>JAVXUO010000146.1:0-197169 GCA_033065855.1 Escallonia rubra | reverse complement strand
CATTGAGGTTTTCTGCCCGTAGCGAGCCTTCTTAGTGTCCTCCGTATGTAAGCAAATATGATAGGGATGGCTCTTTAGGCTCCCGATCTGGAACCCTTCCCCTGCCCCCGATGGAGCGAATTTGGGGACCCTTAATGGGGCTTGAAGTATATAGGGCTTGGGTAAATGGGGTTTTATATTAAGGTCCAAATGGTGTGTGCCCATCCCCAACTTTCCCTTCGATGTTATACCTATCTTCTCCTCTCCATGGACTAAAGACGCCAAGTTAGTAACCTCCCCCTACCGCTCCTCTCATTGGCTGATCTCTCTTTCTCATCGTCGGCTGATCATCGTCCCCCTTACCCTCACAGTTGCGGTCCAGTCGTAGCTGATTTCCACCACAATTTATCACCTTATTCAACACTAGCGTGTGGTACAATTTGTGTAGCTTGTGATCAATGGGTATGCCGAAACGCGCATTGCGGGCAGATTTTTGGGAGTGATGCAGGTTAAAGGAAGCGATAGAGTTATTTGGAATTACACGAGATTATCCACTTATGGTGGGCTTTCCATCTCTTTGATGTAAAGTTTTCACTTGCACGCGGAAAAAGTATAGGAATTCTGGGGCCTGTTCAATACGGCACCGTTCTGGAGTAATTAAGCGCCAAAAAATCTCTTTTCGATCTCTCAACTGGCTTTTAAAGACTATAAAAGTTTAAGGAAATAATCTGTTTTGTGACCAAAAGTGGAGATATATCTTCACCCCTACACTAAAGCAGATATCGAAGAGCGGCAGCCTTGACTACGCTAAAGAGATCGAGAATGCTTTCGAGAAAAGATAGAACACTAACATCAGAGTACCGAAATTATCTTCATGCTGCTATAGAAAAATAAATACGGATAGATGTGCAAAGAACAACATGAGTGGAGGCTTGGGAGGTTTGAACGGGGACGATTAAGGTAAGGGAAGATTCTACGGCCATATACCAGCATGTGAAGCTCTGGAAGCTGAGTTACACGGAATGATGAAACGGCTACGGCTGATCGAAGATGGAGGACTTGAGGAAGTAGCAATTGAAATAGACTCTAAAGTGGCCAAAGACCTGATCTCGAATGATGGCAAGTGATAACACCTGCACCCGCTCATCGACCTCGTCAAGAATTGTAGGCTCCTGCTAAGGGCTATTTCAATCCCCCCTGGTGCATGTAATGTAGAGAGGGCAACCAGAGTGCAGATCAACTTGCAAACCTCGGAATGCAAAAGCAGGTGCTCCAAATGTCTGCAGGAGTTCCCTATGTCAGGGCTCAGTTGAAGTCTCTAATTCTCCCTTCAGATGTACCAAAAAAATCAAGCATTTAGACGGCCACTGCAACCATCCAACAAAGAAAGAGCGGCAGCAACCAATCAAGCTCTTCATCTGAAAGAATGGTCGCTAATTCGTAGTCCTCGAATATGTCCATCCACTAGCACGACTCCCAAACCCACTCTAAATCACCGAGTCAGGCAGTTGGGGGGTGGATGGCGTGGATGAATGCCGAGGGGTTGCTAGAGATCGACTGAAAAGTGGTCGCCACGGTTGGTGCATTGGGGAAAAGACGAAGAGAGGAAATGAGAAAGAAAAGGAAATCTGTATTGAAGGACTTACTTGAATGATGTCCAAATGATTCGGTTATTCTTGCACACTAAAATTTGCTAATTCCGCATCTCAATTTCTGTGCTGATCAGTGGATGGCATCAAGCCACCATGGCGTGAACATTGCCGTAAAACCCAGCAACTTCGTATTTTCCATTACTGATTCTAAAATATTGAATTTCTAGATCCCTTTTTCTCCTAACATAGAGAAAACTAGAGATCCCTCGGTCAAGCGCAAGGGGTTTTGCTTGGCTGAGCTGTCCTTCACCTTTGTTTCCTTTCAGATAGGGAGGGTATTTGCAGAGGAGATTGATAGATGTTTCGGTGGGTATTTGCACGTTAAAGGAGGAAGCGAGGAAATCATGTGGGGGTGTGAGCGGGTTACGGTAGCTTTGGATGAGGATTGCTGTAGCACGGAGGTAATTGACACCGAAAGTAGATGGTGAGAGACTGATGGCGGGATCTAAAATTTCATAAGCAAATACAATCAAAGCAATCGATCAGATGTATGTAATATCCCTGTGGACTGCATCTCTTTGCATCAGTTACACGAGTATCCGAAAATGTATGTGGCTAGTCACCACCCTCAATAATTACCAGTTCTGGGCAAGGCTTCAAGCAACTCAAGGCTGTATGCCCTCGGCCCTGCCCAACGGCAGGTGAAGCACGATACTGAGACGGCCTAAAGCAAAAGGCAAGGATTCAACAACGATACTGAGACGGCCTAAAGCAAAATGCAAGGATTCAACAAACACTGCAGCTTTTTCAGTAAATTTGCAGCCCGGGGGGGGGATCTTGATATTTGATGAGAAAGTGAAGGGATGATTTCTACTAACCGGAAGTAAACTAGCTTGAAAAGATCAATCCTTTATACCACATTCAACCCGGCCACATGCCACTGTCAGAGTTGAATCCACTAAAAATGGTTTGTTTTCCTATTCGTCTGGCATCCCAAGGGGGCATGCAAAGCAAAACAGATGAAAGAAAAGAGGAAAGAATGAGCTTTAAACTAGAAACCGTATTCAGCTGGCCTACTGGTATTCAATATTGTGAAAGTAAAGTCACATTTTTTACTGTTACGATACCTACATCCACGTGATTGGAAACGCATAACCTTTGGCTTTGACATTTAACCGAGGCAAAATGTGCCTCAAGCTTTTAGCAATACAATGTCCACTGACATCCACGCAACTACAACCAAGCGCCGCATCCAACACACTAAATCATCCATCTACAATAAAAGAAGAAACATATGAAGGGAATAAAACGAGCAGATAATTAACCACAAGCCAGAATTGAAAGTCAAAAAGATGTAAACAAACACTCTGAGCCGAGTAGTACTAAGATTAAGACCAGGAAACTCCTATTGCTAAGTAAAGAAAAGTTGGAGGCAAGATGGCAATCTTCAGGCAGATGTCAGCCAATTAGTAGTAATCACAACCCTAAACAAAAAGAAAAAATCCAGATCAAGAAAGATACACGAAAGTCTATGAATCAGGACTCAGGAACACACCAAACTGAAACAAGTACACTAAGAACAGAGAATAGATGTATTTGGACATGAAACTCTCTTAAAGATTGTGAAAAAGCTAAAAGTAGAAACTACGGCCAAAATTTGGTGGAACATGTCGTTAAGGGTTGAGCTTAGACATATAATCTATTTCTGCAACTTTGTGTAGGTACGGCCATCTAGCACATCCAATACATTGCAAATTAAAAATCAGGTTACCGCCTAAATGCTATAAAATGAGAGAAGAGGGTGGTATGGCGTTTTCTTGGGAGAGAGATCCCTCCTAATAAAGATAGACTGACATATACAGAAAGCTGTGGCCTGCCATAAATTCTTAAGCACCACCCTATTCTATCAACAACATCTCTCTCACATGTCATTCTGCATGCAGACTGCCACGACTTGGTCTCCTAGTCCTAGAAGCTCCTCCAACACCATGCGGAGAAACTAGATTTTAGGCTTCCATCAAACTTTGTTTCATGGTGAATAAAGAGATTCCTTGCTGTGTCCTTTCTACTACAACAAACTGTTCTAATTTCACTTGAAAATCAGCAGCCAGAAGAAGCAACCTCCATTCCTTCAAGCCTTTGGGGCATTAACACTGTCGCTATTGCCACTAAAGATATATATATATATATATATATATCAAAGTCATGCAATCACGATATTTCACACAACCAATGCCAGTATAACCATGATTGTCCACCCGAGCACTTTTCATTAGACGTGTATGTCACAAAGAATAGCAAAATACTTCCTGCAGAAAACAGGACAGCCTAGATTATAGGCCTTCTTAGATCCATTTTCAATGTCTCAAAAGTTTCAAACATGAAGCAAGAACGCACTGACGAAATGCAGAGTCAATATACTCCTTAAAATGAACCGAAAGATCTCAAAGAGAGAACGATAGATGTGGGATAGAACTTTCAAGGAATGTCTTTTTAAGATATCATCATAATGAATCATCACTATAGCTGCCAATTTACTTACAACAACACCATGTAAGTAGTACCTACAATTTCAAACTGAGATTGGTTTAATTAGACATCATGGCATGGGTCAAACGGATAGTGTAAGGAGCGACTCACTCACAGGTAAACATAAAAAGCAACATTAGAATATGCAATTAACCAATTACTTCTAAACCAGGAACATAATTTTCTTCTGATGAACTATGAAACAACTTAACGAGTTGGTAAGATGTCAGGAAGACCAGCTTTGGGCTGTCAGAGCCTATTAACAGAGATTCAATGCAGGCATAAGGAATAATAAGACTAGGTACAACAAGAGGCATCCACACCACCTTGTTAGGTTACTAAAATATCACAAGATCCGCGATAAAGAAAATGGACGACCTTTCACCTTAAGAGATGCTCATGCTTCCAAAATGTCAATTCTGTGCTGTATCAAGAAAGTACCAAAATTTGCAATGCACTATGCTACCATCTTTTTGCTCCCAAAACTGTTTTAAATTTGATGACAAAGCTGGCAACATTAGCTTTTTTCCAATGTGCTTTGAAGAAGAGTACAAATGAATAGTGCATTGCTCTGTCAGAAATCATCACGGCTTAGGTAACAGCACAGATGAATTGACAACTTTGTTAATTTCTTTCTTCGCAGTTGCCTATAAATAGTACTGCAAACAAAAATTTACACATGGCCCACAAAAGGAGCTTGGACTAGTAATATGTTTTCAACAGAAATCTTGGCACTTGCTAGTTGACACTAGACAGAATCCAAAATAGAAGAAATCAGGGGAAAAAGAAATCTTGCTTCACTGGAGATCATACAGTGCTCTACTTATCAGGCATTCTCTCAGTAGGGTGCATGTACACAAAACTTTGCGCGAACCCTCCGAATTGATTATACATCATCGTTGCAATCTGATTGAATACAGCGTATCAGCATGAGCCTTAAAAGGATTAATTTAAATGTAAGGCAATAATAAGAAGCACAAACTATGTGTTCAACTATTTTAAGCCCTTACGTAATCCAACTCAGCTATCTCACAGCTTATTGAATAGCCTCAACTAACCAAATACTTGACAAGCACAGATTTCTAAAATACGTATTAGTTTCATCCAAATGGCCTATTACTCATGGAGACTTGCTACATATTACAACATTAAAATATGGCCTATTGCTCATGGAGACTTGCTTCATTCTTAAAGTGTTATTGCCCCAATCAATGAATGACAGAATGTATGTCGAACCAACATATAGATGAAGCTTCTCTGTGAAATTAGTTGTAACCAATGTAATGTAAGCAATCAAAGGATCCTCGGTGCTACCATTTGTGACTTCAACCGGAGGCAGAAGATGGCTCATAGTACCATTAGCCTTTTCTTTGAGCGAAATAAAAACACATTTGGCACCTCAAGAGACATCATCTATTTCCAACCCATCTTTTATCTGTAAAATATGAAGTAGTTTGCCTTTGAGTGAAAGAAATGTACTTATCGCTCCTCAAGAAGATGAAAGATTTTATAGTCATAGCAGCATTGATGTCGTTGCAATTACGCTCACTTTGCCTCTTGTAGAAAACCAAGAAAAGAAAGTCAAATGCTATAATTCAGACGCTCAATGAAGGTGTCTATAACACAATCCAGCTTGCCAAAGTGTCTTTCTAGCATGGGTTGATATTAGACATATGGAAATCAGATAACTACATCATGGCAGCTTCCTCCTTCGAGAGAGGTTCTTTGCCATCATTAGGAAATGCTTAAGAATATATTAAAGAACAAATAAGGCCATTGCTGCACTGATAGACCATGACAAGAATTCATATCGATATTAGATACCCAGATTCCAAACTGGTTCACAAATAATATAGACTAAGTTTGAGGCATCTCTACAGTTCAACTGTTTACTCCTTTTATCCTTTTCTGAAACAAAGTTATCTCGCCTATCCTAGGAAAGTGACCACTACATGAAAAGCTTTCCAAAGTTCATCACAAACAACTCCAAGTCACTTGGTCTTGTTTCGTGACCTTCATCTAATCCCGTCTTGCCCTACAAGAGCAAAAAAGTGGGTTCTTAATATCGAGGGGCAGAGAGAGGTAGGGAAAGAAAGATAGGGATGCTCCCAAACAGTCAATTTCAGAAAAGGGAGTTAAAACCGGTGAACTTGTGATAATCTAATGTAGAAACAGACAATCACAGATATTTCGTTGACATATATGCTTAAAAATATATATAGTCCAGAAATCCCGAACTTAACTAGCCTTAAAAACTCCCTCCATTTCTTAATTTTTTTTTCCCTTTCAAATTTTTGCAAAATCCTAGAATATTAACTTAACTAATTGTTTTTGACCTAATTTGACTTGTCAAAAAATACTTATCTGATCCCCACTTACTATTTGAGCTGAAATTAATGTTTTGATATTCGAGTATTATTCAGTACATGCGCAAACAGTCCAAGACAACAAAAACTACAATACTCATGAAGTACCACAGGTGGTCCGCAACGTCTAAAAAAGAGTCCTTCCAATTACAAAACCAGGCCAATGATTCAAAATGAGGTCACAAGCGTATTTGTACACTCACACGGGGATACAACGCCCACACAAATCAAGTTCAAATAGAATGAAGAGAAATCAGAGGCAAACATACCTTCGAGCGTCCAACCGTAGGCCCGAGGAGTGGCGGAGAGCATGGAAGTGAGCAATGCGGAGGCAGTGGCAGTGTGGAATGGAAGCATTGTCACGCAGCTCATCTCCACAGGTGACCTAATCAGTAATTACACAAAGTAAGCATGTAATTAGGCATCTATGGCGTATATTTAGAAATAAGATTGTATGGTTGTGTGTGTCAGAGAGTTAGAGACCTGAAGATGCGCTGAGAGAGGGGCTTTTGAGTGGGGAGGCGGAAGGGAGAGCGTGCGGCCTTCGGTTTGGCTCCGGCGGCGAATCTGATGGGGGCGCTTCGGGCGGAGGTAGTGGCGGAGCGGAGGACGGACCTGGCGGCGGCGGCCATGGTTGAGGAAGCAAATCTGAGAAATGATAGCTGTCGCAATTGCGAGCGAAGGAAGGGTTTTGTTGGGGGTTTTTGGGAGGTCAGGTAACTTTGTTTTGCTTTTTTGTTTTGATTTTTTTTTTCAATTTTCAAATATAGAGGGCTTTTAATCGATACTTCGTTTGTTCCTAAAAAAAATTGATTTGAGTTGTCCCAAAAAAACAAAATATCCTCCTCGAATTAAGAAAGATTCTCAAAGTTTTTTCTATAGTTACCTCTTTTACACATTTAACTTTCCATCAACTCATTTTTTTCTCTCTTGGCCAACTTTCTTGCACTTTTTTTTTATTCTATTTATTTCTCTACATTTTTTCTGATCCGACCCACTTTCTTCCCTATCTCTTTTAAAGAGTATTATGTAAAGCACACAATATATGACTTAAATCCATAATATGCGTGTCAAGTCAAAATGAAGCAATTTTTTTGGAACAAAGGGAGTATTTTTTTGGTGAATAGCTATAGAGGTTTTCAAAAAAGTATCTATGCATTTATCTCGAACCGACCGCCAAAATTATATCAAGCGACTCTCGTAAGAATGTTCTAGAATGCATCTTGTCATAGTGACGTTTTTAACCAAAGTAAGCACATAACTATTGCCGGTATTTATCATTAACAGAACCTCACAACTTCTAAACCTTCTAATGATTCGTTTTCAGCATTATTGATGTTTTTTAATTAGAAGGCCTATGCATTCCTTCGTAAAAGTTTTTTGTTCATAATTAGAAAAATGACATTAATAATTAAAGGTTACAGTGACTTTCAAGTGGCCTCAAGACATCACAAATAGCTATTAGGTCACGACATACCCGTGATTCTGTACACATAACCGCACCGCAAAGGTCGAAATGACAAATTACCTGATAAAACTCGTATACATTATAGTCAAGCTAAAATAGAGCATATCCTACCCTTTAAGTTAACTAAAAGTAAACCCAAGGGGGTGGTGGAGATGGCAAGAGGCCTCGAGGAGTGATCTCGAGGTCCCGAATTCGATTCCCCATACCAACGGGTTATATATATGAATTGCAATTCTAACAAATTTCCCTATTGGGGAAATTTTGAAAAAAAAAAAAAGAAAAAAAAACTTCACTAAAAGTAATAAGCCAAGTTTAAAGATTTACAAATAATACCAGAAAATATGAAAACAATAATGAACGATTAATATAATTAGAGACAATCATGAACAATACAACCCAAAAGTGATCTCAACCATTTGTGGAAGCGCATAATACAAACAATAAGTTTTTCGCATGGCCAATATGCGATTATCCACTATTACTATGGAAATCACAGGAAAAAAAAAACCGCACGAAGGGTGAAGAAACCACCTAACATACACAAGGTCAACACTGATTACCCAAAAACAGGACCCAAGAAATTGGAGCTAGGAATCACTAGACAAAGCCACCTGAAATATCTTAGTACCCTATTTGAAAACTGACCACTTCCTAGTAACCGAGAAGGATTCCGGCCACCCTGGTTAAAATATACTTGGCTGGCAAATCGAAAACCTATTCTTGCTAAACAACTGGAAATGCTCAAACCTTTATGGTTGAAAAAGTTATAGATCTATCAGATCGAGTGGATCACTCAGATCTACTTAGATCTGACTAGATCCAACGAGATCGGATCTTATTGTCGTTATGTCGTCAAACCCCCACCACTTCCGCCGCCGACCACCCACCTTACACTCCTCTAATACACCAATACACCAAACACACAAAAATGATACTACATAGATGACCTCGCCGGAGACCAGTTACCCCACGCACGCGGAAGCACGGTGGGGGCGTTGGCTTGTGAAAACTGTAGAAGGGTAGAGAGAGGAGAAAGGTTTTTTTTTCGAGAGATAGAGAGATGAGTCGTGAATCATTCCTTCATAAAGTTCAATTAATAGGAAATGATTATTATTAAATGACATCGAATGATTATAAATTTTGAGATGAGCTTTGAGCTTTTCCTTCTTTTTCTTTTTTAGATTGAGCAATATATGGAAACATTATTAAGGAAAATAAGACGACCACGTTTCGAGCGATAAAAAAATGATGCCAACACTCATGGGCTATTTAAAATCATTAGCAGTTTTAGTTTTCAATTTTTTTTAAAAAAATAAAAATCAAAACCAGTTTAGTTTTTGTTTTTACAAAAACACATGGTTGTTTGATTAGTCAGTTTTTATTTTGAGTTTTTCTTTACCATTTTTTTCTTAATTTTTCCAACAACCTTGCATTTTTCTCCAATAGACACTTTCCCAGAATTTCAAAGCACCACCATCGGCCAATACCACCACCACCATAATCAAATTCATAACACCACTCTCTCAAGAAAACCCTTTCACACAACAAATGAAATGGGTTTGTTTTGAGAAAGCTTTTACAGGGAGCAATAACAAAGAGACATGACAACGGGATTGCCACGATGGGTAGATTCATTGGTGGTGGGGTGGTGACAGTAGGGCAATTTTTGAGTTGTGCGACGGCGTTGCTTGAGGTCTCATTGGGTGTCCATGGTAGTGGGGTGAAGATGGAGGGTTGAGGTGTGATTCATTGTTGAAGGCATGGGTTGGCGACGGTGGGCCAGATCTGTGGGTGGCGATGATAGTAGGGTGGCGGTGCTGGGGCAGATTTGTGGGTGGCAGTGGCGGGAGTGTGGTGGTGGTGGTGTGACAAACCCATGGTTGTCGAAGGCGTGTGGTGGCGATGGAAGGGCATATTTATGAGTCACGACAGTGATAGGGTGACAACGGTGGGATAATTGATGGTGGTGGTGTGAGCGTATGTGAGAGCAGGGGATAGTCGCCATGGTGGCGACGTGGTAAAAGTTTGGGTGATGGAAGGAAGTGTCTGATGGTGCTCTATGTGGGGGGTTTGGTTATAATGATACTCATTTTTTGCTTCTAACAAAATTTGAAGGTTGGATATCAAAACAAAAAACAAAAATGACAACCCAAAACTCCAACCAGAAAACAGTCCCATTTAAAAACTGGTTTACAAAACTAAAAGGAAAAAAAACAAAAACCGTCTTGCCAAACCCGTTTTTTTTCTTCAGTTTACAAACCTGAAGAAAAAACTAAAAAAAAAAAGAGTCTGTCAAACGCTACCTCAGTTAAGGTAATAATCTGTTTTTCATTTGGTAAAAGGTCTAAGAACTTCAGGAAATAACCTCTAATATTGTTGCGATAGCCAGATAAATGTTTGAATTTTAGAGGTTTTCCTAAATTTTTGGAGTAGGATTCCAGAGTTCTACACCGAAATACATTTTTTTGGGGGTTTAATATGGATATTTGCATCTGGAAACATACAAAGCAATCTATTCTAATCAACGTTTCGGCCAAACTATGCATGGTGAAAAGGGTGGCTCTGGTCTATGCAAGTGGTAATGGATGGAAGGGCAGATAGATTACAAGAAACCTAAAAATGGCAGAGCACTCATTTCTTGGAACCCGAAGCATGTACAATGTAGCAAAGACATAAAGCGTAGACGCCGCCAAGGAAATCAAGTAGAATACGATTTCCACATCCATGACAAGCACAGACCTTTAGCCCAGACAACCATGACTCAAAAGTCAAAAACATGGAGCCGGAGAAACTAAGTTGGCAAGGGGACTCATGTCTACTTCCTCACCAGCATAATATAGTTTGGCATAATTTGGTTCTGAAAGAAGTTTATATCATCAAGTAGCCGCTACTTTGGCCGGCCTCGTGTCATTTGACCTTGCTGCTATACCATCCACTTTGACTTTCACTAGCCTTATGCTTCTTGCCATCATGGAGATGAATATTGAAGATAATTTACTTGACCAGTGAAGCTGCAGATGCAATCGCAAGAATCGAGCAAGTTAAACCATCAGAAGAGTTCCACACAAACATTACATTAAGCACCAAGGCCAAAAAACAAATAGACTGCGAAGCACTAACACTTGTATAAATTGAGAGAAACCAACAACAACATCGTACTACTTCTTAGTCTATAAATCCAACAACAATTTTAACTTCAAAAAGAACAGAAGTTTCTAATCATGCTTCTAAGAAGCATGAACAACAAATCAAGATCCTCTCCCGCTCTCCACCACCAGTTCTTATCCCCGATATTCTTCTCCATCACTCTCCCTAGTCACCACCCATCACGTATTACCTTAATCACCATCACCTAACAATAATCACTTCAAAGCAAAGAAAAACAAGCAAAGGAAAAAGACCCATGGAAGGAAGGGTTTATGAATTGATTAAGACAGTCCACACAAATCTTAACATCAAGTTTTTGCTCTCACTAGAAAATATTAGCGGTTGTATGAACCACTTCATCCATTTTTGGTGCCACAACAATCTACTGGAGCCCATACCCGCCTTTGGGATCTTTTTTGCATAGTATATAAAAAGACTAGGTCCAATTAGTATTTAGTATAATGAGTTCTGAATTCTACTTCAATTTATAAATCTGTGAATTCTGTTTAAGCTTAACTAAGTCGTTTGGCATCCAAACCACCTCTTTCCCAAGAGACTAATTAAAGATGAGACAAATAATTATTAGATTTTAGCTCATCTACACATAGGTTCTTTGTCCCCATCTCTCATGTGACTATGCGTAGGTATACTTGCAAAGAGCAATAATAAGAGTACAAAAACAAAGCCACGGGAGAGACCAGGTCTGGGGTAGCCACTAGTAAAGTAACCAAGTACATCCTTCGCTTTGAAGAGATGTAATTATATACAAGAAAGCTTCAATGAATCCTCTAAACCTTGAAATTTCACCTTATTCCTAACTTGATGCACTTATAGAAGTAACATAACCCAACAGTTCAACTTCTGCTTATTTATTGGGAAGGGCCAAAGAGGCACTTCTCTCACCTAATCTATGCGATTGAATACTCGTAATACTTCACGCAAAACAAATCCATGTTTTTCGGCTTTGGTTTTGTGATGTTCAATTAGTTTTGTCTAGTCCTACAAAAGCAAAAATAATATGGAATTTTGTGATGAGGAGAAAAGGGATTACCAAGGGGGACGATACGAAATATAAGGGATTCGTTCAGGGAAAAAAATAATTCAGATTCGATATCTCCATCTGCAAACACACAACCAACCGAAACACGAGCAAAATAGGCTATTAGGTAAAACATCTGATAACCTAAAGGCAATGTGCGGGTCTGGGGTTGTGTGGGGCACGCGCATGGGTGTGGAGGGGTTTTTTTAGGTTTGCGGTGGGGGGGACATCAAAACAAGATTACTATGATCTTCACAATAGGGATAAAGGTACATAGTGGTATTGTCTCGTCTGCTTTAATATCTCGATAGATGTTACTGATAACGTGTGCAAGATAATAAGATATGAGACTGTATGATGAGAAGAATCCTGTTGGTGTGATGTCGCCATGGTGAACCTGCACATACCATTGTCCACTTTGGAAGCTGGTACGGCATAGAAAGCAAATGGAAATCTTCACAAGTGCAATAAGAGGAAAATATTGTTGGGGTTCACCACATAGGTATTATACCCCAACACATCATTAATTGATGGTAGATCGGACTTTGTTGGTGGCTCCTTGGACTCTACACTCATGGCATGGCTTTTTAGAATGAATAGTTGTGTTCCTTGGCATTCGTAAATACTAAGAGGGGCAGGTGATAGACTATAAGCATGTTCCTTCACCTGGGGAATGTCTCGCCAATGTTCATTTGGAGCACGCATGGTCTACCACGTAAGCCGTGTGAAGACAGCTCCAAACTGTGGCTGGTATAGTGAGGTGACGCAATGCCTCAGCCTCCGAGGAGGAGCGGAAAAGCTTCTGGACATGGAGAGAAAAAGAGTGTTGCAAGTAACCGAGAGTTTTTGCTAATCCATGCTGAGAAAAGAAAAAGGGTATCCAAGGGGCTTGGGTTTGGAGTAAATCTTCAATGCATCCTCTGATCCCTCAGAATAAAAGGTTTATTCTCTCAAGGTGGACATAGGCAGTAGATTTATCAGAAATATGTTAAACTTGTATTCTTGTTTGCCTTTAGTTTCCTTCCATTTATTTTCAGTGTAAATTGTGAACAATAATTTACTGGCAATTGTGGTAAAAATATTCTTATGATATTGCACTTTAGTCTTGTCCTTACCAGCGGAAACTTGTATACCCCATTGGCCAGTAACCATCACTAATAAAGGTGTGATCAAATCAAATCTGAAGATGAATCCCATGCCTCTCAATCCTATGCAAACATTCCACATCATAAACTTTTGCAAAATCTCCATAGCGTGCCATTTATGAAACTTCATGTTGACACAACTATATATCATTTAAAAAGATGAAATGATGATTGCCATATTAATATGGTCAACTAAAGTAACTGTGGCATAAAGAACTCAAAAGTTCTACAACAATTTTACCTCTCTTTGGTTCACTTGCCTCTAACATTAAACTTTCCTTCCTATGCCTACTACTTGTAAACATAAAAAAGCACATATTAAACCCACCTCGCAAGAAAAGAGTTTTACCAAACAAACGTCATAATTTATGTGTAAACAAAGTTGCCTTCACAATGGAATCAAATGAACCGTCCATTTAGTAAAAAAACAAATCGCGACTTCTCAACCTGTATCTAAACAACACCAATTTGTAACAAAAAATCCTGTCATATTTAAAACAAGTTAAGCATTGTAAACTTCCAGCGTGGATCCATTCACCCCCACTGGGGGTTTCTGTCTTGTAATATCCTTCTACTTGTCAAAATCACATAAATACCCTAATCTTGAAATGTTCTTTCATCCCTCATACTTGACTCCCAAACGATGTGATAAGAAGAGAGCCAAGCAGGTTAAAATAACTGTTTTTAGACGCATTTGCGGTAGAAATTCGAAAAGCATTCCAAAACGTGCATTTGATGCAAGAGATAGTCTAAATAAATACACCTTCAAGGGGGGAACCAAATGTACGACGAGTTAGGGAAAGCATGGAAGTGAGCAATGCAGAGGCAGTGTGAAAAGGAAGCATCGTCACGCAACTCATCTCCACAGGTGACCTAATTACAAGATCAATTAGTACCCAGACAACAATCTTGCATTTGACAAAGCATTTTAAGCATCACCAGCTTTTGATTTAAGAACAACACTACTTCCCTTCCGCCGGACTTTTCACTGATTTGATTTACTATATTGACTTTATCCATTGATTATGCTTCATACCTTAATTTGACTTGACAAACGAGACTTACTTCAACCCATCATTACTTTTTGAGTTCAAAATTCATCGTTTAAAAGATACCAAACCTAAACTAAGAATTTGCAAAAAGTGAACGAAGAACAATTTAGCGAAACGGATGGCGTATATATGACCTGAAGATGCTGTGAGAGAGAGGTGTTTTATTTGGATCGGGGATGCGAAAGGGAGAGCGTGCAGCGATGGTTTTGGCTTTGGAGGCGGTGGCGGCGGAGCGGAGAGCGGACCTGGCAGCGGTGGCCATGGTTGAGAAATGAGAAATTGGGCTTTATGATTTGCGGTTCTGCTCTCTTATACGAAGGGGTTTACGAGGGATTTTAGGTCCTTTTTCTGTTTTTCCATTTTTATGAGTTGGGACCTTCTCTAAAATCGATTTCTTCAAATTCCCTTTCTCAAAAAGAAAAAAGTTAAATAGATAAATGAAATTCCATTTTTTCTTTTCTCTTTTTTGATTCAAAAAATTCAAAATCCTAACCACTGAGGTGAAGAAATGAATATGCAAATAGGTCATATACCCCCCTCACTTATCCGTCAGGACGCTTACATTCTTGATACTCTTTTAAAAGTACCACAACTAGCATGTAGAAGCATGACTCATACCCGCAACTAGAAAAGCCAAAAAGTTGACCGCTAAACCAAACATTTGATTTGATAGTTCAAATTTCTAAGTTCCTTTGTTCCAACTTTAAATTCTTTTTGGGCAAATTACACTTATATCCCTGAGGTTAGGGTATAATTACAGACAAAGACAATAGTTTGGACAAATTACACTTGTATCCATTGACCAAACGGAACCCTAAAAATCCTAACGGTTTTAACAAAATGACTTTATTGCCCTCAAGTTACAAATCTATTTATTTCAATTGCCATTATCTTAAATTCTCTCTACACTTCTCTTTCCCACGCCGGCAGCCCCCTCCCCTCTCCCTACGCCGGCAGGCAGCCCCTTCCCTCGCCCCACCGCCGATCGACCCACCCACACCACCACTATACACAAATCAAAGCTGGTCCAACCATAACCCAGCTGCAAAAAGCTCCGAATCTAAGGACCCACTGCCGGCAGACCATTTTTTCCGCCGTGCGTGTTTGCAGGTGTATGGTCAGCCGCGGGTTAACTCGATCTGGTCGGTGACGGGTGGATCTGATTGGTTGGGCCACGGTGGGGGCTGTGGTGGCAGGGGGAGGTGTGAAATGGGTTGACGACGGGATGGGTGGAGGCGACTAGGGACGGCGACGGGGTAGGGATGATGGGGGCAGGGGGATGGTGATCGATGGGGTATGGACGAGGGGGTAGGGGCAGCGACGGCAGGTTGGGGGGACTGTAGGGGCGGCGGCAGGTTGGTGGGCACGGTAGTGGCGGCGGGGTGGTGGTCCAAGGACAGGTGCAATTCCATTAATTTATTGAGTGGTCTTTGGTGATGGAATTGAATTGATACTTGGACAATAATGATGGAATTGAATTGATACTTGGATAATAGTGATGAAATTGAATTGATACTTGGACAATAGTGATAGAATGAAATTCACAGTGAATTTCAGATTTTAGGGTTTTGGAACCCTAATTTTCAAATTAGGGTTTTGAAACCTTAATGCAATAAAGGGCAGTATTGCCATTTTGAAAATACATAACGATTACATCATAAAAAAAATAAATTTTTTTTACTGAACCCTAACGGATGGACACAAGTGTTACAAAATTAGGATTTTTTGGTCACGAATGTTACACTTTGAAACTCAGTGTCCTTGACTGTAATTACATCCTAACCTCAAGGATATAAGTGTTTGCCCATTCCTTTTCTACCGTATCGCTCAAACTGTCTTTTACATATTACCAATATTTTGGCATTGGATGCACTACAAGTCTTTTTACCTATTGCCAATATTTTGGCATTGGATGCACTACAAAATGATCTCCCTTCTAATGTTTATTCAAAGTAGGTAATCTCTCTTTCTTAATTTCTTATATAGGGTGTTACAATAATGTCAAAACTCGGAGTATGGTGTTTTTTTTTTTTTTTTATCTCGAAGGACTTTAGTATAAGAGGATGGTCTATATATCTTAAAACAATTTCAAAAAAGAATTACAAACATGGTAGTCATTGGAACCATTAAAGTTCGATGTCTAACCCAAAAGATTGCTCATAGAAAGAATAAACTCATTAGGTATAAGAACCGATCTCAATCTCCATATAGAATTGGTACGAGACTTTAACACCCTCCTTCACGATGACATCGAGTATTAGGTGATTTCAACGCCTATCTCTGATACCATGTTGAAGCATCCACTAAAATGCATAGATATCAAGTAGAAAAGCAAGATATTTCTGTCCATGTGTTTCATTTTAAGTTATAAAAGTCCTTACCGATCTACTTCAAAGTTTTTCTATATCGACTCTTTGTCGTTAGGACAGTAAAGTGGATATCTGAAGAAAAAAGGAAGAGAAATGAGGTGATTCTTAGGTCTCTCTCCACATGAACTTTGTTTCAGAACAGTGAGGTGCTTGTTTTCTCTGTATTTCTCTGCAACAAAACGGATCATATTCTCTAATCTCTCTTAACTACTATACCGAAAACTGTAAATGAGAACTGGTAATCAAGCAAATCAAACAGTGATCTGTTGGAATTGGGTTTTAAACCCATTACGGAGAAGCAACTTTGACTCAATTTTGTAATGGGTTCCTAACAATATTTTGGGTAGGAACTAATTGATTCTTGATCGTTTGTTGTAATTGTTGGTCATGGTATATTCACATGTTTAAAACAAATGAAAGGTGAATGAGAAAATTGACGTTGAAGTTGGTGGTTCAACTTGAAGGGAAAAGAGTATCCCACATTGAAGAGATAAAGCCAATGTTATCTCCTTATAAGGCTTCGTCTTGAGCTAAGGATTGGGTCCCTTGGGGGTACCCATGTTTTGTAAGGAGGGAGGACCTAGGTTGACACAAGGCCCACCACACGCGCGCCGCCCGCCCCATCCTTGGGCCTGGGCCCAGGCCCATCAGGCTTATTCTTTTTGGGACAAATAAATTTTATTTATTTATTTTCTTTTCCGAAAAGTTGTAACTGTGAAGAGTTGCACCCCCCAGTGAATACTCTGTGTATAAAATCGAGTCAGTTACAGAAGTTACTTAATTCTAATCCCGAATTTTCTTCTGTAAAAGAGTCTGTCCAGTTTTTAGTGTTCGAAAATAAGAAAGAGTTCTACCATTGTTTGGTTCGCCGGGTCTGGAAATTTGGAGTGCTCCTATTTTCAGACGTAGCCGTTGTATCCTGGGAGACTATCGTCGAGAGCCGTCAGCACCGTTGCGGAACAAATAAGTCTTAAGGACAGTGAATCAAATTCACGCCTCGGCCCTTTTTCCTTCGCTGTTCTTCAATCTTGTTGTGAGTTATAATCTATAATTTATTTCTTTGGTTACGTTACTGCCGTTTTTGAAACCTTTATATTTGAATGCTATTAAATGTTCGAAACTGATTTGAGGCACAAGTATACACAAAGCTATATATTTCGCCCAACAGTGATCTAGCCATTTCATTGGGCAAAGAGAACAAGGATGCTTTGATTGAACA
The DNA here is from genome assembly GCA_033065855.1 of Escallonia rubra. NCBI lineage: Eukaryota > Viridiplantae > Streptophyta > Magnoliopsida > Escalloniales > Escalloniaceae > Escallonia > Escallonia rubra. The sequence continues at coordinate 179,264 of JAVXUO010000146.1, read as the reverse complement.
TATGACCTGCTATGATTGGAACAATGTCATGATTTGGAGATAAACTCGTGTTAAATCTTCCAAACCTTATTGTTGAAACACTAAAACCATTAATGAATTATTACTCACACAACACTACTCAGTCCAATTTCTGTTTTGGGCACAAGTAACTTCAATTTCTTGTACTGCTTTTACTGCGGTTCATCTTCCCTATCATGTTGAGCAACTGTGGGACACAGATTCCCCGAGACGTCGCCATTCCATGGCCATCGGAGACCTCTGATTGCAAACTTCCCTCCAATTTGTTTCCATGCCTTTGGTAGCGGATTGTGTTTGGAAAATACAAGATTCCTCTGTCCCCTGGTCTAATTCCAATAAGGCGGCCCAGCGACACGCTGTGGTCTTGAAAGAATGATGTCGTGGACTGCAGCGCCAATAAAAGTTACAGACAAGTCAAAGAGGGTCAAGCCCAGTTGAGGTACAATGTGGAAGCAACTTCAGTGACTGATGCTTACTTCTAATGACCACAGCAACGATTCAAAATGGTCTACTGCTGATAAATCAAGAACCCCAGTTTTCATGCCAAAAGACTGCAGATTAAACTTAAAAAACAGGTGGTTGTTTGTTGGAATGGATGCAATGATCAGGTCTAAAGGGTCAGACACATATGCGGATTGGAAGTTTTGTGAAATTAGGTCTAAGCGGGGAAAAATATTCCCTAACAGATGAAACTTTTGGAGTAGTTATTTCTTTACAGTCACTGATCCAAAGATCGGGTCAAGGAGGGTAAACATGGGTGTCTTACAAATTCTTGTGGTGGGCGTGGGGGATGAATTTGGAAACATCTAGAGTTGAAGATCCCACAAGTGAGGCCGAGTGTTAAAATGTTATGTGTTCCCTTCCGGATAATTTGAAACTTAGCTGTTAACAAAGTTGGATTAGAGGCCATTGTCATTCTTACTTAAAGTTGCAGCAATTAACACAGGTGTAAAACATAGCAGTAAGCAGTACACCAATATAACTAGATGAAGAGAACCTGGATGGAAAAGAAGTAGTACCTCTGTGTCAAGGCTAGAGGATGAGAATGAGGAGAAACTGGATGAGGGCACATGTCTTGGGTATGGTGCTGCTGCTGCAGCCTGAAAGCTGTCTACCACTCTAAGTCTCATGTTCATATTACCAAGCCCAAGCGGCCATCCATTATGTATCTCTTGGTCCTGTGAATAACTACTAATCAGCAAATAGCAGCATATCCGAGAACAAAAAATAGACACCCCATACTGTAAAATCTCTGCCTGAAAGTAGTGTTTTATAGGCTGTTCAATTAGTTAAGACCTGCAACCTTGGTTCTACAATCAAAAGGACAGAAATAAGGAGATGGACAGTTCCTTTTTGTGTTGAACTAAGTATCAATTAGCTTCCCAGTTTCTCACTTGTGACATTATTTGCTTACATCTTCGATTGTACCCTTTAAATTAGACGACGAATTGAGTACAAGATAGATAAACTTGCCGCTGGCTCTGGAATGAGACATCAAACTTGGGAAATTTAACTGTCGAATATGCTATGCCTGCGACTGCTGAAAGTTGGATGACAAATTTGCTTGTCCTTTTTTGTTTGTATGAAAATTCTTTCATGATTTGCACAGCAGTTCTTAAGCAAACATAACACGGGATTCGAAAAGAGAGATCAAACTTGGTTGATTTCAGCTGATTAGTAAAGCTGCTATAATTTCGAATACTGAAAGTTTGAAATGATTAAAGAGAAGAAAACAATTCTGGTGAGATATTTTTGAAATTAAGATAATCTCTTTCCTTCTGTTCAGTTGGCTCTGATTGAATCTCTTAAAATCAGAACTCTGGAACTATGGTTTCTTTCATGGGATTTTGCTTAAACATAACTATACGCTGAATCAAGGAGAACCCATGAGCAAGTAGAAAGTTTTTCTGAAAAAGTTGAGGCAAGAATCACCAATAAGCCTCCAAAAGATTAACTTTTAAAACTGTAGTCAGATTCTAGGTAACTACAACCAAGCAAACTTTTGACACAAACAAGTGAAAGCTGATATTATTTGACACTGAGCAAAACTTCCTGAATCTCCATAAAACTGAGCAAAACCAGAAACAGATAGCTTCAGATTCCAAGTAACAGTTCCTCATAGGTCATAGCACCAGTACATCAACATGTCAATCATAATTCATGCAGAAGACAAAAACCATGAACAAGAATGAACAACTTCAGTTACCTCTATGACCATGCTGTGGAATGGAAGCCTCCACAAGAAAGAAGTGTGTGGTGATGACTACTATACTAATGATGATGAGTTTATGACAGAAACAAAAGGATGACTATGAGGGCACCAAAATTGGTTTTGGTAAGACCAGAGAAGAAATGGGAGTCTCCATATTCCTCCTCAAACAATTGTGTCTGAGACTTTAAATTTTCCTTGGGGCCCATGGTAGGAGACTAGCCATTTAATCTTCAGTTCGCCATGTCTGTGTTAGATGAGATGTACATTCCCTCTCCCTAACCTACCTTTTTTCTCCTTTGTTAACTGTTACCACCAAACTTAAAAAATACCTATTCTGCTACTCCCCATTTTCTCTCATCAAATTCACATCTCGCAATTTTTAGCGTAATGTTGTAAATACCATAAATATGCGCACAAAAAGTTTATCAACTAATGTAACGTAAAAGCGATAAAAAGAAGTAAACACTCCAGTAATTTATCGCAGTGTGTCACGTGAATTATCGCAAAGTTCTAACGCATTCTTTTGCGTTAGTAAATCAATTTTCCATCTTGTTTTTGGGTTCCCAGATTTTTTTTTCTTGAAGGATGATAGTTAGATCAAAGAACAGACAGTGGCCTAGAATGGGAATGGTCCCTAGGATGGGCAGATCATGATCAATGAGCCAAATGTACCAGGAGTCTATGTGATTGAATGGCAAATTTAATACTCCTACCTTACTGGTTTTATAATGATTATCAAACCTGCAGTTGAATGTAACATGGTGATACTACCTCATAACTCCAAACCGAGGGAATTGCAGACAAACCCCATTCTTCATAGCAATCACTTGGCAGTAGGCCAACGGCCCTCACCTGGTTTACCCGGGAAAAGATTTTAGCTGCAATCTCGGTAATAAGAAGAGCGTACAATCTTCCATATAATTAACAATTTATTGTCCCTAAATAGTACTGGTGACATTATTAAAGACATTTTAGCGACAATCCTTAGTAACATTTTTTAGCGTCGCTAATTAAAAGTTAATAACAATATATAAAAATCAATATCCGTTGCTATATGAGGGGCTTGTAGGGTCTTCTTACAATTTAGATTGTAGTAAAAAAAAATTGTTCTAATAAACAATAAAATACTAAAGATAAAATTTATCCGGAAAGTTCATGAAAATTTTGACACAAAAATTCACTTTTGGTACGTTGATTGCCAACTACAATTCAATGTATTGGCCTAGTGTAATTTCTTCGCGAACAATGGTATTCAGTGAGTTCGTGTAGCGCCAGTTGTAAACTTGTCCAATAGAATTTTAAAAAAATGTACTAACTAAAAATTAGCTGATACCCATTCTAATCAAACGCTTGGATTACTTTTCAATACTCTAAATAAGAAAAAAGTTTGATTTCTTTACAGGAATACGAAAGATTACTCTTAAAAAGAGTCTAAAAATAAACAATTTCCATTTTCTTTATCATGAAAGTTACGTACTCATTTTCTTAGGGACCTTCAAATTTGGACGCATTGATGGGGCTTCACCATACATGCATTCAATTATTATAGTAGTACAAGTATAATTCTGCATAAATGGACCTTCCAAATTTTAACATATTCACCAGTCACTCTTTATTATTTTCCATAAAAAACTGGACAACGAACAAGTTGATAATGATGTGACCAACAAGTGGCAATGGTTCAATCAACCATAAAAAGCCTTGTTTTGGTTGGTAGCTTTAGCAGCTGATTCACACCGACACCGTCTCTTCCTTAACTCCACCTCCCAAATCCCGTCTATTACGGCACCCCTTTATATGTTTAAGGTGTTAAAAAAGGACACCCTCGTGCACATTTATTTGGTTTAAATTGGACTAGTAAGGCCGGTTTGAAAATGACCTTCGAGGAAACATGAATCTAGTACGATACGCTGTCTGATATAATTTTATATGACGTTATTAGAATCTAATCAAATTGATCGGAGAAATTATCCGTTCACTTTATTTACAGTTATCAGAATGTAACCGAACTAACCACTCAGACCGGTTTAACTGAGAACCGGTGACTTCACTAAACCGAGTCTTGATTTGGATCAATTATCTGCACTTAATCCGGATGGTGTGGCATAAACCGGTTAGTTCTAATGTCAAACCTGCCGGTTTTGAGTTAAAATGTCTAATTGGACCGGGTTAACACTTATGGACGTTTCTAAAAATTACTCAAGATATCCAGGTTAAAAATATCTTGTTTAGCTCCTTGATGCTACTTGACCGGCCACACTTTTTTGTTAGCAAACAACAAAACAATTAATAATAGTAACTATTTGATTTTGCACTAGTTTTCCTCGTGTTAATCATTTTTTAATAATTTTGGGTTTTAAAAGTGATCCAAGGAACTTTATCATAGTACTTATCGTCAAACTTGAAATTTCTAAATTTCATGCATTTTTAATCAAGTAATTTGTTTCTAATTTTATTCAATTTTAGTTACTTGAACCACCTTTTAAACCAATGAAAAAGAACTAGATCGGTGCTTTCACCGGTTCAATAACAGGTCAAGTTCTAATAACTATGATCTTCTTGCTGATAAAAAAAATATCAAAGATAGTTTTACTTTAGACCATCGCTTGATTTTCAAGGAAGTCGTCACCAAAAGTACTTGTTTTAGGAACAATTGCATTTGTCGTGCTTTCAAGAGGAGTTTGAGCTTACGTTACAATTTTTAGCAAAGGCTGCATTTGGAAACAAAATTTGAATAACAGTTGAATTTGAGCTTTATTCTTGAAGAGTTTAAGGTAAAGTTATCTATTATATGGGCTTGAGAGGGTGGGGTCAGAGTATTATGGTGAGGGAAATCTTGGTGGTCATGGGGGGTGGAGGCTGATGTGTGGTGTAGCGGTGGCATGATTGTACTGCGGTGGTGGGTTCTCCAAAAGGAAGAGAAAAAGGTAAAGAAAGAAGAGGAGACGAAGTAATGACATTTGAAAGGAAATATCCTTCTAACTCTAACCAAATAAGAGTCATTTCTTGAATATTTTGTATTTGGTAAGATTCGCTTGATAAACTATTTTGATATCAAGAGCTTGGATTTGACTTGGTAGATGCAAAAATATTTTGGTTTTGCTGGTTAGGTAAACGGGTCAAACTAGAACTCACTAAAATTATCGACCCTAACCTAATACTCTTCTCGAGCCAACTTTCTTCCGGTGACAATTAAGTTAAGGGATAATTATAACAATATTCTCGAGGTTAGGGTAAAATTACAGTTAATGATACAAAGTTTCAAATGTAACATATCATGATCAAAAAGTGAAAATATAGCCTTGAAGAATCTGTCCAATCTGTAATGTACTTCTGTCAAATGAATCCATGCGTATTTTTTAAATGTCAGTATTACCCTTATACCGTATATACACATACACTGTGTAAAGATTAAAAATCCTAATTTGAAAAATTAGGGTTTCAAACATAATTCGCTCTCTCCAAATTAAAGTTTTAACCCTAATTTCTAAATTAGGGTCTCTCTAATAGCAATTAACAAGAAGCAAATTTCATTGGTTGTGTTTTCTCAAAAGCCAAACACTGACAATGAAAAAGTATGCAAAGCCAGCGAGTGAGACGAGGAGGATGGGGACGGCGACAGGGTAGCGGAAGGGTGGAGGCAGGCCGCGACGGGGTTGGGGAGGGTGAGGGCAGGCAGCGATGGAGTGAGGTGGGGGTATTGGCGACGGGGTAGCGGAAGGTGGGGGCAACAACTTCGGGGTGGAAGAAGGTGAGGGCAGAACGTGGGGTGGAAGTGTGGGAGCAACAATGGGTGTGGGAGGGTGGGTAGAGGTATGGTGACCCATCTCTGGGGAGGGTGGAGGCTGACCTTGGTGGGTGGCGATTGTATAAGGTTGTGGCCATCCTACGAGGAGAAAAAGGTTTTGATTAGACGGCGATGGTATGACATTTGTGAGCCATCCCGGTAACAAGGCCAAGCCCATTTTCTCAAAACCGTTATATTTTTTAAGATTCAATTTGGTCAATGGATATAAGTATATTTTGTTAACGGCATGGCTGTAGGTTTTAGCCCTCCCGGGACAGGTTGAAGCCCTTAATTAATGATGATAGGCGATGGCTATAAGTTTTGAGCCTATCCCGGAAATTTTTAATCACCATTTCAGTAGACAAGGATCCCGATGTAACAATTTTAGCACCATAAGATAGTCGATATAAGTGTTGTTGCTAGTAAAATTAGTAGTGATAATTTTTTTTTTTGCTGAAACGCATTTAACGATATTTAACTGCTACAGCAAAAGTGTTACAAAACAGAAGGTCTCGGATCCTGTTAGACAATACAGCTTTATATACTCTAATAAAAAGTACATGATGATTGGGCTATTCGTGGAGTCCACATCCATGACTCCGGAAAGCTCATGGGCTAAATTTGACTACGCTGTAGGAGCTTTTACGGGCTTTGTTTCATTGTTTTGTAGTCACGATTGTGTTATCTGGCTCTTATCTGGCTCCTATTGGGCACAATGTGGTTAGATGTGGTCTCACTCTGGAGGTTCATACATTAAGGTATACTTTATGTTCCTTCTTTTTGAATTTTGGTTCTTCATTCCCAGGCCTAAATACGATCTGAAATTGTATGATAACTCAAATTTGCCTCGTTTGGCTGTTCGCGAACGAGTTGTACCTATCCTTTTCCTTATTAGGTCGGAGAATTAAAAATGAGCATAGATCTGGAGATTCTCGAATAGGCCAACTTGATTTTACTGGCGGGTAAAAGACAACTTTAGTGAATTGAAATATCTTAGAAGCCAAAGAGAAAGAAAGCAAAAGCCGTAATAGATGCGAGCAAAGTAGGAGTAGTCCACACGAAACGGGGTGGTGGGAGAGCAAAAGAACTCCTTCATTAATCATTATGACATTATCGATGTGATTGAAATTAGAAGTTGGTGACTCAGCTTCTCAAACAATCTCAATGTGTTACGCGCAAAAGTTTATGACTTTTATACAATCCTTACAAGAAAAACATACGACTTGTCTATGATTTTCCTGTACATCGGAAATTACCTCACCGCGCAATGATACGAAACCCAATCATTGGGACAAAGGAGACTGAGCTGTAAAAAGTTGAACATAGCACACGGAATACCCCAAAATTTTGGATTTTGGTGAAATTAATATTTTATTCTCAAAATTTTTTTGAGCTTAAGTTTTACTAATTTGACCTGATGGGTATAGATTTGACATTCTAGTACTTTGATTGATGGACTAATTTTATTGTTTAATGTTATTGAAACGATTTATGATGGAGTCCTAGTGACAGTATGTGATTGGACTCAGCTTAAACCCATTTTTGCAAATTTAGATAAGTTAAGGGACGTGATCGGTATTTTTAAAAAAATATATTCAGCAAATTTTATTTAGTGTTTAGGTGGCTTATAAGTATCATTACTTTTACTTTTGGGCTTATGAGAAGAACAGAAAGAAGAACAATATAGTCTCATTCGCAACAGACTTTTGGCGTGAAATTTAAGGTAAGAGGCTTGATTCTTGAATTAGGATTTATCTAGAAGCAAGATCCTTAAAGCCCTGACTTTTTGGTGATTGAATTTAGTATTGTTTGGAACATATTGGGAAACTCCGTGATGAGAACTGTGTTGGGAATTTTGCACAACTGAGATAAGGGTTATTATTTTTTAAAATTTAAATCAGCGTTGGACCGATCAATTTAATGTTTGTAAGGGTTTATTTCATTGGCTCTGAATTATTGGACTTGATTGGTCTTTTCCAATAAACAAAAGAAAATTTGAATCATGTTTCTCTTTGCTTTCCTTGATTTCAATCAATTGGTACTCGTTAAAGTCTTCCCTGTCAATTTCGTTAAACTGCGTGGCCCTCTGCCAGAATTCCAACATGTTCACGCTACTTTAGTTCTGTCGTGGACCTTTCCTTTATTTTCCATCTGACTAATACTTTGAGAATTTGATTTGATTGCACACCTGTATGTACGTAGAATTATTCATTGACTAATTGGTTCAAGTGAGCCACCATGAGATTTTTTTTGTTCAAAAGGTGGTTCATAGTCAAGGCATGAAAATGTTTTTCTTTGAAGTCGGCATAAAAAAGACACAAAGTACAAGCAACAAGTACAAACAACAAGAAAAACACAAACTTGAGCAAAAACATACGGCCAACATGGCCTTGACATAAATTGAAAAGGATAAGTATTACCATTGTTGAATTTACAAAATTCAGATCGAATGGTAACAAAGTGGAAGAGTTGCAGCGAGGTATCAATTCTAAGGATCGCTTAAAGTGACAGTTTAGATTACTGCAGCGGTTATCTTCGGATTCAAGGGTGGTGGATCGAGTTCCCGAGACAAGAGACTTATTATTGCTTTGATGTTGACGCACCTGAATCCTTTTTCTAATATCTCCTTTTTGGCTACCCTAATGCTTTTCCATTTGATCTTACATCCAAACCGCTAGTTTAGTTTCTTTATAAAAACCTCCTTTTTCATTTCTGTAGTTTTTCAATGGAAAAGCAGACTGGGCTAACAATCAGATTGAAATATTACTCCTTAGTTTTTAGTTTTTTCGTGCCAAAGTCAGTTGGTTATCTTGTCATCTTCGACTTTTAGTCCCACTAGTTGTGTGCACGTGCGTTGCACGTGGATTATTTTCTATATATATTGATCAATCTTACTTAATAGTCCATTAAAAAGGAAGGTATCGTAATATTACTTTTCACAGAATAGTACAGCAAATGTTGGGTATATATATTGAAACAACCAGCATTAGGGATGAAAAGAGCATCTAATAAAAGTTTGATTATCACACAATAGCCGGCATTACTCTTAAGAATAGAATCAACCCTCACAAATCTAAGAATTTCGACATCAATTTTGGATAGCAAACTATCTCGTTAAAGGCAGGTAGTATCAACTACACCTGAAACTAAAATCAAATTTCTTTGTAATTCTAGTACAAACGTTTCTTCGACGCCATCCTTGTCATTGAGATTTGAAGTTGTAGCCAAGAGCAGCTGGGATGAAGTTTTTGAGTCGTAAGTATTTAAGTATCAACATTTTCTTCCACCCTAACTTTGAGTTAGGAGTCAAACTCTTGTATAAATTTGCCGATTGCCATACGAGAAATCGACATATATAGTTTGGAGTGCACAGCAGCACATACCCTCTTTCCCCCTCCAAATGCCATCATCTTGTAGAGATCTACGCTGTCATTATTCTCGTCAAGAAATCTCTCAGGCCTCCATTCTTTAGGATGCTCCCATACTTTGTCGTCCATGTTTAAGCGATCTACACAGATCAATGTAGCAACTCCATAGTTAAAGTGTTAAACTGGTCGAAGGAAGTAAGAAAAAATGGGGAAAAGGTAGCAAATTAAGAAGGGAAAAAGTACAAACTTATTTCTAGCAGGGATATGGTATCCTGCTAACTCTGTGTCTTCGTGCACATATCTTAGAAGAATTACTGGGGCAGGACTATACTTTTCTTAAAATTCCGTGGAGAGAAACTGACATGAGTGTGATGGATGTAAGAATCAAAAGACACAACTACACTTTGACTACCCTCCGCAAGTTCGTTGAAATGCCAATATACAAATTTTCTTACGGTGGTTAACGAACAAGATAAGCTCATTGTATTTAAGTCACTCTATGGCACCAACACCCTTTTGCCACCATATAAATGTTGACATATATGGAGGCAACCCGAAAAGCTATGCACAAAATATAGACAACACCCTTTTGCCACCATATAAAGTATGAGCTCCCACTAACTCTGCAGTTATCTAGCAGTTGTTTTAAAGTTGAAAAGCTTTGCACAAAATATAGCAACATCAGTATTAACTGCAAATTTTGCCAAAATCATGCTTGTTAACAGTAATTGAAATCATCCAAAGGTGTTACGGAAAATAAAAAAGTTCTTTTGGTACAATAATAAAAACTCCGATAACAGAGTACCTAGGGGATAAAAATTAAACCAACAATAGTACTCTTCAAAAAATATATTCTTGAAGAACAGTTGAGACATACCTTCGCCATTAATTCATAACCATCAGATGTTTTGATGTGGACCACGCTAGCAGTAAAGCCAAGAAGTTGATCTGCAGATGATGATTTAGCTAAGTGCTTTGCTGCCACTTCTGAAGCTAGGGACCTAACCTCTTCCTTGAAGACCCTGTATTGCTTGTCTTTGTTGGCGGTGTACACTACTTTACTGAAAGTGAATAGTGCACTACGCACCTTCGATGCTGGGGAAGGAAAGCAAGGAATTGATTGACCATTTCCTATTCACATAATATTTCATCAAGTAACCCAGCAGAACTAATAGAATCAGCGGCTACTAAGTTTGAAAAAATTCTCAATGATTGGTTCATACTTACCACTTCTTGATCCCTGTACCAAATTATAAATGAGTAATAGGTGCCTAAAAAAACAAATTCTAAATAATAGACGAAGTACGAACAAAACGTAGAAGGCATCTTAGGGACTATGATGAAGCGGAGCTACCAGGAAAGTAACAGAGATGAGCCTTAATCTACAAATGCTTCGGTGAATATGTATTTTTTTCAAGCATAGGGTCCGTTGATTGCTAATTAAAAAAAGGAATGGTTCTCTATCATTTCTGTGTGCTTAAACAGCTATACTGACACATAAAGCAAGCCATGACTTCATAGCACGGCATCAAACTTTCTTACCGGATTTCAGGTACGGAATGTGATCCATAAACAAGGCTGTATGCAACAAGAAATATCAGCAGCTAGCCATGTAGACAGAAGTTATAACTGGGCTCATGATGAACAGTTTTCTCACTACAGCCAATCTTTCTATCCAACTTCTCTTGGCACTTACGTAGCTGCTTGGAACAATTCGAACAAAGCAAATCCAGACAAAATGTTTCTTCATATTCGCTGCCATTTATGCATTGGCCACATTGAAAACAACGTTGTATGCAGAGTGTGCAAGCCTTGCACACATCAGCCGTATTATCTTTCGCTTGACAAGTCTCAGTTGGGTAATCATAGACGAACCTCAATTTCTCACATCTTGGGCATAGTTCAATATCAATACAACGGTCGTCATCACACAACAGGTAAAAGTTCTTAAAGGTTATGAGAGAAGTCAAATAGCAATGACCTTCTCAAAACAATAAACAGAGGAAAAGTGCAAAGGAGAAAGATACAAAGGAAGCATCATCTTGTGGGAATTGTTTCGACATTGATTATTCAGTGGAATTTATGCAGCTAGTCCAGCAGTACCAGAACATATTGAACTCACCCATGCCAAAGCCACTAACCATATAATGGATGTTCAATTTCAATATCTGGCCTATTTAACAACTTCAGCAACTGATTAAATGTTATTCGTTTTATTTAGTATTTGCTCCCTAAAATTGTATAGAAAGAGCTCTTCAGTCTCATCAAATACTCCTACATTGAGCTTCTCATAAATGTTGACTTACAGATTAACAGATTAATAATATTGAACAATATTGTTAATCTGAATTTCGCAGGAGTTATTTTCCAATCTGTCCAACTCCTGGCACCCTGAATAGTGCAGCATATGGTTACTACTAATTGCCTCAGATACTAATTCAGCAAAACATGCAAAAAGAATTTAACAACATTTTTAAGTGTGTGCACGCACGCACGCACGCTTGCATGCATGCCTATAGTAAAACATGAAGAAGAAAGAACACCAATGCCTAGGAATGACACCATGAAAGGACCTCAGAAATTGTAAGTTGTTGCCTAGTTGACTAATCACTTCAGCTTAGGACAAAAACAACAGATTTTTTAGTCTCTCTTTGTCTAATAAACATGTTACCACTCATAACATTTTTGGAATTCAAATAAGGCAGACCTCTGACTCCCACAGTTAGCACCATACTTGAAAACAATTGTGTTCTGTGCTGCTTTTGCAGAAGTTTCAAAAAATAGCATACCATTTTTTTTCGCATATTGCTCCCCTTCCTGCAAAAGTTATCAAAACATTTAGAGGTTTATCTTTCCAGCAACTGTAGTCAAGTTGCAGTAAATCCATTCACAAAAAGCTGCATAAAACTATCAAATTTAACACACTAAACAAATGGATGGTTTTTGTATGTATGATGAACTTGCAAATGACTATAATACCACAACTGGTTGTTTTTGGATGTGTAAACGCTGGTTATACCCCATGCACACATTAACATATCCAATTCTTGCTACTAAAAGAACTTAACTTGGATACACAAGAAACTGTGAGGTACATGTATCAGACACATTGATCCCCAGCGGTGCAGAGGACTTATATGCTATATCTGGCTGCATTAATGGCATATGAACTATGTTGCTATGACACATCTCAGAAAAACACATGACAAGTCACAAAAACTGTTAGAAAATATGTTGAATCGACAACATATAATAACAATAGGACTTCAATATCATTAATGTAAGCTATGATTCTCCAAAGTAGTCAATCGAAATACAACATTAGAAAATCGATATCAAACATCAATGAGGACAATTTTCAGTATTTTCTCTCTTGCAGTTATGTTCCAAACCCCACGATTCAAGTTTGGTAGTCATAAAATAACTGAGTATTGGCCTTTTTCTGAATCTTTTTCACATTGCTTGTTAAACTTTTCACAAATAGTGCAACAAATTTCAAAAAATCGTGGTAACTGTCATAAAGATGGGTGGGAAGTATACGCAATGCTGTAAATGCTACAGACTCTCAAGGTCATAGTAACAAATTATTAGCCTAATTGTCAAAACAGTGAAGATAATCTACTGTATTTTAGTGTAAGCATGTTCCTTGTATTGATGCTGACTATGGAAACAAAAATAGTCTTTAACCTTCACCAACCAATGTAGGAAACTTAGGACCAGGATAGAGAACGCATTATATTCTGAGTAGAACCGTTAGAGGACGAATGACATTAGTATTATACCCGTTTTACACACGGTGCAGGCCCACGTCCAGGCTCTTATATATATTTGATTATGATTTTGTTTTGTGCTGCACCACTTGTGGAGATGATGCTTCAGGGACCGTAATGAGCGTTAAAACAAACCAGCTTTGTATTATTGCCTACAACTTTAACTTTCAATATATATCAAGATGTCTTCTGCAAACTCCCATTATGTGCAAGACTCGAGGATGTAATGCCTTATTGTGACCACCCAACTCATTAAGTGAATAAATCAAAGCCTCAAGGTAAATGTTCTGTAGGGGGTGAGCAACTGGCAATTACAGACACATAGCAATATCTAAAAGAACTAATCTAACTCTTCTACAAGACATCAAAAACATAGCCTAGCAATTCAAAATTGACTAATTGACTAAATTCGTTGTTCGGAGTTCCAGTTTCTGTTAGAAGAAGCTCCTCTGAAGGACAGAATTCACATTGAAGGCGTGAGCAAAAGAAGCGGCATTGGCTGCAGGCCTAAGGTAAAATCATCACTTTGTTCTTAGTCATTTTGTACCACGAATCTTTACATGGAATCGAAGTCACTATAAAGTGTCCCCTATGTAGGAATCTCTGGGGCACATGGATGTCAATCTCATCAATGTAGTCTTTAATGGCCGTATGAACGATAGGTACAACCTTATCAACTCCAGAAATGGATTAATACTTCTGGACATACGGTGGATACTGATCCCAATGGGAAAAAGATCTTCAGTTGGAGCGTGGTAAACCAGCACATTTGAAATGAAACTTTTAAGAAGAAACAAGATCAACAAGAGAAGTGGTTATATAAAGGGCCTGAGGCTTATATTAAATGAGTTGATGTCACCGTGAATGGTTACAAGTTTCCCTCTGTTGAATCTGGATTGGTTTGCAGTCTTTAAGTTCCATCCAAAGTTTCGCATATAATACTCTGTGTAATTCATTTTATTGCGTTATCGTGATAGTTTGTAACATTTATTAAAGAGCCAATCAACATCTGATACCATCGCCGTGTGAACCTCTAGAAATCAGACCTGCTTTCTCTTTTTGTTTATTTATTTTGAATCCGGCTATGCTGTTTTTGCAATCAAACATCCTCAGATTCAACTGCTTAACAGGAGACATAATTGGTAATGTACATCTATGTTCTTGTTCCTATGTCAACTGACTATTCCTCTCAGTTTTTTCTTTCAATGTATGAGGTAGAAATACGATTCTCTTGTTCTGCTCTTCTGATTGCAAACAAGAGGAAACCTAGGGAGATGTACTTTGTGAACAGTAATTATTGCAAGGATAGGACTTATGAGACCCCGAGAAACCTCCTTGATCTACTTAGCTTGAACTGAAATCACGATATTCGAAGAGCCAATTGAACAAGAATCATGAGATGAGAATAAGGAGGCATGTAGATGAACATAAGCTATTAATGCTAATTCACACAATGCTTTGAAATTTGAACTATAGTCACCTTCTTCTGGATTTTCTTAATTGTTTTCAGAATCTCATGAGTTCGATAGAATGTTATCGAATTCTAGCAGCCTCTTCTAGCTGGCTTTTAGTATGGACTTCTAGGTAGATATTCAATCAGCACCAGAGAATATTGTCTCTACAATCTGCCCTAGGAAAACCTCATTTAACAGCTATTATAATCTGATGAGTGTGGCCTATAGGGCTTCAGAAACTGTATGTAACATAACATCTTGGAACAAACAAATACTAATAGCAATATTAATTGAGTACACGAGTTTCGTGAAAAGAGTCCAAGGAACATGTTCAAATTTGGTATGGCCCTGGGCAATTTTCTCGCCCAGTTGCAGTATAGGGTTACAGTTAAAGGTACCTTACTAATTTTATCTTCAAGGCTGCCACCTTAAAGTTTTGCACTGCAAAACAGAGCTCTGTGTTCTAATCACCAACTTGCCCATCATATAAGTTCTTTTCTAAGCAAGTTTGCCATATGACCTTGGAGTAGATGAGTGTAAAGAAAATATCTGCAGAGTTTCAGGTCTAGATCAAATAGCTTGGGTTTGGGCATATAAAATAAGTATGTAGATATCAGGGCTCAAAAGCAGTGGAGGCTGGGCACTGTTATTTATTTGGTGGTCCATTTGAATAGGCACGCTTTTGACATAGTTGATTTTTCGCCGAACCCCAGATTCTATTGCAGCTTTTGTGGATTAATATCGTTCTGTGGCAGTAATATAGCTAATTTTTATAGTATCATATCCCGCAGTCCCCCTACCTTCCAGTCTGTCTGAAATTCCACCTCTATAACTGTAGTGCGCCTAGTATAGCGTTGGAAAAGATGAATTACACGGGCATAGGGTCATGCCGTTGAAGAAGAGCTACAAATGTGAAAAGAAATAGTGAAAAGCTGAGATGAACCAAGAAGTATAAGAAATATACTCCAACACCAGATTAGATTAGGCCAATGGACCCTGAAAGTAATCACTGTAATGCCCTGCCGCAATAAAGCAGCAGAGTTTTTATCCAAGAACAACGCATCACTGTAATGCACTGCCTCAATCACTTTGGCCTAGAATTGGTATATCTACATAATCACTATGCTGTAACACGTCGCCACTCAGCCAAAGTGTTTCTATCCAAGAACATAAAAACCTGAGGAAGAATTGCTTCACATCAAAAATGGGCATGGACAACCCGTCAATGATCAATTAGAACTCAAAAGCTTCCAGGTATAATAATATCTATCGGCGACACCATTTTAAAAGACAATTATACCTTAGTTAATTCGTAATTTCACCCAAGTCTTACATTCAGTAAAATATAGTGTAACCACTTGTGGTATATTTCTAACGATGTGATGGGTTCTATGCCACATCATGCGCTATTTAGGCCCTTAATGGTTTTCCTTTTTCTGTTAAGTATAACTGAACCTGCTCAACTCTAGGCCCCCAATCTTTGAATTGTCTGAATTTAGATTGAAAGCTCGCAGATCCAACAACATCCTCATCAACCTGGCCTATGTAGAAACAGCAGGACATGGAAACAGCAAGTATGTGAAAAATGGTATGTGGAAGTAGGACATGGGTCAGAATGAAAGTAAAGAAATTTCAGAATAGACATTCTATGATAATCGTTTTATTGATGCAGGGATAGGAACACTGGCATCTAGGATGAGGTCTCCATTACTGTTACTGGGGTGGGTTCTTATTTTGAGTCTTGAAATGCATAATATCCTTCTACCACAAGCAAAGCTTTAAATTTTTTGCAATCATTCGTATCTGCTTTTTCCTATGTGATTAGTGACACAACAAGGCAATTTGCATATCTTCAAACACCTTGCATGCAATGGTGAAAGAGGACGAAAACATGTAGGAGACACATAAGGAAGAAGTGGCGGTGGCGGTAGAGGCGCAGAGCATGCAATCTCATGTGTGGGTAGTCATCGGATGAACGAGAGATAAACGTCATTGAACAACAGAATGTATAATGCAGAATAATCAGAAGCGCAAACAGAGCGTTTCCGTTCATTGATTCACGAAATGCGATCGTGTTATGCAAACACTGACCTGCAGATGAAGAATTGGATGAATTATTGTAGGAAGAACTTTGAAGTACAGAACGAAGCAATCCTTGTAGAGGCTACGCCGAAGTGTGCACGGGGACTGAGAAAGCCTGGTGGAAAAGAAGTTCTGTTTGTTTTGAAACCATGGCACCGCTTAAGGGTGTCTTGAGCGGGTGGGGAGTGAGAGAGCCTGGCGGAAGAGGTGTGTTGTTGCGACGTTTTTGAAATCTGGCAGGTTATTCGTGTTAATTATTGATGTTATGTGATATTTTAGAGGGTATTTTGGGGATGAGAATGTGTAGAAACACATAAACATGTCTAAACACTTTAGCCTTTTAAGGTAGAGAGATATATTGTGAATTCCGAACTCTTTTGAAATATCAAACTTAAAACGTTGGTAAATAGCAACATATGTTTTTATAATATTACTTTGCGTAACTTTTGGGGAGACATTCATTAGTTCACATCGTTTAGGTAACTTATTGGTGTCTCGCCTATTTTATTTGTTATACGTGTGTAGCTTATTCGTTGAGTCATGTCACAGTGTACTACGTAACTTTTTTGTTTCTGACTTACTCACGTGTATTAGAACGTAGGCTAGTTCAGCGAGATGAGTTAGAGATCGCGACCTTATCTTCTGGACCTGGTTACATGTGTCAATGATGGCATGTGTAGTCTTATTCTGAATGACTCTCTAGTGTCTGTTTTTATACAGATATATATTTTTGCATTTTGAAATTAGGTATGGTATCTATTCCGTTAAAATTCTGTATCTCCGTAATCTCGTTTTCTCAGACATTTTTATATTCCTTTTGATTGGTCCGTTGAGTGACTTTACTGGGCATTTGACTCACTTCCTAATTGTTTTCCTTTTAATAGGTGAGATTGAATTTCAGGGCTAGCCGTGTGACTGAGAACTATCGGTTTTTATCTCAGAGTCAGTATCAGTATTTTTAGATGTAATAATTAAGACAAATTGAATTTGTTTATATTTTATTTTGGAGCTCCGTGTCGGAGTAATTTGGATTATATAAATGCTTTAGACTGCTATGACATTTATTAATGTATCTTAGGGAGGGATTAATAGATGCTCTGGATGACCACTTTAAAGACTTTTTGATATTTTAAGATATTTTAATTTATTTATTTGATATTAACGCTCCGAAAATTCAGGGCGTTACAGCATATGTTCGACTCGCACTAAATATATCCGGTTACTATCATGTATGGATTATGAGATGCACACATGCCATAGAAATTTATCACGGAAGATTAACCTGACTATGAGTTTGGGATACCTTTATTGCAAGAGCTATTACAAGGTGAAAACTAAAGAGGACATGATTATATACCAGCTTTCCTATATTGTTCCTGTTAAGGCCGATCGGTCAGAGCCGTGGCAGGTCAATGAAGTTCTTTTATTCTAGTCCTAGTTACACATACTACATGAATTTTAACGACTCGAAATATACGCGCAATAAGTTCTAAGTATCGATAGCTGAGCACCCAATTTTGGCAATAATTTTAAAGGCACGTAACGATAGCTTAATGGCTTTGGAGTCCGTAATGGAGCTCAAACGATAAAATAAATATGAAACATAAATATTACTTTCCAAACTTCATCTAATCAAAACAGTCAAGAGTTACTTTTATTTTTTTGTTCAATAATCTCTTGTGCTTGCTAGTGCAGTCACCTTTCTATCATGCGTGGTGCATGAGAAAATGAATTCACTGTGAGTCGTGTTAGATCACACTTCTTTTCACCTAAGGCAAGTGAGAGTGCACCATATAAGTAAATGGCTTCTCCAACGGGAGTGTCTATGATGAGGTAATTGATTTTTCGGCAAAATGAAAACATCTAAGGTATTTGATCTCATTTGAGCTACTGGGGAAAACCAAAAGAACTGAGTACAAGGTCAATTTGGAGTTGGCCTTTTATGATGGTAATCTATGTTGTCTCAAACAAAGTTTTCGTCTTATTTGTATATTTGCGTTTTTGGTTCTTTGACTCTGTTAATGCTAAATTGCCAGAGAGTAAATGTTTAAGGTTGGTTTTATAAAGATAATTTGGTTAATAAAATAATCCTTCTACGCATATTAAGTCAGCACTTTTGACTAAAAGGTATAACTAGCAAATCAAACAATGCCAGAGAGAGATTTTACAACTTTGAGGACAGGACAATCCGACGATTTCCTAGCTAAATAACAACTAAATAGTCCCATCCGAAGCAAAGTGTGAAGTCTACCGGCACGATCGAAAGTTTCATGTCATTCTAGTTGGAGTTGTTTTTTTTATTTTCTCTTTCCCACAGGTTTTGACATGCAACTTGATTTATTATTAAATATTAGTTGATCTATGGGCAAGCAAAAGACAACCTAGCTAACTGAGATCAAGCAAGTGCACTGGAAAAATAGGACCTGGTTTGATCTATTATTGCCTTGATCGAGCATATTCTTCTTTCCACCACCTCACACACTCCTTTTTACGGTAACGATGGATCCGTTTTGTGACCACACCGATCGCCAACCCACACCTCGCAACTCACTCGGGTTTTTTTGAAATACCACTCTCCTCTCTCTCTCGATCACGTCACAAACTGGATGGTCCAGATCTCCTTTGTTTAAAAAGCATGGACCCCAATCTTTATAAGTAGTTGTGATGTTTGTTCCAAATTATTCGGTCTTATCTTTTTCTTGTCATAATCGGTACAGATAGTAACGGCTAATTTGTTGGATATGTTGCTTGTTATGGATGATGATATGAAGGCAAATTTGGAGTTCGTGGGTCGAACGAGTCTTGACCTTTAGTAAACCAACACTTCATATTTGTCATTCAACCGTGGGGCCGGTGTTCATAAAAACTTTTTGTTTTGAGTTGAAGTCGAAATGCAATGATTTTCGATGAGGGAAACACGCGGTTTGAACCATAAGGTCATGAACGTTTGCCATTTTGATTTTAGGCGATGCTCATAATATAGAAGCAGGTCCAACGTGCTGGAGGGGAGGGACACGACGGATATATCTTAAAAAGTGAAAGGGCACAATGGTAAATTGTTATTGATCAAGGCGGATGTAAAAAGCTGATCCTAGCCTCCAGGAGTTGACGTAGATGGCGAAGGATTAATTATTCATGATTAGTTAGATGACAAATCAAATATTATCACCGGCACTTTAGGGTTGACATTTGGTCCGAGATTTAATTGTCACCTTATTGTAAAATGAAGAAAGAAGCTAAAGTATTGACAAGTTTTTGCGCTAGTAACGCGTTATGGAAGATACATTCTATAATTTTCTTGAAATTACTCAAGGTCATTTCCTTTTAGCCTAGGGTAATTTGCATACAAGCCCCTTGTGGTTTATACGACTTGCGAAAACACACATTTTCTTTATCCTTTTGCAAATGACTCCATGTGTCCGCCGATTATGTTACAAACATTAGAATAGTTATCCAAATTGACAAGACATGATACTCACATTTTCTAAAAGTACATTTTAGGCAAATTATATATTTAGAAATTACTATAATACCCTCAATTTCTTTTTCTCTCCCACTCATGCCTAAACCTCTTCTTCACGCTAACCAAACACAACACCTAGCCGCCATCCTCATTGACCCAGCCCATTCACCACCACCATCCTGTCTATCACTACCCCAGACTTGTCCGCCGTCACCACCCCTACCTATAACCCGAATTGCTTACCACAAGCCTATCTTCGTCCAAAAGCCATTAGCCCAACCAACAGCCTTGTCCACCCATCATCGACTAAGCCTCGTCTAACACCACCATTCATGCCCACCATAAACCAAACCCCGTCCAACCACCACCACTCACATCCAACACCGATACAGCCCAATTGACCACCACCATTCATGTCTACCAACAGTCCATCCATGTCAACCACCACCACTCACATGTCTGGTTTGATTTTTTGCAATGGTCAGATCGAGTTCGATTATGCAGATATGTGATTTCTTCTTGCCATGGCAAGATCTAGGGCTACGGAATCAAATAGTCTTTAGAGTTTTAGGACTATGAAACACAATAAGCACCGTAGGTCATTCGCAAAGAATAGAAGCAGATGTATTCTCAACTTGCCTAAACCACAAGAGATCTATACATATTTTTTGTTTAGATTATTGATAGGGCCATAAAGAAAAGGATATATCCTTTTTTATTCATATCCATTTAGAATGGATATTTTGAAGCATATACCTAATTCGTTAATGTCATTGAGAAAATTTTTGCATCTGTTTATACACTTCTGTTACAAAACGTAAGAATATAGTGTTTATAATTGAAATCTTTTATTTCTTATATGGTGCATGATAACCACTTCAGACTTTCGAACATTAAGTGAATATCATAAATTCCAGTTGAGTAAATCGTAAAGAACGGAATGAAAACATAGGATACATATGCTTAAACTTTCACACACATGCGCACGTAAATGGATACAATAAAGCATCTATAATATTTTGTCTATATCAATTTAAAACTCAAAAATCAATTTTATTATGGTCAAATAATATTAAAGTGGTTGAATAATTTAATTGCATATTCAAAACCAATTTTAATGACCTCAACTTAGCTGCACTGATGTGGATAAAAACCGAATTCGATCCTTATGCCACATTGATATGCCGACGAGGGATCTATAAATATATATGTTTGTACTAAGTATCCATCCGAATAGCATCTTTTTACGATCCTAAGAGGGTGTTTGAGATTGATTTTAGAATGGTTAAACCTGAATAAGTTCAGATTATATCAGATTTGAAGTGTTTGACAAAAAGTAATAAACTGATTAAATATGTTCCAATTGCTCAAAACAATTTAAATCATAATCCAAGAGAATTATGATTCTGGATTTAATCAGTTTTGGAAAATCAGGTTTAACCAAGAGAATTACCTCACATATAATCATATATTAAATGCTCCATTTACATTTAGATACACTACATGATAATTTTGCAATACTAAACCTACTTTAATCCATTTTTATCCAAACACTTAGAACAAATTTAATCTATTATACTTAAAATGGATTAAAGATGATTATAGAAACTGGTTCAGATTTAATCAAAATTTACTTTTGAGAATCAGTCGCAAACGACCTCTAATTGTTGGATTATATACTGAACTCCATTGAGTTGGGTGTAAGGGTGGTGGCCAATTGCATCATTCGGCTGGATTTGGGCTTCTAACTTACAGACCTTAAAGTTAATTTGAGGCAGATCTGCTGCCCACTTGACACAACGTGGGCCTTGAGCAAAATGATACAACGTTGGGAGCTTTCACGTTTTATCTTAGACTCGATCTTATTGATCGTTCAATTGGGATATTATTACATCTTTGAGAATAAATGACATGATAAACGGGGGCGTTTCCTCCATCGAATAATAAATCTATTAATAATTTTTGGCGTTATTTAGCTATCTCATGGGCTGCTACATTACCCATTTACTGATATGTCGTACCAACAAAAAAATTGTATTTTTTGAAAGAACATGCGGCTCTTAGAATCCGTTCCACTGAGATTTACCAAGGATCGAGCGCCATCTTTGAAACCCTAAAGCAGTACTCTAAAATTTGTTCTACTCATGCATTGCTTTACTTGCCAAATATCAAGAGCTCGAATTTAACTATAATGAGGCTGGTCTTAATATTGCTCTTTCTTATTTCTTTCAAACCGATAAAATGCACTTCAATTTTTATTACATACACGTTTTTTATACATGTTTAGTGTAAGAGACCGATAAGAACACATTCATAAAAATATCCTAAATGAATGACCGTACATTATCATTGTGCTAGGAAAGTGCCCCGCTAGGAATATTTTTCTAGTTTTAACTCGTCCTCCTTTTGCGAACATTTTTCTAGCTTTGTATCGTGGTGAATGTCTCGGCTATTGTGCACAGATAGATCTATCAAGTCATTTTCTTTCAAATCAAGGAATTTGTATTGTCTTGTACCGTGACGCGTTACTTTCTAACTCATTGTCAATTAGTATACATTGACATAATAATTACTAGTAGTGTTCTTCGTGATGTAAAGTTCATATTCTCGATGTGAAATCAATCGACTGTTTTTTCAGAACAAGAAGATCGCGGTATGAGCGCCCGGTATTATTCTATATGGAGGGAGAGAGTATCGAATTTGCTTTTGGACCTCCCATTACTTATGATAAATTACTAAAGCTGAATCAAGTTGGGGAAAGCTACTATCATGGAGGGTTTATGCTGTTCCACAAAAGGTAGGAACACAAGGAAGTGGAGATGATTATGACTTGTCAACTGTTATGATTACCCGCATGGCCCCCTTTCCAATTTTCACAATTGCAGTTCAACATCATTGAGTGCCTCTTCCTCTCTGTCTTGATGAAATGGCTACTCCTTTTGTGAAATGGGGTTCCATTTCACAAAGACAAGGCACATTCTGCAGATCTTCTTTAACCCATCACTCTTGTTCGTTGACAAAACTTCTACCCATATGCCCTTCTTTTGGGGCAAGAAAGAATTGATAAAACGATGAAGACAAAAGAATCACAAGTTTGCAAGGTACCCATATTGGTTGGTGGTAACCCTTGTTGTATTTGGTTTAACGCAATCACAAGTTAATCAAGCATGCTACAATTTAACGCATTTTGAATCAGTTAAGCATTTTCTCCTTCCATTATTTCTTTGCGATGATCTATTTTGAAAACAAAGAAAGAACCTTTATGTTCCATATTAGTAGCGCATCCACACGTCCAACTACTATTTGAACGAGTTTCGAAGAAGGAGGTGATAGAATCACTTGCAGAAGCAGGTGGTGGAATCACTTTAAAAGACGCATTACTTCAGCAAAAGTCATATTTACTTTGTCAATGGGACTAGCTTTTAGCATTCACCAAACATGGCTGCATAATTGCGTGAGGTTTTGCTTAAGTTTAGGGAGTGTCTCAATTGTCTTGCGTTCGCGAAAAACTCAAATTTGCTTATACAACCACTAGTTTTCAAGTTAAGAATCACGCATGTATACATCATTTCCTAGCAGCAAGTTATGTATCGAGTAGCCCGATAACGAACGTGTCAGGGTTTGGCTCATTTGTTAAGCTCAATTCAATTTTTCGCTAGTCGAGCCCATCAACAAGATGTTTGTGAGAAGGCTTAGACATTTGCAACCCTATTAGCAACGCATACGCGCTACAAACATCGCTGCAAAACTAAGAAACGAGAAAACGCAAGAGTTGTGAAACTCAAAACAAAGGTTGAGTCAAACAGACAACCGAAAACAGTGTCCATGCACTCTGATAATCTGAAATGCACCACACAATTTCAAGGGTTTTACAGTGAAGCAGTGATGTACGAAGCACTTCTTCTTCAAATCACTCGAACTTTGGCATCATAGTCTTTCCCAGTCACATTACACTGCACAGCGGAACAGACAGGTCAGCCCCGTCATTCACGGGGAAGAAAATGCAAGTGTTACTTCTTTCAATTCAATTACTGCCTCACCAACTACGCAATTGCCCATATAAATCTATGGGTCCTCCCGTTAATGAAAAGTGCCCATCTCCACTCCAATACCTTACTTGACATTGACAAAATGGTCACCTTCCCCTTCTTTGGGCCTACCATTGAAGTGTACAAAGTGAAAGAAACATTAAACCGTAACAACTAACAAGTACTGTGCAACAATACCTGTGATCTTCTGATGTTTGATGATATAATGACTGTTATAACAAAAGATTGTTGCTAAAAGTATTATGTAGCTATTATAAAAGTTTATAGTGGCAAGCTTTTGTGTTAATAAAGCCGTATTTAGCGACACTTGTGAAAAGATCCTACACACCCACAGCCTTCCAGAAAATAGTGTGGGGGTAGGGGTGGGGGTGGGTTGGAGGGGGGGTAATAATTAGTTATTTTGTGCGATATAAAATGTTGAAAAGAGACCACTTTTTCTCCCTTTGTTTGTTTTTTATTTTATGAGAAGACAATTCAAGTGTGACCAATTAGATCAGACTAAATAAATGTTCATTGGGTCTTAAATAGTTGTGCTTTTGCAAAAGTGTTGGTCGGTCTAAATCTTTAAAGGGAGTGTATCATCTTAGAATTACGAGAAAGAAGGGTTTTCTTTTTAAAGCAAGTATGACTTGCTTTTAAAAATATAATATCTAACAAAGAAAAAGGAAAAAAGTTTAAAGCAAAAGAAAAAAATCAAAGATCGTCGGTGTACAAAATGACATATTTTCTCACTAGAGTCATGGGTCATATAAGCTATGAGCCAATGTGGTGGACCATCAGCTGTGACTGTCACTTGCCAATAATCTATCTGTATTGTATAGACTTGTGGGATAGCCACAAAAGACAGGACAAGAATTATGAATTCCAATATGTCTTTATTTCAGAATACGATAAGAGAGCGTTTATTTTTACAACTATACGTTTCGAGACCGTAAAAATATAACATAACGTGAAAATAGACATTCCTACATAAAAATGAGGGAATCACAAAATAACATATGTAGGAATATGCATAAACATAATAATATGAAGCCTTTAGTTGTATCCAATTTTTATTTAATTGGACATCACTCGACATAAAATCACAAGATCCATACTTCACTTCAAAGCATGACAGTAAGTATGCCACAAAAAGAACAAAACCATAAACTAATCTATGCTTCCAACTTTACTACCAGAACATAATTTACCATAGCTTTAAAGCACCAACAAAGTTAAAAATCCATCTCAGTACTGCTCAAGGATTGTACTGATCACCTTGGCTACCCTGGAACTCCTCTTGGTATGAGTTTCCATTGTTGAACTCGTAGTTCTCACCGTTCCCATAACGCCCCTGGTTTGTGGGGAAGTACTGATCCCTTGACTCAAAACCCCTTGAGTTGGCATTTGCGTTGAAATTATACTTCTCACTTTCAAGGTTATAGTAGTACTTTCCATTCTCCAAAAACCTTGTGTCGCTCATACCGTGCTTCTCAGGGTTGTACAGACTGCCGCCATTGTTGTACTTGTGGACTGGGGTGGTGTAGCCCTGTTGCTCCTTGAGGTTGTACATGCCATTATTATTGCCGCCATTGTTGTAGCTGTTGACTGGGGTGGTGTAGCCCTGTTGCTCCTTGAGGTTGTACATGCCATTGCCACCACTGTAACTGTTCTCACTTATACCTTGTTTCTCAGAGTTGTACAGACTGCTGTCATCGTTGTAGCTGTTGACTGGTGTGGTGTAGCCTTGTTGCTCCTTGAGGTTGTACATGCCATTGCCACCACTGTAACTGTTCTCACTACTGATTGGAGTAGTGTACCCTCTGGCCATGAACTTCGTGTCACTCGCACCTTGTTTCTCAGAGTTGTACAGATTGCCGCCATTGTTGTAGTTGTTGACTGGGGTGGTGTAGCCTTGTTGCTCCTTGAGGTTGTACATGCCATTGCCGCCACTGAAACTGTTGTCACTCCTCCTTGTGTCACTCATACCTTGTGGCTGATCAGTCACATGAGCATCATTCTTGTAGAGATCGTTGAGATTGGTGTTGGAATTAGGGTCAAATTCGTCAGGCTCGAACTTGTCCAAGGGCTCGTAGGCTTTAGCATCAGGCTCAAATTTGTCCAAGGGCTCATAGGCTTTAGTGTTGGGGTTAAACTTCTTGAAGGGCTCCTGGGGGGTGATGGTGGTAGTGGCGGTGGTTTTGGTGGCAGTGGGGGACAACTGGCCAGATTCATGGCCATAGAGGCCATAGCCATTCTGGGTTCCTGCTGCGGAAACAGGCTCTTCTTGCGCTTGCTTGGTGAAGGTGGTAACTTCCTTGTTGGGAACAACTAGGGTTTCTTGGGCATTGTTGCCATTGTTGTTGGTGACTTTGCTGAAGAACTGGCTGTCTCTGCCATGAACAAGGACAGAGGATGAGAGGGTGAAGAGGAAGAGGAGGGCAGAAAATTGCTTGGCAGAGGAAGCCATTGAAGGGATATGGGTAAGAGTGTCAAGTGGTAACACATTGTGATGGTCCTATTCTTTATATAGAGGGCTCTCCAATCAAACCCCCTCCAAAATTTCTGATTATTAGGTGTAATGGGAGAAGAAAATGGGCGATGATTGTGGTCCCTTTCATAAATAACACTTTAACCAAAGAGTCTTTTTGCTAATTACCGGGAAAAGAGGAGTTTTACCGAATCATTTCACTTTAATGGTGTTCTTGTTGCAGTTCACAAGGAGAAAAGCTATTTTCAATCTCTTAATTAAACCCTTAATTAAGTTATAAAATAACCGCCCTCCCTTCAAGATATGGTTTGTGTTTCTTGATTCTAGGAATGTATTTTAGGCCAAGAAATAGAGACTCTTATTTTTGGCAAGGATGTAGCAAAGATTTAATTGAGATTTTGTCATGCAGAAAGTTAAAGAAAAAGGTTTACAAATCTCCCACATATTTGAGTCCATAATGAAGTTTGTTTGTTTTAGTTTATGCCAAAGGAGTCTACTAATTTAATTTAAGACCCATAAATAAAAATAAAATTTTTTTTTGCTCCTATCCGTGTTACAAGAAGATAGGTACAATCCCTCGTATAGTGATAATCAGTGTTCCCTAAATATCGTAGTGACATTTCTGTTAATACTTTTAGTGGCAATTATCAAAGGTTAATAAATATTGTTAGTGTCATTTCTGCTCATACTTTCAATGGCAATTCTTAACAGTATTTTATTTAGTACGTGTTACTAAATAAAGCCACAAAAGACATTTAACAATCATTAATTATCACTATACAGGAGTTATAGCTATCTTACTAGCCAAAAAAAATTATGCATGCAACCACTAAAGAGACACCCAAAAGCGCCAATAACGTGGTCCATACTAGAATGAACACAATCATAATGGAAAATGCTATCCTAAGGTAGAAATTCCGGTGCATATAACTTAAACTGTCGCTAAAGCTCTATTATAGCTAAAAAGACAAAATTTTCACTTTTTAATGATCGATAGCTTCTCAGAGACAAAAAAGACTTTCTTGTGACGAACTTTCATCATTGCAGTATCGCAAAAGGATCCCTACACGGAGGTACTTGATACCGAGCTCTTGCCTACGCTCTTGATTTTATACAAAAGTTATTTCCTAATCCCAAACAAAGTTTTATACAATATTTCTTTAGTACTTTAAAATAAGGGCCAGAGGGACATATAAATTGGAGATGTTAGCCGGGCAATTATGCGGAGATTGTGGAGTTGGTGGGACATGGAGATAATATGATTAAATGCACAGAGCATGTGCCGTCTAGAGTTTGTCAAATATGTGAAGTTGCACCCACCTAATTTGTTGCCTGCATGCCACTCGAGCGTGCCCACTGGCGTGGACTGTGCAGTGGGCTCACCGGCAATGACTGTCAGTCTTCTGGGTTGTTCGATAAAATTAAAATTAAGCGTCAAAAACTTAAGCGGAAGAACTATTTAGTACTGAGAAATAACTTGAAAACGTGTAAAAAAAAAAATATTGTTTAATAGTTATATTTAGATTATCGTAGTTGTCGCCACGTTTGTATTTCATGACTTTCTTATGGCCAAACCCGTTGCCGTTGTGTTTAGTGACAATGAAGGTTGTTGTGAATTGACTTAATATATCTCTTTTTAGTGTAAAGATACTAATTTCTTAGTAATGAAGTCAACAAAAAGCGCCAAATATATAAATACATACAATGTCAAAAGTTCTCAAAGCATTTATAAGGGAAAAAAAAATGTCCCAAGAGCATCTTCACTGAATGAGGTTCCTGATTTATTATGATAGAACTTCATATTGTTCGACCCTAAAATAGACCAACAAAAAAAAAAAAAAGAGAAGCTTCATGGTGTATGTTTGCAGCAGCAGCACGAGTTTTGCTGTAATCATGGTTTACTCTTGCGGTACCTCTGCTCCTGCTGAAATAAAGCTTTTAGCGAAAATTGTGAAAGTATTGACTTAAAATCGATTGGTAGAGCGTGGAGAGACCCACAAGGTTATATATTAAATCTGTAATTATATTTTTTTCGACATGGAATTGTGTCTCGATACGCTCTCTTGTGTGTGGACAAATTTTATTTTTAGCAGGCCAAACACGTGGATGAATTACATTGGGTGGTGGTATGTGAAAACATCCAACTCAAAATCAATTAGCAATTTTTTAAAATGTCCAGAAAACTTATACGTGTTACGGGGAAGGCAAATGTATCGCTATGCACTTAGAAAACTTCTATATGGCTATGAACTACAACGACGTAGTATTGAAAACTTTGACCCTTTTAATTTTTTTTTGTTTTTTACCACCTCCTACCGACCATGCACCACCACCATCACTGCCGGTCTCCACCTGCAACCCACTACTACATCTCATCATCACCACGCCATAGCGTCACCCACCATGGCAGCCTCCCATTGGTCGCCCCATCTAACGTCACAGTCCGCACCACAGCAGCCACCCACCATGGCGTCCACGAACACAATTAGCTCTGTAAATTTATAACTAAATGACTTATTTACCCTTAATGACTTAATACAAGTATCCTAGAAATAAGGATATAATTATCTTTTTTATTAGCTGCCATAATGAACTTCTCTATGGCATAACAACACATTCATCTTTTTTCAAATATTAGATTGTCAATAAGAGATTGTATTTTCTACACAGATATGCTTGTTCACAACCTATTCTGGACCGCACCCTGGGGCCCGCTAAGAGATCCTAGTGGCGCTACACGTCACCCATTTGGCGGTCAACATCGCTCAACAAGATTGCTCGGTTAAAGTACTCCGCGCCTCGAGCATCCGGACGGCGATCAAAGGTGTTCTCCCCCCAAATAGGGTCGGCCACCCCAAGGGGTCGGCCACCCCAAGGGGTCGGCCACCCCAAGGGGTCGGCCACCCCAAGGGGGTCGGCCTCCATTGCCCCGCGAAGGGGGGAATCTGCTGCACGGCACTAGCTTCTCGCTCCAACAACACACCCTCGCTATCTTCAGTAGTGCGACGGTCATTATTGCCAGCTCAATCAAACTCACGGCGGGACGGGCTCGCAACCCTTAAGCCCTCGCCGGCTCAATCAAATGACGGGCTCCGGCCCTCGCAGGTGCAATCAACCGGAGGCTCCGGCCTTCGCCAGCACAATCAACCGGAGGCTCCGGCCTTCGCCAGCACAATCAACCGACGGGCTCCGGCCCTCGCAGGTGCAATCAACCGGAGGCTCCGGCCTTCGCCACGGGGATAGGCTCACGACCCTAAGGCCATCGCCGGCACAACCAACCGACAGGCTTCTGGGGGCTCCGTTCGTAGTGCTCCAGCACGAGGATGCCCCGCCACGGACTCTAAGCATCGAGCTGTGAGCATGTGCGCTCATATCACCGTTGATCATCGACGTCGTCAGGGCAATGAACCGCGGGTCACTCCGGGACGGGAGCAGGTCCTCGGAGGGCATCGCGTCCGGCACGCCTGGCAGTTGGCTGCAGGGGCAACCCTCACCGCTGCCAGGATCTCTGCGCGTCTCATGACGCATCTCGTGGGATTCAGTAAGGGCTTGGACTGGAGGCTGGGGCAATGGGCTACTCTGACCATGCTACCGCAGTGTGGTCAGTCTCCTCAGACAGGCAGAGGGACGCTGCAAGGGCAGGGCGGCACGAACTCGGGGGCCGGCATATCCGACGAACGATCGATACCGCAGGACCCCTTACGGCGATGTGTCACTCCCGGAGGACGACACGTGTCAGCTGATGACACGCGCATATTTGTGCCTATATATAGTGAATTCTGGAGCTTATTCAAGGACTTCTCTCTCATTTGGACATTTCACTTTCTCTTGCTAGAGCTCATTCTCTCTGGATTTCTAGTGAGAGAAAGACATTTGGACTCCTGTCATCGGACTCTTGACGCTGCACCCTTGACGCGGACTGTCGGCTGTTGACTGTCGCCCCTGCTCGTCGTCTCCCTGCTTACGCGGCGCTGCCAGCCCTCGCGACCTGTCTGGGGAGCCTTGCTCTCAGCCCTTACTCCATCCTTGCTGTCTCCCACTTTGCCTAGCTGGAAGCCAACGCAGACTGCATCCTTTGTGGCACCTCACGTGGCATGCGAACCAACTTTCCTCGGCAACAATGCTTAACATAAGACATGACTTCTAGAGATACTCTTGGGAATGCTCAACTATGTTTTCAGAAATGCTTAACAATACCTTGGGGAATAGTGGCATACTTTAGCACTGGGTTCTAGTAAAATGCTGCAACCAATCATACTACTAACCAGATTCAAGGAGAGTTCAAGAAAGAGGTCCCTTAAAAAGAACTGTTACCTTGTATTGATTGTTCCCTTCTAAATTTCGCGATACGGGCAAGCTCAACATCCGATATCAATGTATGTCGATTTCCAGCGAAGGAAATCGGCTTAGATCGCTTTACAAATGTTAAAAAGCCAATTGGTACCCTCCACCTTCTGAAATTTGATACACTAAGCTGTAAATGGATGTGTGAAAAGTGCTCTGCATTCGCTGAAACTAGTTTTTTTTTTTTTGGTAGAAACACAGAATAGCATAGATAAATAAAGCGTTCTTCACCCAAAGGTGAATACAGAAAAAGAGAAACAACATAACAACAGACACCAACGAAACACAGGTGAAAGATACGACAATCAAGACCACCAATACAAAAGACGTATACAAAGCAAAAGGACTTAAAGATCTTGTTGCGGCAAAAAGTCATGCACCCAGTCCTGAAAGACGTTGATACGGGCATGGCAGACAAAAGCAGCTAGTGATCTGGATTCCTTGAGCTGAGACGCCGTGGCTTTGTCGAAACTGAGCTGGTGGAAATCAGATAAAATGAAGCAAAAGTCGTACATAATCGGAGCAGTGGTATCAGGGACATCCGCCATGTCCAAAAGCTGTCGCTGAAACTAGTTAGTTTGTTACCTCTCTAGTACTTTAGCGACTAGCATTACCCGTCAAAAGAACAAATAACATTTAAGGACTTTAGCCTTAAAACTTTGCTAGCGAGCTTCTTCCGGTACTCTACATGAAATGATGATGCAATGTAAGTATGTGGAGTGAACATTGCATGATCCCGAATTATCAGTTTCGATCATTCACGAGTGTTGGATGAGAGGGGCACTAATGCAATAAGCAGAGGGATTAAGGAAGGAAAGAGATTGTTAGACTACCGACTTCGAACTACTTATTTACTAGTGTTTGTGTAGGTGCTGGTGTTAGTGTAGGTGTTGAGGTTGACGTTGAGGTTGTTGAACCAAAACACGAGTAGGGTACTGACCCTTTTTGCAGGGACCGAGTCCTGAAGTGTTATTCGTACCCTTCCTTATACGCCGAGCATGATTGCTGTCACTTGAAAGTTGGATGGATTCATGCAGTTTTAAAGGTTGGATGGATACACAGTTCAATGCCAAAATTAAATAAGTGAAAGCCAAGTTAGTTAACATTTCAACAACTACAACTACATGGGGGGCTGTGTCATGAATTGTCCCACATGTGTAAGCATCAATTATTTCCAAGTGAATTGAATTTTTTGTGCAAAATGTAGGCTGAGGCATAAATGTGGGTCCCATGTTTGTGAGCATCCTTATTTTTCAAGTTGATTCAAAAATTTGTGAAAAATGGTAACGCCAACCATAGGGCTAACACCTTCAACTTGGAGGAATCTAATCTAATTATATATATATGAAAGCTGAAACTGAGAGAAAGTAGCAACGTCATGTCCTACGTGAACACTCTCTCCTTCTGCCACATGGATAATGAATTTTTAATTTATTACGAATTATTTTTACTCTTTTTGTCACATGTTTTAAGTCTTTATCATTTTTCAATCTCTCTCACAAACTCCAACATGTTCGCATCTCTATTTATATGTAACGTCCCTATTTATGATTTCCTTTCCTAAATTATCTCCTTATTTTGACTTTAATTTTTCTCATCACTTTAATTTTGTCATATTTTCTCCTTAAATATCTCCCTTTCTTTACTTGAAACTCTCTTTTCTATCATCATTGCTAGATATTTAAGCTAATTTATTACATGTTTGCTTTAATTTCATGTATTTTTAAGATTAATCATTTTTTTGTTCCTTTTAATTCGTTAATTTTTTTCTTTTTTGATATATAATTAGATTAGATTACAATCAGATTAAATCTCTCTCATTTTAAACCCGATTGATTACATATTTCTAAAATAACAATTTAAAAGTTTACACTGAAAAAAACTCTCCAATCACCTATGGTAATCACCATTTGTCAGCATAGATTACTAACATTTGAGGTAGCATAATAATCTATCATTCTTTTTCTTGATATATATGTATATAAAGACTCTTTTTGAACCTTCACTCTTTTCATATTTTTGTTATTGTATTTCACCATTTATTGAGTATATGCAAATAGAGAGATTGATTCATTCTAATATGCAAAAAAAGGAGGTTGTTTTGGTAAAAATTTTATCTTCAAGCTGGATAGTCAATCATATATAACAATTTCTTATATTTGTTTAATATCATACGCTTCAAAAAAATAAAGTAGTTCCAGTTGTCGATTGCTAATAGTTTCATCAAAATGTAGGAGCACCAGTCCTATTTTGAAATTTCTTTGACCTTTCAATATTTTCATATTATATTTGGTTTTATACGTTTGGTTGGTTCTCTTTGTTATTTTTCATTACTTCGATACCTTAGATGATTTTATATGCCTACAGAAATATGCTTAATTTAGTTTTCTATGTTAGCACCTTTTTCAAAAACGTCCCTATTTGTTTCACTCAATGTGATTTTTACATTATTTTGATGATTCTAAGTTCTCAAAGTGCCTCTTCTCCCATGTGCAACGCACGGGATCAAAACTAGTATATTTGATGAATTTGAAGTTTTGGATGCAGACACTTCGACAAATATATGGAACTGAATGGGATTATGCCCCAAACCAAGAAGTGTGTGATGTTATACACATTGAAGTTTCAGATGCAGGCACTTTGACAGTTGGCCTTTTCCAAATATTTGGCATCAATAGAGATTAAAACTCAAGGAGCCTCCTCGATGTCCTCATATAAGCAAAACCGTCAAAAATGGTAACGCCTTCAAACTTGGTGAAAACTTGTTGCAGATTTTCAAACTCAGGACGCATACATGTAGCTTCCCAGATACTTGGGGGGTTGATTTGGTTTGCATCCTATTCTCAAGTAACTTGCTAGATGCTTTAAACACAAAAAACCCGATAATGAAGATACGAGCTGCTATCTTTCCTTCACTATCCTCAAATTTGAGAAGAAATTTACGTTTTATTATGTGTTACTCCTGTTATTAATGCAGTATTCTAAATCTTAAGCGTAAAAAAAAATAAAAAAAAAATTTGAGGCTCGATCTTACACGGACGAATTTTCTTGTCCTAACTGGAGTATAAAGCTCAAACTTACCATCTTGCACCGTAAAGGCAATGTCCCCACCATTAAGACTAATAATGTACCATGTAACAACTAACAAGAGATGGTAGGGCCAAACACAGCCTTAACCCCAAGAACCATCTACAAGAAGACTTTATTTTCTTTGCTTCTTGTCAAAGTGTTTGACCAATCATCATTTCTTTCACTTTTCCACACTTTTGCCTTCTTTCTCTTGGGGTTTGGGTGTAACTTGTCGAGTGATTAGCGGACGAGGGATTCAAGCATTAAAAGTCTTTCAAATCTTGACATTGTTTGACTTTAACAGCTGACAATCCCATTAAAAAAATAGAGAAATTGATATTAAGGTCTTTCATGATGATGTTAGCCTTATTTACTAATTAATTGTGATGGCATTGTGCTTAGTGATGTAGCCTCGTACAACCCAAGGTGGGTTACCTTTTGGTGAGGTAATTAACAAGTTACCAAACTACTTTGAGTGAATTGTAATTTTATGGAACTTTCATGCAGCTAGGAGTGTGTTTGTATAGAAAATTTCAAAGTACATTACATTTCAAAATTCATTCATTTTAAAATTCGTTAATTTACGAATTTATGAAATTGCATATTTAGTATTTGAGCAGTTTTTAAGAAGTGAGTATTTTATATGTGAATTTACATCTGAAAATTTGAACCAGATATTAATAATTTTAATGGTGTATGAAATATTACCAGTGAGAGAGAGTTTTCTTTTTTAGTGGAAGAAGGTTGCTAAAATTATGGAGATAAAAAAAAGTCACTTTCTCCCTACCTTTACAATAATGTGATATTATCGTTTTTTTTTACTTCTTTTTAGATACAAGAAGTTCATCAATAAAAATCAACTAGGGTATCATGTGATATTATCGTTTTTTTTTTTTTTTACTTCTTTTTAGATACAAGAAGTTTATCAAAAGAAATCAACTAGGGTATAAAAATGGAAATCAACTAGGGTATAAAATAGATATCAACTTATTATTAGCATTTCAATTGTTCTTAATATTATTTTACTTTATTATAGTAATTGATATGATGCAATTTAATGAATATTTTTGTACTTAGCACACGTCGCTTTCGTGTGCAACGCACGAGATTAAAACTAGTTGTATTTTGACCCATACCTCTTTGGAATACAAAATTTGAATGCAATAGTGATAGATATGACATGATGCCACAAATAGATAACATGGAAAAATAAAAGATTCGTTGACACTCCCATTTTTTTAAAATCTCTCACTCTTGTTAGATTTCACCCATGTGTTAGCTTACGGCGCATCTATTCCTCTTACACACTCAAGATTTTCTGGTGTTTGGCAGCTCACTTTTGTAATTCTTCATAACGTGTATGATGTTGCTACTTCTTTAAAAAAATAATGAACCCAAGAAGCTGTCAAAAATGATACGCAGAATGAGAATTTCGGATTCTTAGCAGTTTCAAATAACTTTTTTCTTTGGTTAGTTTCAAATGCAAAGGATAAATATGAACTTTATGAAAGAAAAAAAATGGAGACTCAAAATTGTCCAAGTGAACACAACATTTGAGATTTAAACATGCAATTTGCTGTTCCTTTTTTTTTCTTTTTGAAAAAGATAAGTAATATATATTATCGAGACAAAAATATGAGGCCAACAACCCTGACCTCAAGATTACAGTGCCAAAATGTCAAAAACTAACATAAAAACAAAAGACATTTAAGCAACAAAGTTAAAGGCCCAACACTTTTGGACCTATAGGGATTAATAAACAAGCACCAAAGTGCAAATTAAATCGCAGACGAACCAACCTTTTACCCTGAAACTGGACGCCTCTATTGATCCGAATACACCCTTCAAAAATCCGATCACTAAAACCACGCACCACTAAAGCACATAGCCGCCAAGCACAACCTTTAAATTGATCACGCCACCACCAGTGATCAATTTAAACCAGCAGTGGCAGAAGAAACGTGGGTTGTGGATAGAAAATGAGTTATGGCGCAGAGAGAGAGAGAGAGAGAGAGAGAGAGAGAGGAATTAGGACCGGCTGCCCTCGTTTTAGCTGTTGTGTTGGCAAAGCAGATTAGATAGTTGGAGTGCCAAGAGTGATTATGTAGCTTAATCTAGCATCTGCTGTAGGGTTAAGAGATCTTTTTCGATGTTGAGCCGCGTAAGTGGTATTTGCTGTTAATATATACTTTTTTCATCCTACATAATTTGATCAACTTTTTTTCGCACACAAATTAAAGATTTAAATGATATATTGTGTTTTTCTCATTCTACCTTTAAAGAAAATAAGGAAAGAAAGTGAGACAGGAGAGAGAAAATATGTTAGTGGAGTGTTAAACGTGGAAGAGAAATGAATAAAAAAATGTAAGAAAGTGAACCAGGAGAGAGAAAATTAATTGATAGAAATTTAAATGTGGAGAGAGAAATAGAATAAAAAAAAATAAAAGTATAAATATGTAATAAAAAAATTAATCAAATTATGTGAGACAGAAATAGTACTACTTTGCACTCGTTATGCATGGGTTTGGTCCTCTAATTTACAATTCAAAACTTCCAAGGAAATTACTTTAGTCGATGGGTCACTTATCCCATGATTGTACGACGTAGTTCGCAACGAAGCATGAAATCGCAAGCTCGACAAGATCGTGATTAGTCTTGCTTTGTCTCATTGAAACATGTCCTTATGATATATGATGTTTTGTCGATAGTCTCTATAGTTACGTGATGAAAAGAATAGCCGAAATGCACTACAAAAAATTCGAGAATGCAATGTAAAAGTAAACCAAACATAACGAAACAATACAGTAATCCATCTAAGAACAAAAAAATCAAGTTATAACGATTGTATAGCAATCTCACAAGAAATTTTTTGGTAGTCTCAAGCCAAACATGGGATATACATATATTACTTAGCAATATTTGGATACAGGGGGAGGGGAGGGAAGGAAGGGGGGAGGGGGGGGGGGGGGGTGGTGTTATAAAAAATTTAAAAAAAAATGCCACGTGGCAGACGTGTGACACATGAACATTATCAGGACTCATCAGAGGGAAATGGGTTCCAAAGCAGGAGAGAAAGCAAGAAGAGATTCGGGACCAAAATCGGAATGAAAGGATGGACATCACTTCCCAGGCGTTTCCTTCTCAGCCTCTTCCTCACGTAATCACGCTTCTCCTCCTCACCCCACCGGGCTTCCTCCACTCCCTTGGCGAGTATCAGCGGCGGGGGCTGGTGGTAGGGGCACTTGGACCTCCAGGAGGTTTGAGGGAGCCCAAATCTGGAGACCCTCTTGAGGAACAGAGAGAAGGCCCACCTCAGATGCAGAGGAGGGAAGGCGGTTGAAGATCTGGGACAGAGGGTGGGCGGGTAGTCCCAGTTGAGGTAGCAGGGGACGTGTGTGGAGATGAAGAGTTGAGAGTGGAGGGAGGGTGTGTTTGTGGGGTGGGTTAGTATGTGGGTTAAGGCTTGGAATTTCTGCTCCCATGTTGTGTCTTCCATTATCTCATGATTACTGGGTTTATCTGTGACTCAGAGAGAGAGGAGAGAGAGCGAGCGAAGAAGATGGAGGAGGAGGGGAGTCTGAGAGCAAATTGATAAGCTTGGGTGCAAAAATTACCAAAAGGGGGCAAGAGATGAAGAGATGACAATTGAGTATTTCTTTCTTCGAGTAACACAAAATTTGGAAACAAAAGCAAATAATTGTGCATTTACCGGTTATTTAACGGTTGTTACTGAAAGTATGTTGTTGTTATTCTTAAAATTAACATTAATATGTTGTACAGCATCTCTTTAGGCACAATAGATTATCACTAAAAATCATTTCTTTAGTAACAAAAGATTATCTATCCTGTTGTTGTTGCTAAAACTTAAATTAATAATCTTTCATTCCTAAAATACATTTAGTGAACTTTTTTATATTACAGCAAATGTGCTATCCTAATCCCTTCTATAATGGTGTGACAATATCCTTTTAGGATGTGAATAACATTTCAAATCTTACTTTCAAGGACTGTTAAATTTCATCTTGGTTCTTTGCACAATTGTTTGCACAAAATACGTTTGGTTATGAAGAGAACAGAAAGGATTAGGATATTATTAAACAGAATGAGATTAGATTTATTAAAGCATTTGAAGTCTGTGGTAGACTTGGATGAAATTTCCAGCCTAAATGAAGGCTACTCCAACGTCACTAGTAATATAACTTTTGGGAAAACAAAACCAGCTTCTGAATCAGTGTAGTGTTTGCTTCGGTCTACTCTACGTTGCTTCGATAATAGGGCTAGCCTATCATTATATGTCAAAGTTCGCTATGTAAAATGCTATATAAGCACTACAACCTAGGATAACCTTAGACCTCTTCGGTGTTCTAACCTACAGAAATTTGTATATTCAATTCATTGATATGCATGTATATTGCAGAAGCGGTTTATCTAGTTTCAGAATAAAAAATGAAGTTCTGCTGGATCGATATTTTCAATTTTCACGAAGATGGCTTGCCTGCTTCTTTGTAGTAGACATCATCTCCCGCTAGCTAACTTGTGACACGAGGCACATCCAAGCACTCAGTATCGGAAATAGGATTAGAGCAGATGCCTGGAATAGCGAAGTTCAAGTCAGATGAGCGACCTCTATGACAGTATAGCAGCACATATTTTGCTAACTAGAATTGACCACATGGAGTTGCAAGAGGAATTTAGGTGACTTACCACAAAAAATACCACTTCCCTGTTTGCAAAAGCTGCAGTAAATTCATTCCTTTCCATCTCCTGTTTGATGTAGCCTTGCAACTGAATTAAAATCAGATGGTGAGTATTTATTAGCAGAATACATAATTCGCCTACAAAATACTTTCTTTCAGACATGGATTGTTCTGGTCACATCAAAGTAGATCCATCCGATATTTCACATTGCAGATTTTTTGTACACACAGTGATCTTAATTGGATTTTTCCACCAGATCAAACTGAATACATTATAGTTTTCATCAGTGCACAACACGGGAGGGGAACTAGAGGTAGTGGAAAGCCCAAGAGGAAGGTGGCCGTCAAACTTACTAGTTATTCGTTAACTGAAACAAAGATGAATCACTGATTAAGCATAATATCGCTAACAGTGGCTGAAGTAC
Source organism: Escallonia rubra (assembly GCA_033065855.1). NCBI lineage: Eukaryota > Viridiplantae > Streptophyta > Magnoliopsida > Escalloniales > Escalloniaceae > Escallonia > Escallonia rubra. The sequence goes on along the minus strand of JAVXUO010000146.1, from coordinate 140,056 downwards.
AAAGGGACATTCTCCAGCACAGTAGATTGGTAAATAAATAGAACACTGTCACGCCATTGCAGTATATGATGGTGCTTCGCTTTTGATGTCACTCCATTTCAATCAACATGGTCATTTTTCAAAGATATCATCAGAAACATGGACTAGTGTTTTCTGAAACTCCAGAAAAGGCTCCTTTCGTCTCACCCCCTTCCCAAAATAAAGACGAAAAAGACAAAACAATAACAATAAAAAAACCAAAGAACAAAATTGAAGTGCTAAAGAGGTATATGTAACTCTAAACATCAAGTTTCTTTACCTAAACAATCATATAAGTGGTGGAGGAACTGGGCTCAGTGGCCACAAAAAGTAGGAAAAAGTGGGCACCTGAGGAAGAGTAAAAACATAGGAGAGAAAGTACATACCTGGTGATGATAGTGCTGTGCTGCTGAAAAAGTTTTTGCTAATTGATGCAAAGCACGAGACAAATAAGAACTCAAAGGAAACCCCTTGTCAGATAGATATGGATCCACCATTAGCCTTGAAGTTTCAAGATGATTGCTAAGAAGGTTTTTGATAAACTGCAAAGCCATATAAATGATTAGATGAGATTATGACATAAATACAAGAGGACCAACTCACAAAGTCCTATTATTATGTACATCTATATAAGCTGGACTGGAGCAAATTGCGTCAAATATTGGCCTCCCGTTTACCTTAACAAATGTGCATCTTGTGGAGCCTCCTTGCCTTTTAACCTTCAAAATCTGCATCTGAAACTATCTAAATCAGACTACTGACACAAGCATACGTTACTTTTGAACTCCTTTTTCTCTTTATGGAAAATAAATTTGTAATACTTCTGTGATTTGAAGAGCCTGTTCAAGTTGCTGAATCTGAATCCACTGTTCAGCAACAATATCAGCCATCTGCATGCACAAAACCGAGATTAGTAATCTATACAAAAAATCACTAAAATGAATTACGATGAGTATATATAATCCATAGAAAGTGCCCCTGAACAGTAATAAGCAAGCTGAAGCTAAGAGCCTAAGACTTAGAGGTTAGTCCACAATATCTCGAGAAAAATCAAACAACTTGCTACTAATGAGGAGTAATGACTAATGAGTTTTTATCATCGCGACTCCTTTCCCTAAACATGCGATCTTTGTGTTTACCCCTGAAGTAAGAAGCCTACTATGTATTTTTGAAGAAACTACTATTTGTTAAAATATTTCAATTATAGTAATCAGATGTATAACACCCATCAACTATTAAAATTGTAAACTAAGAGCATAATTTTTCAATTCCTACTAACAGTTCCATTTTATATACGTTAACAATCTACAGGAGCAACTGTCGATGTTCTTGGCAAGTTCATCTGTGCAAAAAGATGAGGGGATGTCCTTGAGTACTGACCTTTTCAACTTGTGAAGTAACCACTTCCAATCTTGCCTCTGTATCTTGAGCTTTAGTCTCTAGTGTATGAAGCTCAAAGTTATTTTTCCTTGACGCCTCCCAGAGAAGTCGGACCTGAACACCCCCATGTCCACTGCTTAGTTATGTTGGCAATCAAATCAGCACGCACTGAAATAAAGATACACAGTATACAGAAGAGAACCACACCTCTGCTTCTAGCACATTAAGCCTTTCATCTTCACGTGATGAGTCACCCTACAGTAAGAGCAGATATAAGCACTACAATGGTGTAACTGAATTTTCTTCACTAAATGACCTGCTCATCCATTTCAGATGAGAGAAGATTTTGCTCCTAAGGCATCTCGAGGTTGCAAATTGCAATGACAGTTACCTATTAAACGTAGACAACTGACTATAGAATGTCAAGATGGCTGAGTTGCAAGACAGAACAGGTGCAACTGTCAACCCAAGATGAGGCTTTCATGAGCAATTAAAATTTTAACCAACTATAATCAAGATAGACACTCCAATTTTCTTAAAAGGAATCTCCAAACAAATTACAAGTAATTTAAGACTCAAATTAACAAGTTCCGTTGGAGAATTGAGGTGACAGTCACATCAATACCTAACTTATATACGTAATGTATGATGAACAACAAAGTAAAATCAAGGAAGAAAGGAACGTACTAATTTTTCTCTCTGTTAACTAGAAAGTGACATGACAAATTTAAATGAATAAGAGAAAGCTAATGCTTCGATAGTAGTATACCACTACTTGTGCACTAGTGAAGTTAGGTTTAAAATTCTTTGAACAGTTGGCAGTCCTAACTCTCGACAGCATTAAAGAACCCTCTCCTGCGTTAGTATAATAGTATATGTTACACTAATCAAATTCCATACAAAATGATTATCATCAGATTGTGCTAAACATGGCTTGGAAGTTTAGGCTATGTACTTAAAACCCGATTGTGCTAAAAAAAGCATGCAATATTTAACTCTATCCAAAACGAGGGGAAAAAGCAAATTACCTTTTCCTACATGCTAAAAACGGCCCCAAAAAATAAACAGAAAAAGAAAGGAACAAACTGAACATTTGATGAACATGTACTCCATAAGCATTTTTCAAAAGGAAATATTGCTTCATAACTTCTTTAAAATCTTTACCTAATACTGATTTTCTCTTTGTATTCTTTGGCCATTGAGAATTTAAGATGAAATATTTGCTTCAAAAGTTTGAGTTCTAACCTATAAAGCCCTTAACTGTAAAACATCTCATGGTTCCCATTCTTTATTGTTGCAAGAATAGAACCTATTGTTTTATGGCTCTCTTGCTTAAGTTGATAATGATGCTAAGGATAAACGAATGAAAAGGAAAAGCATACAAGTGACGGTGATACTCCTAGCGGCGCTTTGCTCACCAAAGGCTATGCAACCTTGACCAAGGAATGGTCAAAAAGCTCACGCACCTGGCCCTTAATGTAAAATAAGGACTAAAAAGACAATTGATTGACATATTATTTCAACTTGAGCAAAATAAGGCATAAGAGAGATACTCTGATGGAACCATCTACAATCACTCTGCATTTAGAATAACATTGTCAACCATTTAACCAGACCTCACTCTTAGCGCATGTAAAAACTATCTCAGACTAATGTTTCCTTAATTGCAACAAAAGGTATACCTTCAAACTGACCAAAGCAGATTGCAGATAATCAATGTCTCGGCTCATCTCCTCAATCAGCTTTTCACTTTCTCCAATAGAAAGAATTTTCGAATGCAGGAGTTGAATGCTTTCCTCGAGGATTGATTCTACATTGGTGTCGAGACACATAAATCCAAGAAAACATGAATCTAAATCAAAATAGCAACAGAGTGTACTGAAACTTACACCAATACAAGAGAACATACGGACTGTTAAATTCACTCATCAGCACATCTTTGAAAGAAATTCTTTTTCGCCATCAGCTTCCCCCCACTCACAACTTACCACCAAAATAAGTAGCAAACACAAACACTCACAAAAGAGCCATCACTCTGGTGTTGGGATGACATTAAAGTGTAATATTAGAGCCAAATAACAAAATGTGTTGGACACAAAATAATTATCATATGAACCAATAATCTTGACAAGTACTCAGAAGCACTACAAAAAGTACAGATTCTAGGAGAGACGAAGAAAGGAAAGTGAATGAGATGGCGAGAGAAAACGTCCATGGCATTAAGTGTCAATCGAGCAAAAGGCTACACACAACAAAAACTACAACACCATAGGAGCTACAACACACAATAAAGAAACACAATGGGATAACAAGAAAAAGCGTTGAAGCTAAATATATTAGAAGAGTTTTTCCATGGCACTGCAACCAGTGAGACTAACATGTCATACTCATGGTAAATACTTCACAAAACAAGCCGATGGCTTGAGATTAACGTCATCCTCGTAAACTAATTCCAAGCGCTTTAGCTACTGACTCATTTACAGGAAAATGATGTGGTTCCTTACAGTCCAACCGCTATAAACCTCTCAGCAATTATACTTTTCAATTATCTCAACACAGCTGACGCCACATCATTTGGGAATCAAGGCTTGACACTAATGTCACGATCTTTATCTTAGTTCTTCTTTTAACTTATCAGACAATTCCCATTCATTTCATCGCAGTTTTCTCATCCTTTCGGCATTTTCTTTTTTCATAGTAAATTACGGCTACCTTAAAATTAGCCAGTTATATAACCAAATCATAGCCTAGGGGTGAGAAAAAGTTTACCGAGACACAATACCGAAAGTAATGATAAAGCTAACAGATTCAAAAGACACTGCAATGGGCTGAAAAATGCTTGAATTCGACTGCGTTTGGTAAGATGTATGCGTATTGAACAGACGATTACCTAATCGATCGACCTTGAGCTTTGCGTCTTCCAGTTCACGGATTAGCTGGCGATCCGGCCGATTCGTGCACGACGCTTGCGCGTCCAGTTGAGGAGTCAGAGCCGTCGAACCGCATCGGAAGAGAAGAAGCAACGAGATGGCGGGAAGCAGAGGCAGTGAACCCGCCATTTTCGACCTGCACTGGTTTTCGACTTTCTGGCTTCCAAAATGTTTTCAGAAGGCTAAATACAGTTTGACGCCCTCGAACTATTCATATTACTCGGTAGTATTTTGTTTTTGCGAATAATCTCTAAAAATTCATTTCATCAGCACTTGAGTCCCTCAGTTACTTTCAACGTAATTATAAAGCGAAAAAAGTCACTAATTAGAGCGACATGTTTTTGTAAAATGCCGCTAGAGATTCTTAGTGCTAAACTCTTTTTAGGGATTAAATATATCAACTTAATACTAAGATTTGCTCGCACATTATACTTGTAACAATATTGGCAATTAAACCCCTATTAATTAATTATTTTTCAATTGAACCCGACCTATTAATGGCTCTATAAAATGCAAACGGAAGAGGATTCTTTTCCAATTTTCAAAATTTGTGTGGCTTGCAATATCCTTCTGGCCACATCCCATTGAGGATGTGTAAAATCGGATGTCTATATATAAGAAAAAGAAATAATAACTTTAATTGAGTCAATTCAATGACAACCAGCGAAACATTACAACCACAATATTATTAAAAAAAAATTAAAAAATTTCTCAATTGGGAAATTTGTTAGAACTGCAATTCATATATATAACTCAGGGGGAATCGAACTCCGGACTTCGAGCAATTAGAGAGGAAGTAGCAGAATCTACCTCCAAAACATCCAAGTGAGAAGAATAATTTGGGTAAGATTCGTAAAATCGTAAAAAAAACAAAAACACAGTTACCTCATTTTCTGACGTAAGCATACATGAAGAGGAGAAGATTACCATTATATGGTGGGAAACCTTCTTAATCATGTGCTTATTGATGGATAGTTGCCCTCTTGAAATCTGCTCCAATTAATTCGTAGTATGAAGTCGTTTTAGAAAGAATCATAATAGTAGAAGAAATGGAACTCGAAGAGGAAGGGTTCGCAAGAATTAATGCCGTGGAGATGGAAAATCAACCGTCACATGAATCATAACATTCAATTTCTAGAGGAGATGTATGAAGTCTCTTTGCCGAGAACTGCAGTACAGTGGAGGGAACGTGAAGTGGAAAGGGTTGTGAGGAATGATTGCATTCACTGAGGAATAGGGTCTAAAGATTAAAAAGGGTATTTACGTTATAAAAAGAGTATTAAAGGGTATTTATGTCCAAAAAATAATTTACAAATATTGAGACTTTTAAAAGTAGTATAGTATAAATATAAATATAAATAAATATAAATTGTACTTCTTATCGGATGGGAGGTCGTTCGAGTACTATCTTTATATTATTAATAATAGAGTTTTTACCGCTTTTAAAAAAAAAAAAAAGTAAAGGCCAACAAAAGAAAAAGGAAAAGGAAAAGGAAAAGAAAGACGCTAGAAAGAAATCCGCGAAACTCCGGAACCTTCCACACCCTTCTCGTACTTTCTCAGCTTCCCGACAGATCTCTCTGTATTCCCTTATTTTTTCATTCTTCCCCATTGCCCAATTTCATTCATCTCAACAACGACCAGTGGGTGCACCACCACAGATCAATCAATTTCTAAACAGCACACAGACACACACAGAGGAATCAAGAGTTTTAGCAGAGCAGAGGAGATGGGTGTGGATTATTACAAAGTGTTGGGGGTCGACAAGAATGCCACAGATGATGAATTGAAGAAGGCTTACAGAAAGCTTGCCATGAAGTGGCACCCTGACAAGAATCCCAACAACAAGAAAGAAGCTGAGGCCAAATTCAAACAGATCTCTGAAGCATACGAGGTATCTATTTCATATTCGAATCAACGTTTGTAGTTCAGGGTTGGTCAGAGTTCTTGATTGTGCAAGTAGATTAGATATGGGATTCTTAGATTCTTGCTCCTTCGCATTTTTTTTGGGTTGCCCATTTCTTGAAATTGGATTAGGAGCTAAAGTTTAAAAGTGCTATGGACTAACAGAAGGCAACCCTTCGAAGATCACCTACTTTATGCCTATTTTTAAACCACCCAGAATGTTTGTATTAATTGTCAGAGATGTTTACAACTCTTTAAAGAGTTTCACAGTTGATATGTATCTTGTGTGTGCATGTGTGGAATGTGTATATCCATATATGTGTTTGTGTGAATGTATCTCTCTCTCTCTCTCTCACACACACACACACACAGAGCTTGATTTTGTTTATTGATAACAGAGATCACAATTTGGCTCTAAGAATTGCACTATATGGCTCTTTTGTTCTTAAGACCACCCAAATTACCCATATTTGTAGCTCAGAGATCTTTCATTCCATATGTGATTTGTGTTGCGGGTTTCTCTGAGCGTGTTTTTCTTGACATCTTAATCTTTGGAAGTCGATGATAACTCTTTTTTCTTTGTTTTCGAAGGTTCTAAGTGATCCTCAGAAGAGACAGGTGTATGATCAGTATGGTGAAGAAGGGCTAAAAGGCCAAGTGCCACCACCGGATGCTGGGGGCCCTGGTGGGGCGTCGTTCTTCCAAACAGGAGAAGGACCAAATGTTTTCAGATTTAATCCCAGAAATGCTGATGACATTTTTACAGAGTTCTTTGGGTTTTCTAGTCCTTTTGGGGGCATGGGAGGTGGCGGCGGAGGCAGCATGAGGGGTGGTTCAAGATTCTCTAGTGGAATGTTTGGAGATGATATGTTCAGTTCATTTGGGGAGAGCAGGCCAATGAGTTCAGGTCCTCGGAAGGCGCCTCCAATTGAGAATGCATTGCCTTGTAGCCTAGAGGAACTCTACAAGGGTACTACTAAGAAGATGAAGATCTCCAGGGAAATAGCGGATGCAAGTGGGTAAGTAGTTGTTATTCAATTCTTTTACTTGCACACTTAATTCATAAAGTTTCTTTTCTTTGGCAACTTGGTATCATCGTAAAAGATTATTCATTCTAGTGTTAGGGATTCCTTGTTTTATTGCCTGCGTTAACCTTTATATAAGGAAGTAATGAGCTTTTAGTGAAGTACTTGTTGTTGGATGCAATACCTGCAGCAAATCTTAAGTACATCACTCAAGATTTTGGAAGTTTGTATCTAAGAAAGCTTGTGAATGATGTACTTGGCAGTTGGTTTATTGTCTTACTAACCTGGTGATGTCCCATGCTAAAACTTGCTCATGATATCTGCCATTAATGAATATGCTTAAACAAAAAACATCTTCTCTTTTGTTTATTTCTCTGCTATATGGTCTGCATAAAGTGCAGTAGCATGCATCATATAGGAATGCTTTCGGGCAAGCGTTATTTGTTTGATCTCGAAAACAACTATTGTTGGTAAGCAAGGGGAATATGTCCTCAATTTGATCTTGACTGATGGGGCTAGACTTTAGTTCTGCTTACAAGAGTAACATCTGATATAACATGAAGAAGTTAGTTAAGTTGTTCATTCTTTGTTTGGTAGGTAGCCCTTTAACTGAGGCGCTGCTAAGAAAATGCTGGATTGGACACTTCTTAGTATGCTGAAGTATCAGTCTTGTGTGGCTGATTAGGCTACCTTGCTATTAATGGAAAGGATATAGAGAAAAAGTGGAAGATAATCAGATTCTTACATGCTTTTAAATTCTTAGAAACTTGAACATTGTAATATATTCGGTAAACGACGAGTGATTTCATGGTTTAGTTTCCTGACATGGCAATATATTCTGTCTTGCAGGAGGACTTTGCCGGTAGAGGAGATTTTAACCATTGACATCAAGCCTGGCTGGAAAAAGGGAACGAAAATAACCTTCCCAGAGAAGGGAAACGAGCAACCAAACGTCGTCCCAGCGGATCTTATTTTTAAGGTTGATGAGAAACCACATAGTGTGTTCACGAGGGACGGAAACGATCTTGTTGTTACGCAGAAGATATCGCTTGCTGATGCATTGACGGGCTACACAGTTCGTATCACAACACTAGATGGAAGGACCCTGACAATTCCCATCAACAATGTGATTCACCCAAACTACGAAGAGGTGGTTCCAAGAGAAGGAATGCCAATACCAAAAGAACCATCAAAGAGGGGAAACTTGCGGATCAAGTTCAACATTAAGTTCCCAACAAGGTTAACAGCGGAGCAGAAAGCTGGAATCAAGAAAGTACTTGTTGATGGGAAACTTGCTTCATGAAATAGGTTGTTCAATTTTGTCTGTAAATCCCCCATTCCCTCCCCTCTCCCCCCACCCAACCCCCCTACCTTTCCCCTGGGATTGCTTTTATTCTGCATTTCTTCCGTGTGCAGAATTTGTTTGTAGTAATAAAGTGCGTGAAAGGAAGCTGGGACGAGTGATATTTTCACTATGTAGCATGTACATTCTTGTTTACGAAAGAAGGCAGAATGAAGCATGTCTGAAGTAGTATTACTTTGTTGGAAGATTCTATATAAGTTTACGTTAAATCTTTGACTTGGTTATAGGGGTGGGTTGTATTGGGCATATGATTTGGATGCATTGAGGTGTTGATGTAATTGTTGGCTTATTTTATGTAGGTGACAATTTTGAGCTCATTTTGTGCACATTGTTGGCGATAGCACGATGAAATCCTTGGCATCCAAAACTCGACACAGCTCTCGGATTTTTTGTTGTGACGAGTACCTCGACTCTAAAGCACTTGTTTGCGTTTCCTGTCAACTCTTTCGTACCGTACCTATGGGCTACATGCCCTCGGCTGCTCATCCGCCTAGCATCACAATTGACAGCACTAGGGTCATCTGTATCAATGTGCAAGATGCGCAAGAAAAATGTAATGGTGGAGAAGGGTGGTGCTGGACATGACGTATATGGTTAGTCAGAGCAATGACCGTTCAATTTATCTCTCAGCTTGGACGCGATGGGGCGGGCCTCAGGAAATTTTTCGCGTAAGCAATACGCGTTCGCAGGACATAGACTGCAGGACTTTGAACCCAAAATACATAACCTACGTAGTTGTGCCTGACTTTTCAATATCCTTTGATTGGCTTTTTCTTATTAATAATGTTGGGAGAATTATTAATCTAGGAGGAGATAAAAAATTTCCAAACCAAAATACAAGCTCAAGAGGTTGCAAAAGAGTTTTTTAGTAGAATAGGAGAATTGCATTGATAAAATAAATGTTACACAGTCGCTCTGTTCTAGAGCATACAAAGATTATAGGTCACGACATTCTCGTGACTCAGAATACATGACCGCAAAGGTCGGAAAGTAACAATACACCTAATAAATTTACAAAACAAAACACAAGGTGGTAACTATAGGGCAGACAATGAAGAACCGCACGGCCCAAAAGTGAGCACAGCGATTTAGAAAAGCGCAACACACAGAGGATTTTCAACACCGCAATATTCATCCTTCTACTATCGCGTATCAAATCCGAATCAAATTCTCACAATATCGGATGGAGGAAACGCTGCTCACCCGCAACATACCAAAGTAGTTACACAGGAGGCTCAAAACCAGGAAAGAGCCTTAAAACTCCAAACCCCCCCCCCCCCCCCCCCCCAAAACCCCAACCCCAACCCCACAGGTTGCAAAAGAGTTAAGATGCATGATAACAACTACGGGCACACAGCTTCACCCCATGCAATGTTGCCATTACGAAGCATATAAGTTTTGGCTACAATAGCAACCCACTCTTGGAATGTCACGGGAGGGAGGGATCGACATTGGACCAAAGTTTTTGTTTTTTTTATTTTATCAAAGGTCCTTTGTATTCATTTAAGCTCAAACAACATTTACAATCTAGTCTCCTTTTATGCACAGTTCCTCATGGTAGAGTATATTCTAATGCTATGTACATCAATCTAACAAAACATTACTGGTGTCTAGTCCCCAAGCTTGACATAGTGCATTGTTCCTATCAGTATAGTAGGATTTCTTCCAGCTAGATGTTCTGTAACTCATTCATTGCTTTATCATCTGTAGACATCCTTCCACTGTGGCTTGTTTTCAAATATTCTAGTGTTCCTTTCCATCCACACCCCATAGGTGATCACAACAACTAGTAGTTTACATAATCTGGCTTGAAAGCTTTTGCCCCTGTATTTGGTTGTTATATCTCCTAGAAGCTGCTGCCATGAGATTAAAGGTATATGCATCTTCATTTTATTGAATGCTTCTTCCCATATTCTCTGTGCAAATGAACATTGTACAAATAAATGATCATCTGTCTCAGAATGTTCCTAGCACATTACACATTTATCCTCTTGAATAACATTCAAGTCTTTAATTTGGCCTTGGTCCTTAGTCCCCCTTTGCACAGTAGCCATAAAATCAATGCACATCTTGGTATATGTCCCTTGAACCAAACCAACTTCCACCATGCAGTGTTAGTTTCTATATGTCTTATCTCTTCCCAAGCTGTTTTGATACTAAAATCTTCATTAGGGCTGAGTTTCCATATGATTTGATCTTGATGGTGAATATTAGGAGCACTTAAATTGGTTAACAAAGTGTTAACCCTTTTTAGCTCCTCTGATCTGCCAGGTAATTGTTTCCAAATACCATTCTGAATAATGTCCTTTACCTTTGCATTAAGAGGTAGACCAGAGTCATACACTACTCTTTGTCCATAATGCTCAATTAGAGGGACCTCCAACATCCATCTATCATACCACAGCCATATGAGCTCTCCATTCCCCACCTTATAGTACATATACTTACTGAACATATCTCTAATCTTCAGAATTTTCCCCCATGTCCATGATAGGCATACAAGTGGTTTAAAGGTCCATATGTGCTTATTCTTTATTATGAAAATGTGGCACCATTTCACCCAAAGTGAATCTTTCTTATGAGCTAGATCCCATAAGTGCTTACAAATAGCAGCTTTATTCCATTCTTCCACTCTCTTGATACCTAGACCTCCTTCTTGTTTAGGTAGACAGAGGTCCTTCCATGCAACCTTAGCCCCTGTACACTTGATGTCTTTCCCATGCCAGAGAAAAGCTCTTAGCTTCCCTTCTATATGTGCAATGATCTTCTTAGGAAGGATGAAAAGTGAACACCAGTAAATATACATACTGCTCAATACAGATATAGTCAATTGCAGTCTCCCAGCATATGATAGTGACTTGGTAGACCAACATGATATTCTTTTTGTTAGCTTCTCCACTAGGACCTTGCAGTCTTTGTACTGTAGTTTGGTGGAGATTAGGGGCACTCCAAGGTATTGGACCAAAGTTATAGAGGCTCAAGTACAATTTTTGGCGAATAATGCACACAAGTTCAAAAATAAGAGTAGGGTATTCGATATTTTCTCTCGCATTTTAACACCTACCTGACATGTTAGGCATGTCAACAATCGATGTTATCAATTCGCGAGTAAAGAGAAAAAGGAAAAAGAAATCTGCACCAATTATCTCAAAGTTCTTCTCATCTTTTCTCTGCCCTCTCGTCGGTCACCACCAACCCACCACCAGCAGTCAAGACCTCAACCCACCACTGCCAAGGCTTTAGCTTGCGATAACAAGTTAGGTGGAGCGGATGAGAGTGGAGAGATGGGCAGAGCCCCCATCTTCAGTAGCGTGGTAGTGGTGGACCCAGGTGGCTAAACGGTGGGAATGGCTGGTGGGTGGAGGGTAGTGCTCCGGTGGTTACGGTGGGTCTGGGTGGTGGAAGTGAGTTATACAATGTTGCTAAAACAATAAAATACATACAGAGAAAAAGATTCGAGCCACGTGATGATACGACACTGTAATGTCTGCAACGTCTGTCGAGAGTCAAAATGTGGAATAAAATGGCGAACACTGTATCACGAACTTCAGTCAGTCTTGTAGAGGCCGAAAAAAGCTATCTTATTATGTTCGCTCACATATTTGTACACAAAGATCAGCCTGCGTTGAGGCTCTGTTTACAAGGATTATAACTTGCGGACTATATGGAAAAAATTGTAAGCATCTCATGGTTGCTTCTCTATCTCATCAAATGCCCGCCCTCTATTTTGGGACTTAAAAAGCATTTTGTTACTCAATCACTATAGTCACCAGAAACTACTGAGTCTGAATCTTCATCTCTAAGCACATCCTCATTTCCAACTATGCCATCATTTAAATCATCGTCGCCCTCCACATTTTCTTCTTCTTCTTCTTCTTCTTCTTCCTCTTCTTCGTCTTCATAACCATTATCATCTTCAGAACCATTTACATCCTCATCACTCACTTCCACTGCACCCCATGTACTACGATTAGAAGCAACATCCGAACCCGGCACCCATGTCCCGCCCTCGTACCTAACTGCGTCGTCATCAGATTCACTTGCTTCCACGCTATTACTAGTATCAGCATCCACCATATGCATCTTCCCAGTTTCCTCACCAATCCATTCATCGTTGCCCAAATGGTGGAGTGGTGCTTGCACTGCAGCTTTCTGCTCTGTTCTCCTCCTCCTGACGGTCCGGCGGCCCCGCCCATGACTCTTTCCGTGTGTTCTGTGTACCTGCTGCGAGAGAACTTGCGCCAACGTCTCCTTATCTCGAACACTTTGCCTGCGATACCCTGATATGGCAAAGCCAACTCTTTTCCGCCCCCTTCCTCGAGGGCGACCACCACCTCGTCCACGAACGACTTGCCTAGTTTTAGAACTACCACGTACAGGCCAGCTTTCTTTTCTCATGTGTTCATCTTTGTCTGGTCCTCTAAGTTCGACCTTACGGATGCTCTTCATATATGAATACCTTGATGGTAGCTTCTGTGGATACAACAAACAAGGTAGCAGAACATTACTTTTTAGCATAAAGGAGAACAACTTAAGAAGATACCCGTACAGCACAGATCTAATAGGGGCCAATGAAAGAAAACTCAACCGTTATGCCTTCATCTTCAGGCTCGGTTTTCTGACTTGGAATGTACATGACGGACGCATCAAGCTCCAAAAGCCGTAGAGCCACAGCAGCAGTGGTTTGTGGTATCCATGGAAGTTGTGGAACTGGTCCAGGATGAGCAGAATCACAAACAGCCCTACCTGACAAAGCACAGGAGGCAAGCAATTCATTTGTCGTCTCGAACTTCAAAGATAAACGATCCCGAACTATGATGCCCTCCAACTGAGTCATAATCTGCAAAGAAAATTCTTAGTATTATTGACATTTATCTGGAACAAGCAAATGACATATTAAACAACATTTTATTATACGAGATGCTCTGTTCTTCCACTCCCTTTCCTTTACATATAAAGACGTCATTTGAGAAAAGAGCTTTATGAATACCAATAGCAAGTATGGTACAATGATCCTAGCCTATCATTCCTGTTCCTGAGCAGTTACCAGCATACACGTCCACAGACATTCATTTATTGTCAACACACGTAATTTACTACAGCTAGCAAGCCGCTTATTCCTAAAGTTAACCCAATTTTATCTGAAATATTGCTAATGCAGCACAAAAAAAGTCCGGATTCAAAAAAAAAAAAAAAGTAATAGGAATCCCAAGCTTAGTCCCAAAAGTCGATTCCTAAATGATGTGGCAGGGACAATTATAAAATAACTGCACACTGTAATGCCAACTGTTTCCAAACAAGGGGAGTGTGTTAAGCCACATGATATAGGGAAACAACTTTGATGACCAAGGTTGAGATCCCCATCAAAGCAAAACTACTAGCCTGCGACAAGCAACAATGCAAAATGTAATTTCGCCCTCCCCTTCTAAGAACCATTTAACTCACATTACTGAATTCCCACATATCGAGCCAGAGTCGTCAGTTGGGAATCCGAGATATATATATATTAATTGCAAATGCATGTTGCTAGACAATGTCCAAGAGCACTTGGATAGTTCTTTCTAGGATAGTTTCTGACAGTTTAGCGAGCCTTGTCGATATTGACAACTTGGCCACTAATTATTACCTAACCCAACAAAGTGGATGATGGTCAACTACAAGAATTACAAGGTAGACAAAGATAAGCACTCAAACTAAGCAGAGGTCAACACCCCACCCAAAAATTCACCAACATAAGAAGAAGAAATAGGGCATATACCTGTTGAAGATCCCCAGTGGTTGATGCATTGTGTAAGTCTGAACCCCAAGTTTTCCTACGTTCATCTGTCCAAGAAGGTAGAAAAGCCTCAGGTGGAACAGAAGCCTGTATAGATCAGAAATGATACAATTCCAATTAAATCAATTAACAACCACTAAAAACGAAAACGAACTAAATAATGAAAACACCAACAAAATAAATAGAGCCTTTCCTCAAAAAACACTTAAAACAAATTCGAGAACAAAAAGGTGATAATCCAAGTACATAGGTATTAAATCATTTCTTACCTCAAGGAAATTTAAGAGGGCCTTGATCAACCTGAGTCTCAATGGATGAGAAAGATCTGAAGAGAGAACATTTTTGGTGTTGCCTTCCCTTCTCCCCATAAGCTGGATCACATGTTCCACGTAATTTACCTTGTCATTAAAGGCGAATGTCCTACCACAAGAAGAGCAAAGACTCTCCTCGAAAATGTAAGTGTCAAGACATAAATCACAAATTCCCAGAAGGGGTGTACGACCATTCTTCCCATATGTCATGGCACATAAGCTTGATGAATTGAAGCACTCTCTCCAAATCCACATCTGCAGGTCCTGATATCTTTTCAAAGCATTCTTTTTCTCAGTTTCATGCCTCCCAAGCTCAATCTTAAAGGACGACGACGGCTCTAATGAATCAGAATTTGAAGCACACACTGCACTACTAGGACTTTCTGCACCACCAGTGCAGGCAGGACTTTCAGCACCTTCGATTTTAATAGCAGTTCCACATTGGCCAGTATTAGCACACAGCGAGGTCTTTCTAACACTTTCCTTAAAAGATGTCTCGATTGTTTGCAACATTATCTGCAATTGAGACTCTCTAATCCCACGAGTATCCAAAGACATCAAAAGAGCATCAAATGCCTACACAATACGTAAATGGATCAATTACGAGATAGCCAATCAACACGAGGTATAACTACGATATAGTTCAAATCTGGCGTGACTGGACAAAAGTTCACCCCATTAACACTTAAGAAAATATTGAAGACGGATAATATTTGACTGGAAGAGATATTTGTCTCCTCTGGAGAGCGTAAAATGAACTCAGTGCACCTAAAAGCTGCACATGGTTAACATCTCATGCAGCTTTAAATCTACTGGAGAAAGTTACAGTGTAATAAAAGAACTACACTGAAAAGACTAAAAGCATCTTGATGCCACAGAAAGGTCTCCTTGGTGCCACGCATATCCCTACCTTCCTTAAGAACCAGGAAAACCAGCTATGTAATCTACACAGTATTGGACAGGAGATTATGGGACCAATGTCTCTAATGGTAAGGTAACATAAGAAACGTGTCTCCAGTTTCTTTGCATAAAATTGTACGTCTTCCCCCTCCCTGCACCCCACAATTAATTCCCTTCTACCCTCTAAACCTTTCTGCTGGGATGTGTAAGAAGCCAGATATGACTTTCTACATTGTTTTAGTTGCACTCTTTTTTGCACAAGGTACAACAATAACAATTTCAAGGATAGCCCAATTCATTCTTTTATCATATTGTTTCAACATCCACAGGCAGTGAAGACGGTGCATCTCAAACAGAATAAGAAAAAAACGAAGATATAACTGTTTCTTTTCTTCACCAGCCCCACCACATAACTAATCTGACAAAGTCAAACTTCGCGGAAACGAAAGAGAGTATTAAGAGACCACAAGAGTCTACCTCTTCAGAATCAATAAGCCTCCATGAGCCATCAATTAATTCAACAAAGATCCTGCCAGATCCAGGATCATATCTTGAAGAAGATGCAACAAATTGCCAGTACCGATTACGTCTTCGATCATGACCCAGAGGCAAGGACCTGTACACGTACATCTCTTCTGCTCTGTGGCCAACGAAGGATTTCAACTGCAAGCGTGACCTTTCAGCCGCAAGTCCATTCTGGTGAATTGGAGTAACCTGACCCAACGAGGTATCATTGTGGACATTGTCTGCACCCATAGAAAGCTTTTCCTTGACTGCAGTACTGAGAGATGCCTCGTCAGTTGTATTGTTAACAGCCAAGGGACTCTGGCTGCCCTCTGCAGCAACAATTGAATACGAATCATAAAATTTAGGTACATTCTCTTCTTTCATGCGCCTTTTATCTAATTGTGCTTCTGCCCACATTTGCTTTTTAAGAGCATTTGCTGCATCCAAACGATCCTGCAGCACCCAATGTCAACAACACACGATCAATCTTCTTTTTGTCTAATTATGATGCAGAACTAACTTATCACATAGACTAATGATATAAAAAAGTAACTTTATAGTCAGAAATATGAGAAAGCAGTCAACCTCGAGAACCGCTCGGATAAAATTTCCTTCGTTTGCAACACCAATTAAGGCAACAAGGGCGTTGAGACGCTCCTCAACACAGAGATCAGAATACTCTCCTTCAGTAAGTCCTTGAACCCA
Organism: Escallonia rubra; assembly: GCA_033065855.1. Lineage (NCBI taxonomy): Eukaryota > Viridiplantae > Streptophyta > Magnoliopsida > Escalloniales > Escalloniaceae > Escallonia > Escallonia rubra. Next base: position 123,236 of record JAVXUO010000146.1, on the reverse strand, counting down.
TGGTTCACCTGATTTGCTCTCATCAATCTCTCTGCCCCCGTGGCCAGGATAACTCGCAACACTTCCTTTACCAGTAACATTACTACACTGGTCAGTAGTATGACCTGCAATGTTATATCCTTAGATCTTCGAATAGAGCAAAAAAGATACTAATGTTGGCACCATGTTAAAGTTAAAAAAAAAATTCCTTACAAGTAGTATCGGATCTTTTTGGCAGGCTTAAAGCAACATCACCGAGATTTCCTTTCCCATTTCCTGAAAAAGTGCCCACTCCTTCGTCATATTGATCGCCGCTCTTGTTTGCATTGGATAGAGTACCCAAATCATCAATTTCAGGACCCTCAGCAACATCACAATCAGAGCCATCATCTTTATCAGCATCATCAACATTTTCCGTGGCCAAAACTCCATTTGCAAAGTTCTGTATTTTCTCCCTGGCTGCTGAAATTATTGCCTCGGCATCAGCGGGATCTTTCCTAAATGCAGGCCGTACGCAATACGTTGAAGGAGCAATTCTTTCAAATAGAATTGGATCCCTTGACAAAGCAACAGAAATGGAGGCATCCGGCGTCTTGCTGGTTGATAGGTCACGAAGTCCAGATTTCTTGAAGAAGGAGTGAGTTATTAGGAAATACTAGATTAATCAAAGAAACATCAAAGATCACCTATAATTACCTGAATCTTGTCCGCAAGTTCTAAAAGTGTTAGACCCTTGCTTCCCTCGAGAGAAAGAACATGGTAAGCAGCAAATTTTACTGTTCCCGGAGTCAATCGATGCCTAGACTTGCGTGGTGGGGGGAATCCTTTTTCCTGCATCGCTGCAGCTGCATTTACAGCTGCGGAACCATTGCGTAGCATAGAAACTATATCATCACAACGATTAACCTGCATCAATAAATATAATCATGACGAACCGGCAAAGGGTATTTACTGTTAGATACTTGGATCCTACTCTATATAAACACCAAAAGTTGAGAAAAGTGTGACAAAATCAATGATTAAACTGCATCAATAGATATAATCATGATGGATCTGCAACGCGTATCTATTTGATGACCCAATAGTCACTAAACTAAACTGGTGTTAGATACTTGGATCCTACTCTATATAAGCACCAAAAGTGGACAAAAGCGTGAAGAAATCAATGAAAGAGGCACCTCGTCGTTATCATTAAAGCCTGCCCGTTCAACACGCTCTTTCTTCAATTCAGGTCCAAACCCCGCTGACAGTGCAAACTGCCGCAATATTTCAGGCCATGTCAATGGATTTAAGTGATTCTGCCAGTTGCGTATGTCAAAGCCCCACATATATGCCTGATAGACAAGTCACAACAGCATGAGGTGCTGCTTCAAAAGATATATATTTTGCCTAGTGCTATGGAGAAATGCTGGATGTTTCTAAACCAGAGATTACCCCTTCGACTATCTGAGGATGTCCACCTTCAGGATTGGCAACAGTATATTGATTTGTTCCTAGCCCGCTGCAGGGGGTCCTTGCAACATCTTCAATATCCTTGATAATTAATTTCAGAAGAGCTATGTGTATCTCACCTAACAACCTCGAATCCTGAAGGAATAACATAAAATAAAATATAAGCCGAGAGACACGAACCCAGGGACAAGAGCCAAGGCTAAAATCAAGTAGGTTTCCCAGATGATTAGTTAGAAAACAAAACTTACGTAATCATGAAAAGCTTGAACAAATTCATCTAGTGTAAAAGGCCAAATCCCAAGAACATCAGCAAAAGTAATACAGAATCTCCAAACCTGAAAAAGCAGGCATAATCTCAAAACATCAGAGAAGAAATGCATTACGTTCAAAAAACGAGCTGATTTCATCACGAAATGAGTAGGCATTCAGAACATAATTCATCTTTTCCATAAGAGAATTTGCACAAAAACATGAATGAGAGTACACATCCTATAACCAATCAAGTCTATTTTTGAACCAGAGAGCATATATAACAACGATAGGCATGCAATTGGCTAAATAAGTTGACTCAATATTCCACAAGTTGCCTGTTACAAGAAAATGCTGAACAGTCTGCATTAGATGAACCAAGAAAGGTAGAGGCTCTTAGAATTATGTTTCTCTGCCTGTTGACAACTACTGCACTGGGGAAGAGGACTAAGATACCACTTGCATATACTACAAATATGTCAAGATACACGAGAATGTATCTTCTGATAATATCAGAAACACTTTCTGTGTCAACAAAAGAAAGTAAGTCAAAAAAGGTCATAGCACCTACCAAGAGAAGGTTCCCCACATTGTCCTCTGAATGAATCCAGGGCTGAACTGCAAATGGCATTTTTAGATGCACGGACTTTGGAGGGAATGCACTCAAGGAATCTGAAGCACAAAAGTTGTTTAGAAGAAACAAGATGGTGCAACTCAATGACAAGAAATGAGACAGAATAATGTTAATGTGGTACAAGTTAGCGCAAGAGAGTGCAGATGAACTATGAAATGCTGGAAAAAATTTCTTCAGTTAGACAGTAAACAATAAATACTGGTTCTGAACTATTTGACATCATTGAAGCTGACCACTAGAACATAGATCTCAATTAAACAGGTATAGCTTACCAGTATTCCTAAGGGGATCATTCGCACATGGTTCAAAAGCAATTCATAGAGAATTCAAGTAGATGAGATGAAAGCTGAGGGGCTTGAACTTTTCTGTTCTTTTCTTTGTTTGAACTGGGGACTTGAACTGGCCGATAAAAAGAAAGACTAAAGGTACTAGAAGAGAAAGAAGTCAAAGAAAAATAAGATAAAACCAACATCTGTTTACGCAATACAGATGCTAGTGCACAAAGCAATCAACCATCACAGAAAACTAATACTAAGCTTGATACCTTAAGGAAGAGGTGACGACATTGTTGTATATACAAGAAAATCTTTTCACATTATTAAATATACTCATAATATGCAGTGCAAAAAAGTTCTTCTGCGACTAGGTAAAGAAACACCTACCTCTGAATGACTCAAGATCTTGCAAACTATCATAGTCGAGGGAAATCATTGAGGGCAATCCTTTGCTTGAGGCAGCCAACTCCATCAGCTCCAGACGCTCATCCTCAATTAGCTCCATAGATTCTCTAACAATTCTTCGTGCTGTTGCTCTTTCCCTAGCAGCTTTGAGTCTTGCCGCTTCCTTTTCTCTACGAAGCTCTTCCTTTTGTCTCATTCTCTCCGCCTAGTCATGAAAAAGAGAAGGAAAATATACATAGATGCTTGGAAAAATCCGGGGAGAGGGAGGGGGAGAGGGACTCCATTTAGCACGAGCTTAAAAACTTCAAATGAATGGGTTCTTAAAACTACCTTCAGCTCCTCCCTCTGCAAAAACTTCTCCCTCCTTTCAATTTCACGTCTTTCCTCTCGCTGCAACCTCTCCTCCATCCGCTGCTTTTCTCGCATGATCCTCTCTTCTTCTTTCCGTCTTTCTCGGTCTTGCTTCTCAATTTCTTTCCTCATCTGCTCTTCCCTCTTAAGTTAAAGGAAGGAAAAAAAATAAGTTTTGACAATAAAGTTTCTCTTGTCAGGCAGTTTATAAGGTATGTCTGACACAAATCTATATGAGGAACTATAAAGGCCAGACCTTTCGCCTCAGATGATCTTGTTTCTCGAGCTCTTTCCGGATCCGCTTTTCATGGACTTGGACTTCACTTCCAATTCCAGCTTCGTCACCCTGCAAAGGAAACTGATATGAAAAGTCTGGCTCTGAGAGACAATTGCATAAAGAGAAATTTACTAACTTAAACACCTTGCGTTTCGACCCTGTCTGCAAAGCATCTTCATTTTGCGGAACAGACTCGTCCTTTGGAGGTGAAAAAAATTGTCCCTGCTTGCTTTCTTGAGACAATAGATCAACACCTGTTAACTTCCCATGGATACCATATCCCTTAGAGATTTGTCCCTTTTCTTGCTCAAAGGATAAGCTTTTGGTGGTGGGACCATCCACAGGTAAACCATACAAATGAGGTGATATTCTTCCGAATGCATCAGATCTCACGATGGGTTCAATAGGTTCGTTAAGACCCCTCATTGCAGCCTGGAATATTAAAAGCGTTATAACTTCAACCGTTTACGCAATCTACCTAATATCATTACTTCTTCAGTCTTGATTTTACTTATCAAATGTAGAGCAATTTATGACTTTATAAATGTGGAAGGTGTAGGGGTCTTCTTTATAAAAAAAACCTTATTATGACATCCCTTCTCATTTCACACCTCACTAGGTCCGATTCTTATAAAGAGAAAGCACAGCAAAGCTTCTGAAACCAAGATGGCTGGGGAGAGGAAAGCAAACAAAAGTAAACATGAAACATGGCTCAACTAAGAGCTCTCAGGAACTTTCCTAAGAATAAGAAAGGAGAATCGAAAACAACTATCCGATGTAACCATTTGAACAAGGAACAGAGACAACTTTAGCATTCTGAATAAAGAACGTTATTATCAGAGAGACTTAAATATTAGTCCAATTAGCATATTAAACGTCTTTGAGAGGATAAATCCAACCCCAAAAATCCTATCCACGCACTTTTATACAAAATAAATCTTACACATACAATATATATCTACGGCAGAAGCTCTCAACTTTATATGAACAGGTATTCAGATAAAAATGTGCTAAGGAAATAACACACATTTAAGTAAAAAATATTCCCTCTTCCTTAAATGTTCTCTTTTCAGGCTTTGTGTGTGTGGGTGTGTGTTGGGATGGTGGGGGTGGGGCAAAATCAAAAGTCTCTTAAAGGAATAGAGAACCAACTTTAACTGGCTTGGCATGAGATTGCTCAAATACTTTGTCATCATAAGAACGCCGAGTTCGTTGCCACTGCTCCGTCACCGCTGCAGAAAGAAAAGTAAAGACATTAGCTCAAAAGAAATCAACTCAAAAGCTAATAGATCATTGATTACCAAGCCATATGTTAATCTAGAAAATGAAGCTTAAACCCCACCGCCCCCCAAAACCACAAAAAAAAAAAAAAAAATCTCTAATTAACGACAACTAGGCCTCAGTCCCAACTAGTTGGGTAGGCTACTGTACATATATGTACATGGCCATGAATCAACAAAATCATTTCGGCAAAAAATGTACGCTAGCAGACATTCTACTAAGCGCAGCAACCTCATCAAGAATAAGTGGTAAATCAATAATTATATCCCTCTGGCAATATACCAATTATCTAATTACTAATCGACAAATATTGCAAAAAGCAGAAAGCAAAATCAAAACCATGATATAAAGAACTCAACCAGCATCTACAAATACTTATCCCTATACAAGTATTTGTAGATGGCTGAACTCATCAACCAACAAAACATCTACAAAATTGGTTCGTTGGACTCTATCCATGTCAAAGGTATGTACATATTCGAATCTCATCTGCTCGATACATGACTTGAGATACTTTAACAACAATTTACATGTAGAATATACTTCTACAGGTTGTCTGTGGAAAAGAACTACTTTAGCCTTTACCACAAATGTTCCTTGTGAGGGCGAATAAGAGGCAGCATAAGTCATATGCACAAGTTTCATCAAGCTCAAGCTTGATACCAGTTCATTTAGAGAATCAAGGTTGAAGCGCTTCACAAGCTATAAAAATCAACCGCAAAAACTCAAAGCATACACCACCTTTGCCGTGACACAAGTTAAACAATAGAGTTGCAGGATGAGCCAAACGTTGGCCTCGCCAATTCTATGCATGTATTCAAAGATATGTTGGATATTGCACAGTGCAGAACATAATAAACGGCAATCTGATGGACCAATTGAAGAGTAAGTACCACATTTTGATAGGTGAGAACTGCTGAACTTACCTGGTATCGTGTTACCAAGAATTCTAAGAAAGTAACAAGTGGCTTGGTACTTTTCAAATGCAGGCGTTGCTGAATTTTTGTCTCAACACAACAAGGTCTAATTACTCAAGTCGTTAATTATTCTCCTTTTGTTACTTTAGTAGGTTCAATTTGTAATAGTGTGTGTTATGAATAATTACTGCATTCGGTCATGTGCATAGTTGTCAAACCGAGATACATATTGTGTATCCAAGTCCGAGTTTTGCATCTCAAACATTGTAAGATGCAAATCAATATCTCTCTATATGGGAAAACAAATCGGCCGGCGCCATAAATCTAGTCCAATGAATTGACTACATTGTTTAATTCAATAGCACCAGTTATTTCTAGTGTTATAAGTGCAATTATTTCTACTATTATAAGTGCAGATGATACGAATATTAGAAGCTGAAGCCTGGAGAAACATTGAAACTACTGAGTTGCACTTACTACCTTTGCCAAAGTGTATTGTGTATCAGAACATGTACCGTAGATACAAGCGAAACAATATCAATTTATAACCATGCTAGTACCACCTATCAAGCCTTTGTTGCATCGGACAAGTACGAAGAGTAAAGCCAAAAAGTTCAAAAATGCTACAAGCATATAAGAAACCAGGCGCCACTAACACCATCTCAGGGAAACCCAAAACAGGCTTGGCGATTCAATAAGCTGTAACATCATATAGTAGCTTCTTTATCACCGAAGAACACAGAAAAATGCACAGAAAAAAAATTGTCCTAATAAGATCTGAAACCCAACTTCCACGAAATTTCTTTGGGTCACTAATGTATCCCAGCTACAAATGCATGGAATATGGAAAGCATCTAACTTGCTCAACTTTTGCCACCATCAACAAATACACATAACATTAACAACAATAGAAAGCACATAAGAGTACCTATAGGTGCCCCAAATGCACCGGGCGGCAGTTCATCGAAGTCCATCCCAAGAATCGGCCCGTCTTCCCTCAGCGGCTCCCCTAACTGCGCCTCAACACAAGCTATCACCCTACGCTCCCTTCCCACAAGCGGCGACAACTCATACCCTCTCCTCACCAATGGCACGTCATCCTCATATTCATACTGACTCGAACCCGAACCTTGCATTGTCCCTGACGCCGAATCTGACCTGGACCTTGATCTCGACCTCGAGCCTTCAGGCTCAGCCACCAATTCATCCATTGACGCCGTCCTTGGAACTGGCGTTGCAGCTTTCGACTTCCTCCCCATCCCTTCCTTCTTATCCTTCAACCTCCTGTGACAGAACCACATCTGTAGTTGCCTGTCCGTCAATTGTAACTTCTCCGCCAGCTCCACTCTCGTCGCCTCCGATGGATACATTTCCACTGCTCACAAAAGTCCACCAAAAATCACATGAATCAAAAACTCAAACCCCAAAAAGACACACAAGTCTCCAATGCTCAAAGAAAAAACCAAGCACCACAAACGCATCAATCCAAAACACACACGCACACATGATGGATACATCTCTGCAGCTCAAACAATCAATAAAGCACCAACACACATCAATCCAAAATTCAAACCCTAAAAAAAGCCGCGTGCAAACACACAAAATTTCCAATGCTCAGACAATAACTTACAGATCATAACACAGCAGTCCATAACACACACACACACATGCACACACACACCCCTCTAATGCACAAACAATAAATCAGACACGACAACACATCAATCAAAACTCAAAACAAACACATACACACACACACACATGATTAACACGTCTCTACAGCTCAAACAATCAATCTAACACCAAAATAAACATCAATCAATCCGAAACTTTAAAAAAAAACACAGACTCATAACACAATCAAACCCCAGAAACGCATCAATCAAACACAGAGAGAGATTCACATACTGGCGTAGGTCTTCTCGAGGGTTTCCAATTGGAACGGAGTCTTCATCTGGCGCTTGGGCTTCTTCCATTCGTCAGGCGGACTGTTATTGTTATTATTATTCTTCCTGTCGCTCTCTCCTTCCGAGCCGGACTCCATTGACGCCCCAACTCCCCCAATTCGCAAACCCTAACAAAAAACCGAAGCCCCCCCTATCACAAACACATGCCGCTATTGATCTTTATAGCTCACGCCACATCTGCCGTGGCACCAAAGGGAGAAGGGATTTGCGGTGAGATGAAGCGAATAACGTGAGATGTGGGACGAGGAACAATCACAATAATAATTACGGAGAAGGGAATAATGAATTGGTAAAGTGGAATTATAACAAGAGTCCATTGTCTCGCTTTTATTTAATTTACGTGTTCCTCGTAATTCTGCGTCTATTTTCCCTGCTCGTGTTGAATAACGTTGTAACTAGGATCATCAAACTGGCGTCTGATCGTGTGTGGGTAAACACACTGCGCCTATGAATACGATGTATGCAACACAAATTCTTTTGGGAATGTGCACTATTTTTCGCTTTCTTGGGGGGGATTTTGAAGTTGGGTTTTCTGGGTTTTTTGGGTAATTTTGAGGTTCTTAAGAGTTGTGCTCTCGTGGGGTTTGACTGGGGCTCCATCTGGATTGTTTAGCATGGACTGGGCTGTGGAAAGAGATGGACATAACTGGAGACCCGTTTGTTAGCTTTATTGGTTTTTAGCTTCACATGTCCTCTTTGCGAGAATGGATTTGCCTGTGACCAGTGGAGAGCGTTAAACCGTTTAAACCCATTCGAATCATTTAAACCGATCAAACTGAATCGATTTTGTTCAAACCGTCCGAAAATCGTAGCGGTTCAATTTCTCACTCACATGTCCTCTTTGCGATAAATGGCTTCAGTGTCACCAGGGATGAGCATTAAACCTTTCAAATCGATTCACATCGCTTAAACTGATCAAACTGAACCGATTTCATCCGAACCGTCCAAAAATCGTAACAGTTCCATTTTTTTAAAACGGCCTTCGTTCGGTTCAGTTTGGTTCACGAATTAATTTTTTGAAATCGATCACAAATTGAACCGGACCCACTTATGATATTTTAATTCTTTTTTAGTGACAATTGATGGTTATTTTCATACACATGGTACTAAAGAAATCTACACAAACAAAACCTTGAATGTCAAAGGAAAAGAAAATAATGAGAGCACTTACAACACAGAAGTCTGGTGATAAATATCTCTGGTATATTTAATCAATCATTCTTGTACGTCAATGAGAAAGGCATGCTTGAATTTTTATTGTAATATATATCTTAAATACTTCGTAATACTTATATCTTATGTTAGCACGAGCACTTAGATATTGAAGGATAACAAGTTATGTGTTAGATAGAATATAACTTTAATTTTGAATTATAGTTGGATCGAATACTAGGAGTGTCAATTACTTAACTTTTTTTAATGTGTGCAAACCATTCCAAACCGACTAAATCGAAGTGTCCAAATTGATGGTGTTTGGTTCAGGTCGGCACAAACTTTTCCAAACCGATGGGTGATAGTACGGTTTGCAGTTTGACCGAATCAGACCGAACCGTACTCATCCAGAAGTGTGACGGTGATAAATATAACGTGACATAAGCGACTGATGAGGGTCACGAGTTTTGTTCGCGAGAAAAAACTTGGATCGGGTTTGATATTTGTGCTTTTTTTGTGTGTGTTTTGGTGGGGCTCCATAGCGATGGACCAGGCTTGAAAGAATATGGACAAGATGATTAGATTTGTTCGGTGGTATGAAAAATGTAAAAACTGCAGGCCCAAAACTGGAGACCCGTTTGTTAGCTTTGAAAATGATGAACTTGAGTTTCTATAAATAAATAAAAATCTTTTTTGGAGACTTGGGTTCGTTTGACAAAAAAAAAATTTTTGGTTTTCAGTTTTTAAAGAGCAGTTTTTTAAAGATCAGTTTAAAATTTTTTTTTATAAAAACAAGTGGGTGTTTGATAACCCCTTTTTTTTTAGTTTTTTTTTTTTGTGTGTTTGGTAACCCTTTTTAATTTGACTTTTTTTTTTGTGGTTTCCGGTGGTGGTGGTGGCCGGTGGTGGTGGTGGTCGCCGGCGGCTGGAGGTGGCTGCCAGCAGTCTTCGGCGGTGGTCGCCTGAGGTGGCTGCCGGCGGTGGGAGGGTGGTGGTGGTGGTCTAAAAAAAAAAAACCAGTTTTTGGAGTTTTTTTTTTTACTTTTCAATTTTAAAACTTGTTTTTTATATTGAAAAAAAAATGGTTACCAAACGCTCCTAAATTTTTTCAGTTTTTAAAATTGAAAAAAAAAAGAGAAATTTTTTTTTGTCAAACTGGCCCTTATTAACAACTCCATGGACTTTTGGATCTCGATTCTTGAATCTCTGTCGTTGGCTGTATCGTCAGCAAACTATCCAAAACAGACGGTATGTTATCACTGTTTACTATTTTCTCTATTTATGTTTTCATATTTATATCTTCTCAGAAAACACATATAAAATTTTTGAATACAATTTTTAAGAATTGTAAAAATAATAAAATTTAATTAAGTAAGACATTAAGATTTGTGAGCACGTGGATAAATTAAAATAACTAATTTGCAAAAAATAGGTGAATAGTGTCTAATTCTTTTGGTTTTTAAAAATAAAATTTGGAAACGGTAATTAGACAATAAAAATTTAAAGCATGAAAACGAAGCGTTAGCACACGAGCTACAGATCAGCTCCCTTCTTTTTATGATTATATGATTCCAAGTTTGCAAGTCCTGCATTTAGGAGGCAATTGTAGAATTCAGATTATTCTCACTCGTCATTTGCCCAAGTTGAATTGGTTAGGTGCTCCGTGCCGGCAATATGGCCGTTCTATCTGGTTGTGTTACCAGGGATGGCATAGGAGGATTATGAAATTAGGCCAAACCCAAGGCTGTAGCTCATCCTTCATGATTTTAGCTAGAAGTATTAGGGGTGAGCTCCGTTCTATTTTGGTTCGGTTTAGAGGTAAAATCGGAAACTATATCGTTACCTCTCGATTCTAAAAAATTTGAACCGAACCAAATCAAATACCATCGGTTTGGACAGTTATATTTAGTCAGTTAAAACAGTTCGGTTCGATCGATTTGGATCGGTGGGCACCCATTTAGAAAAATTGTCCTTTGGACACCTACAATTGATCCAAATAGCATTCAAAATTGAAGTTATATTTTCGATAAATTGCACATAATATTGTTCATTCAATATCTAAGTACTTGTGTTAACATAAGATATAAGTTTTATTCCAAATTAATATTTTCATAAAAACTTAATTATGCCTTTGTCATTGATGTACGTGACAGAGATATTGATCACTAAACTTTTTTGTTATAATTGCCCACACTATTTTGTTTTCTTCTAACCTTCAAGTGTTGTGTTTATTTGAATATGCTTAGTACCATTTAAGAGATATTGATCACTAAACTTTTTTGTTATAATTGCCCACACTATTTTGTTTTCTTCTAACCTTCAAGTGTTGTGTTTATTTGAATGTGCTTAATACCATTTAAGTGAAAGTTATCAACTAATGTCACAAAACATAAATTAATATTATAATATTTCCATCCGACTTGGTTTGTGATCGGTTCCAAAAAAACGAACCGTAAACCTAACCAATCCGAACTAACGACGATTCGAGAAATGTAAAACCGAATCGTTAAATTTTTTGAAAAAGATTGAATCAGTTTGGATGTATAGATTTGAACGGTTTGGTACTCACTTTTAAGAAGTATATGCGCGAGAATGTGTAGACATGTGAATTAGCTATCACTGCACCATAAAATGTGTGTGACTGTTAGGATTCATTATTTTAGAGCCGAGTTTACAGAGATCAAGAGTCTCAACCATTAGTAGGGATCTCTTCTCCGAGACTAGCCATGAGCAAAGGCTAAATTCAAGAAGATGAAGGCGAATTCATGCTACAATGGTGTTGCATTGGCAGTTTGAACGAATTCGCAAAGGTAGACGAGATGACTTGGACGAAAGCTCCTTCGTATACCTTGTGCGCACACGCCCCTTGAGCCATTACAACCTGAAACTGATGTTAAAAGAAGGAGATATGTCCAAGTGCAATGTTAACCTGGGAATTGTTTCGACTGAATAACAACGATAATCAAAGAATATCTCAACGTCATGCTCGTGTAGAGCGATACATAGTAGCCTGTGCCAACGATAGCATAAGACTTTTCGACAAATTTTATCTTCACATAATCGGCTGAGTCCAACTGGAGTTCTTAATCATAGGAGTTTGTTACGAGGGGGAGAATGATACATTATTCCAGTCAACTTGAGATAGATTGCAGATTAGAAACTGTTTATTCTCTGAAGATGAAGCGAAACAATTGAAAAAATAACTTCACATTGGTAGCAATTTGTCGTCCGTCTTTGGAAGGAAAAACATATAAATCTACACTGTTCCTTCCTTTGCCTTGGCATCTTTTCTTCTCAAGCTGCTTTTGGCTTCTGCAAGGGCGAGACAGGAAGAAAAGGGCAAGCAGAGGTTATGTGAGATGAATGCCTGCAACCTTTAACGTTTCTTATTTAGAAAAGAAGAACATTAGAAAATAAATCTTTATATTCTCTGATTCCATCAATGTTCAGTTTGCACTTTGCATGTTAAGGGCAGTGTAAAAACAAGAAAACAAGGAAGTTTTCTCCTTTCCCATTTTTAATACAGGAAGAATGACAAGGGGGTAGGCATGATCATGTAAACATTCATACAAGAAGAAAAAATCAGAAATTCCATGGCATTCTAATTTCATAGAAGTTAACCAACTATGCAACACACTTTTCCATTTTTAATCCAGGAAGAATGATAAGGGGGTAGGCATGATCATGTAAACATTCATACAAGAAGAAAAAATCAGAAATTCCATGGCATCCTAATTTTGTAGAAGTTGACCAACCATGCAACACAACTGTTCTTTAGAGTCTACAAAGACAATGACGCTTTTGACTCTCTGTACCTTCTCATTCCATTTCTCAAGTGCTCCACCGCCCCCCACCCCACCAAATCAAAAAAACCGACCACCATCCCCACCAAATCAAAAAAAGACTGTCATGTTATAATCATTTAATGGCTTTCAGTAAGGGATAGCAATGCGAAGGCACTGTTAAAGTTGCAAGCCGGCTATACATAGGGATTGGGTTTTATTCGTATACTTGGAGGGCTCATCCTCCTCTTGAGCAGCTTTTGGGTTAGAAACCAAGTCTTCTCGGGCACAGTTCGGACTTCGGAGTTTGCTAGGGCCCTTAACTGAACAGGTTCCTAAGGGAGAGGCGGGTAGAGATTCTTAAGCCGGATTGGGTCCAAGGCAGTAGTAGAAAATGGGGTGCCTAATACTTTCAGAGTGCTTAAAGATGCCATTAGCTACCTACAAACTGCAAAAGAATCATTATTTTGAGTCGAAGGACATGGTTATTAGCTATTATCTGCACTAAAACGTCAACCTACTTTCAGGTGACCATCTGCAAATCAATCAATTAATGCAGAACTTCTGAATTCCCAACTTTATCTTCTAAGAAATGTCATATTTGGCCACAAATGCTACATTCTGCTGCTCTGGCCAAATATAACATGTCCCTCGGTGCTGACACCAAGCAAAATAGACTAGTCAGAAAGGAGGAAAAACAGATACAATAAGACTAGTGTAGAATGAAGCGGACATGTTGCACAAAAGCAACTACATAATCCAATAGCTTCTCTACAGATGGAGAACCTCCACTTGTGACAATTAGAAAATCAATCAATATGTATTAGCAGGTGAATTTTTAAACAGAACTCACACGTTTCTCTTCTTCTATCTGAGCCTTAATGAATGAATACATCGCCACTCCAGCAATTGCAATGGAAGTTCCAATGGCTGTTTGTGTTGAAATCTTGTTGCCTGTATAAAAAGCAAATTGTGAGATATCATTTGACTGTATATATTCAATCAAAAGGAAGCAAACAAAGTGCATGAACAAAGAGGATATGCACTTACCAAAGACCACAATTGAGAAGCCAATCACAAAAACACGTTTCAACACGTTGCCAACTGCATGAGTTAAAGGTGCCACCCTCTCAAGGGTGTTAGTCGCCAACTGAGAAACCAAAGAGCAAAAAAATGTCAAGCACCCCAATAATCATGCGATGTGCTAGACCACAACGACAATTAACAATACAACTGATTAGTAGTTTGCTTGACCATGAAGGGTTACTACTGGTACCATACAAATTGAAGCCTTAAAGGAGATAAATCAAGGAACTGTTAATGCAAGATTCAAAAAGGAGAAAACATTAACACTTCTATCAGACGCGGCTCGCCAGGGAAGAAAGGGAAGGGTGACCATCTAAATCTATTATGCATTACGTGGAAGCATAAGTTACCACAAAGATGAACCGTGTGATACCTGATTGTAGAGATGATAAAACAATCCAACCCAAAAGAGATCTGAGATGAACTTTGTTAGACCCACTTTAGCAATTGCATCATTGAAGCCATACTTAAGCAGCTGAGGTCCCTCCAGCTGTTTAATCAAACATTAAAAAAAGCTTATAAAGATTCTCACCCAAGTGACAAGAAATTCAGTTCAGAAGAACTGCAGATGCCCGTTGGACCTTAGTAGAGCGTTACTCACAATTAAGGCGGGTGGGATACAGACAAGAAGCGCGATGATGGAAATGTAGGCATACAGATTAGTACTGTCCATGTCAGTCTGAAAAAAGAAGCAGGTGTCAGGAAGGTTAACAAATGAAAGAGAGCTGTTTCACTTATTGGCATTTCTTGTATTTGATCAGAGGTTATAAGTGAAGGGAATGTAGCAGTGTAGAAGATAACCATGGCCTTCTTGGAATATATACTCCTGTAAGTGAATGAGATATTGGAAATCATAGCGCTGATAAAGCCCAGCCAGTTGAAAGACAGCTCAGTCAATGATGCCATCGATACACCTGCATTAAGCAATAGTGCGGTGCTATGACAACTAAGATTTTTATGCATATGATTTCATGAGATGACTGCATACTTCAACATCCTTTAGTTTAACATTTTTCTCATTAATAGTGATTTCGGGTATCAGACCTCATATTCACTGAAACAAGTTCATTTAGATCAACTAACAGTAAGAAGCAATATAAGTGCACAACTATGACTTGTGCTTGATGTTGAGAAACGAACTTACCAAGGACGACTGGAGCCAGCGATAGCCACAGAGTTAATGGTATTTGCTGTCCAAGTATGAATTGAGAAGCAGCGGCGTTGAAGAAAGGCTCAAGGGCTGATGCAGAGTGAAACCAGTAGAGATGAGAAAACTTGCATAGCAGACAATAAAAGTTTCGATTACCCAAAAAAAAAAAAGGAATGAAAATTTCAAGATCCATAATGCCAATAAAGCCATTTCCCTAGTTGAGCACTAAAATGGATAGGTGACCACCTTTGACTGTGTGGGTAAACGAGACAGCAACAGCAGCAAACGAGATATTGCTGGTCACATGGCCTAGTGCATGACACACAGCAACTGGGATGAGCAGTTTCAGGAGGTTTGAGTCGATAGGCTACAAAGAGAACCATAGTCACATTCACATATAAGCACACAATGGGTACTGGTAAAAATCCCAAACACTCCCATTCGAACTAAAAAGGAATCAAATCAACTATTGCATATGGATGAGAGAGTGGTAAAAATGTGTAAATGGGGCAAAACCAAGAAAAGGGCTGCTTGAGCTGCCAGATTTGAAAATATCAAGCGCAAAATCACTATATTTTCATGAGAGACTTTTTGTATATTTCAGGTCATAAGTTATAGTTTATGTCTGGTGTACTAATAAAACGCTGTTAACCAGTAAAAAATATCCCTCAATTCTACGCCGTGCTTTACTGTCATATCGTTAATACAATCGTTGGTCAAAAAGTTAATCCTTTACACATAGTCTGTCTTAATAAGCCTAATAAGTCGATGGCCAGTGTTAACATAGTCGCTGCCTACGAAACATAAATCCTAAAAAATTAGAACGTTGCTATGAAAAAAAATGTGAGGCACACGTGAGTAAATGTCCCCTTACAGCGCGCTTAGGAAGGCCGACGGTCCAGCTTCCCAAGCAGTACACCACCCCAACAGCCAAATGAATTACAGACACAAAGCTGCAATCACACAAAGGTAGATATTAAATTTAATCACTTGGATACTACCTGACCGCTGAACCAAAATAATAAATAACAATAATAATCATAATCATAATAATAATAACAACAACAACAATAATAATTTGTTTCGCACGAACCAGAACACAACAAGGAAAATACGTACTAAGGGTAAGGGAAGTAGTTGTAGATCTTCTTGTTGAGTATGTTGAAGATCACATTAAGAAAATACCTGCATAAACAAGGACCATTTTAGTGAATCTCAATTCCCACAATTTCAAACAGAGGGTTCGACCAACTTTGACTAATTTAACTTACCACATGAAGAAGAAGAACCCGGTAGTAAGAGCCGGGTACTTCTCCAGAAACCCGACCGGAGCAACCTTGGCATCCCTGCAGCATAAACAAAAGGGTCAGAGACAAAACGGGCCGGGGCTCCGTGCCAGTAACGGAGGAAACGGACCTCACCCGGCGGAATCGCCTCCCTCGGCGGGCGAGGACGCGGCGGCGAGGCACGGGCGGAGAGTCTTCGCCGGCGAGGCCTCGAGGAGTATGGCTGGCCGGAGCTGCCTGCCCCAAATGAGGTGGCCGCCGTCCGCGACGGCTCCGATGGGTCTTGCGGCGGGGAAGAAGGCCGCGCTTCCGCCGAGCCTCGCCGCCGGCTTCCGGAGGCGGGGGACGCTGGAGATGGCGGTGGCGCCGGTCAGGACACGTGACTCCATTGTTGCTGGTGCTGCTCTTCTTAGAGAGAGAAAATGGTGGTGGTGGAGGAAAGAGCAGTGTGACCAGTTAACTTGTAGTACAAATGAGAGGGAGATATTGAATTAGCGTACGCCGGAGGGGCTATCCTGCGCGTTCTTTAACAGTGAGTGGCTGCCATGTGACGAGAAGAACGGTCGATGATTTTTGGATTTTTTCTTTTTCTTTTATTGATTGATACAGTACATCGCGGGCCACGATTAGAAAAGCATATCCGTGAGATTTTTTTCGCTATAACTTGGATCAAGCATGTCAAAATAAACTATTAGGAACTCAAGCTAGTGTAAAAGAGGATTTAGTATTGTCACGAGTAAGCGAATGAATGACTCAATGTCCTTATTCGAATTACGAGCTAAAAGTTCTAAGGACGCAATCGCAAAAGAATAAGGTCTTTACTTTCTTGAGCTGTCCCGAAAAAATAAACAACACTACGCTTAAAATGGAGATAGTAAAATAGTACCGATACAATCAAGTAAAAAAGAAAATCATGTTTGTGCTTTATTCAGTCAAGTAAATTTCACTTTTGTTACTCTAGTAGTTATTTGACGACATTTATAGAATCCTTACTGACAAAAAGTGTAGCACAAATATTATTTCTCAAAAAAAAAAAAAAATTTCACTAGATGAATTGAGCTTTTTCTCGCTCCTTCCTACTTGATCAAGTTGCATATATTTATTCTCAATTCTTTAATAGTGCCTCGAGGCGAATAATTTGATTTTCGTTCACGTTAAGTGATATAATTCAAAATTTTAGGATGACATCTGGCATCCTCAGTCAAACTGGGTCAATTACGATTAATAGTTACCTTATTGGATAAATTAGAAGTTTGAAATGACTCTAACATGATCCCAAGGCTCAGGTTCAAGGCCCAACTGTCACTTGATTTTATTAGGGTTCTACACCGGACATCCCCTCAGGTATGCGGACAACTATTCACCCACAAACTCAATTATTATTATTCTTTTTAAGTTCTATCCTGTAATTGCGTTATGTCTTAAATATCGGAGAGTTCTCCTGTTAAACTCACACCCCAGTCGATTCTCTTTTTTCTGTATTACAGATCATTATTTAGCCAAATTTATGACCTTTTATGTGATTGCATGAAGTGAATGGATCAGTGGTGTTGTAGAAGTGGGAGCAGGATAACATGATGGGGGGGAATGCATAGTTTCATGGTATGGGCTGTGTTAGTTATTGGTGGAGAAGCATGGCAAAAGAAGATAGATATTTTCAATGTTGTGAAAAATACAGGAGATGGGGGGATGGAGGTTTAGGATTGTGGGGTTTATCTTATCCTGAATTGAGAGGCTTGTAGGCAAAGGCCTGTCTTGTCCAATCCTTGAGCCTTCATCCTTCTAGGATTATTAGTATGACTTGTAATGACACTGTTTCTGGATCCCCTTATCTACTTGTGTCCTGTCCTCCTTTTTACTAAAAATGAGTTGGCTGTTCATTCTTCCTGTGACATTCATTAAGAAAAGAGAAAATAATTAATTTGGCATGCAAACTCTGATGAGTATTGAGGAGAGTGACACTGTTCCTAATTTTATAGCAACCATGTTCTCCTTTTAAAATTGACTAGGAAGAGATAAAATTGCTTAACTAGGAGTATATGCTATTGACCATGTAAAGACTTGAGTTTTGATAGCGTGCTACTTAACAAACATTTTTCTTCGTTATCTTGTTATAGTTTATTGTTTAATTAAAAGTATTTTTTAAAAACAGAGAAATTGATTGATGGTATAAGAAATAAAGTTATCGCTTAATCCTAGTCGACAAGAGAGGGAGATAAGAATTTAGCTATGCCTTCCCATCCTCTGCACACAGTTTTAAACACGTATATGCTATTTTTTCCTCTTGGTTATCATTAACGAATCAACACTTTGTGCCACACAATATATATTTAACAATAAAAAAGACGAAAAAATTCATATTAAGACATGAAATAGCAAACCCCCAACTTATATGAGCATAAAAAAAATTATTTTTATTTTTACCAAATTAAGAAAGCATGAATATTAGAGTGTGAATTTAATTCATTTTCCTTTTCCTTTTTTAGTTTTCTCTCCACTGTATATCGTGTACCACGCGTGTATATTATAGTGCTTGAGAGACTGGATCTTCACATTTGGACAAATTCTGTTCCACAGTTTTCCCTTTTGTTTATAATAATAATAATTATTATTATAATAATAACATTAAGTTATGAAACAAACTTGAGATCCAAGGGGTAGAGTGGACAAACTGAAACCAAAGTGCAATTACATTGTCACAGTGGAAAATGGATAATGTCATTTCACTCTTCCTCTACTTTTGTTAAAATTAAAAATATATTCACATATGACTTTTTTGACATTTTTTTGTTATTTTTCCTTTTTTTAGTGAAGTACGGTTATCAATTCTTTTAGAAAGTTTAGAGCAATAACATACATAGTTCTTATCGCACCATATTGATTTCACGTAGGTTTTCCACCATGACATATGATTTAACTTCTCATGTGGGAATACCTTTTGCTACTGGTTGCGACCTTATAGTAACAAATTGAAGTCGTTAAATAAGATTAATGACAAATTTTAGCGGTAATACAAGTAAACAATAAGTTGTTTGCGCTCGATAGCAAACTACAACTAATGTGGTATTCTTTTCGGCGTCATGACGAGGACTTCTCTGAACACAGAAAAATAAAATCGAAAATAATAAATATTGCGTGTCCAATAAAGATAAAGTGAGCTTTTGATTAATGCTGAAAATCTTTGCAGAGTACAATGTTTTCAAATTTGGAAATTAAAATCCCTATCGATGTATAGGAAGAGTTTCTAAACATTAAAGAAAAATACTTGAAAACTCAAATCATTATTTTGTCTGATGGATTGATGATGATCCTTATGTCCCTCTTTGACCCATCTTTTATATCAGTGACTAGATTGTAGAAAATAACTACCACTAAAAGACAAACTACACACTTAGATAATTAAGAGAGCACATGTTCAGAAGCTAATTTCTTTAATGAGAAAATAACTTCATAATTTGAATCCTTCATTATCTCTTTTTGCCAAATATTGTTAAAAGTTAATGCCATTTAGTGACATTTAATCAAAGACATGTCATTAGTAAAAAAATAAGAACAAACTTTGACTGCTACCCCGATTGTAGGAATTTTCCTCCAACTCAATATATAGTGACAATTAATAGTCACTAAATGTCTCTAGTGGCTTTTATGTTAACACTTTCATTTTCATTACCGTGAAACTAAACTAGTTCTTTGCCTTTGTTTGTAGGCTTCAACAGTAAACACACTGATGATATTCTTTGTCACTTGCTCTCATTTTTAATAGTTTATTTTTCTTCTTTGGTAACTTCTTCTTTATTCGCTAGACTTTTGAGTCATTGCTTGTGCTTCACTAGCAACCGAAGGATTCGATTGTTGATGGAGGTTGTGTTGCAACAACACAGTCTATTTTGTTTCCAAATCCTTTGATAGATATACGAGCATAAAAAATAAGGGGTTGTTTGATATAATTGAAATTTAAGTGCTTGAAAACTTAACTGAATTTGTCAAATTAAAATTTTCTAACAACTGAATCTTCGCAACTAGAAAACGAGTTGACCTATTCGGTAAATTAAAAGCAAGTGTCTAAAGTTATTGCATACATGTATATACTTTACAATTTGTTATGTGGTGGCAGCTAGTCTGTACTAATTGTGGTAGTGGATGAAAAAGGAACATTGCGATTGTGGTGGTGCCTTTAGGGTGATCGAGTTAGTGTCGCTAGCAAATTGATTGCGGTAGATTACGGTGATAATTATTCTTTTATAGTATAAAATTTTGTTCAACGAATTTTGATCATCTTTCTCACTTAAAATTAAGTGATAAGTATGCAATAAGTCTACCATGACTTAAAAGTTTGATTTATTTTTTGCAGGAATCAAATTTTTAAGTATTATAAGGTTACACGTTATTAAAAATATATAATTAAAAGATATTAATAATTTTAAATTTTAAATGATTAATTGTGTTTTCAAACACACCTAACTTTTATTTTTATCTAGCCATGGATATAATTAGGACACAAATTATTCTACCATGAAAAAAAGAAGAAAATAAAAACTCAGTACTCATCGAGTTGTCTTAGCCCAACCAATAAGTCTCAACTCTCAAGTCCACTTAACTCGAAGCCACCCTCCACCACTACCGCCCACCCTATTGAAGTCAGCCACCACAAACTGCCACACTACTCGTTGTCACCGTCTGCTCATTACCTTCTGCTAAGGTAAGATCTTCTCGGTTACTGGCTTTCTTTTGATTTATGCACATTACCAGCCTACATATTAACATGCCTGCATCCAATTTATGGCTCCTTTTGATTTTTGTTTTTCGCTTTTGATTGCACCAAATATTATTTGAAAATTGGATCTCCTGACAATTTTTGTTCATAATGGAGCACTTGTAATTCAAAAAAAGGAAGTTACTTGAAATCCCGCTTCAATTTTTAGCATTTTTGGTTGTTGATATTTTACAAGAAGAAGAACAATCTTAAAATACAAGGAAATGGGTCTCAAACCGAAAATTTGTATGGTTTAATGGTACAACCTCATGTGTAGATTTTTTATGGATGTATACCTTGAAATGAACTCTACAAGCAATTTTTTATGAAATAAGTATCGTTCGGCAAGTCAAGTTAAGGTAAAAAGAAATGTTTTAAAGTCGATGCTTATGCATGCTAAGTTAGTGATAAACTAGGAAGCACTGACACTTCATATGGGGCGAGGTGTGGTGTCCGATACCTACCGACACCCCGACACCTTCGGACACGTATCGAACACCTCTCAGCGGTGTCTGAATTTTTTAATTTTTTTATTATTTCGGAATACTACCTGTCAAAACACTAAAGACTTTCCGAAGTCGATCGCGCATCACTTAGCTAAATCAAGTCCTCGTTTACATGCTAAGTTAGCCTATCATTCGGGCTGGACGACGTTAAGGGCAATAAATAAAGAAAAATGAGAGTTTAAGGGATTGATATTCACTATATTGCTTGGAGAATACTACAATGCTTGGATCACTCTATGCCTTGACCAAGTGAGACCTTAACTATTTATACTACTTCACTTTCTCAATAGAAGATGAGGATATATTTGACCATACGGTCTACATTTCCGTCTTTAGAACTATATACAATAATATATAAATATTTACAAGTCTTCCTACTTTTTATAGAGTTCTCATCTAAGTCTCTAAAATCATATTTTATATACAAGAAGCATGTGTAGATAGTTAGTGAACATTCTAAATATCTTGCATATTCATCACCTCGTAAGCGTTCTCGTAAGCGTCTGTCTCTAACATTTTAATGACACCTCATGAAGAAGTGCCGAAACGTATGGGGCCAAAGTACAAATTTTCAAACTTATTGCGGGGGTTTGTGTGTAACAATTGGAGCTCTTTTAGAAATACTAATTAGCTACCCACGCGCGAACCTTCTAACAACACTAAAAATTAGATAGATAAATAAATAGAATTGTTATAAAAATGTTAGAAGAATATCATGCAGCGAAAAAAATCAAGTAGATGAAACATTGATTGAAATTTTAAGGTTCAGCATTAGGGACTAACTGAATTGTTTTTCCCACATTTTCTTTTGCCATGATTTTGGGTATTACCTTTTATATTTCATTTTCACGATTCTCAAATGGCCACATTTATTCATAACTTTCAAAGCCATATTTACATATATTTTTTTCCTTTTATTTCAAATGAACGTATATGATTCAATGGAATTTGTAAAACTTGAAGCTAGTGACTTCATTAATAAATGCTTTGTTAACTTCAAATATTAACCACCCTTGTGGAAGGTGCATCCATAGTGACCGTAAGGACTATCGCTTCAATGTAAAAAATATCATTGGAACGATATTACACACACTTGGAAAAACATCGATCGTAGATAAACTTGTACGATCAAATTTTGTTCCCATAAAGCGTAGCCTCTTGCTGCTCTTCAAATGGCTATTTGCCAAATTGGGAGGTATGATATTCGCTACACTTGGCTACATTCTCTTTTCAGAAGTACCATTATAATTTACATACAAACTAATAATTAAACTCATTACTGTTATACATTATCACCTTTTTTAGACTTAATCCCACTTATTTTGACATATAAAATATACGACACGGTAAGAAATTTTGCGATTTGTCAATCCAAAAAACATAACACGTGACCCTTGCACTTGTCGTTTTTCCATTCAAAAAGTAGACGCTTCCCATGAGATTTACCTACAACCTACTTACTTTGACCGATCCCAATATTGTAATACCTGCTATGATGATCAAATGACATGTTCTACCTGTCACATTGCACAAAAGAAAAAAAAGAAAAAGATGAATGTTAGTATAGGGCAAGGAATAACGATGGTGTTGAAGTCATCTCGTCGAAAAAAATGCCATAACACTCAAAGCAACCCATTTATTCCCTTCTAAATGAAGCCGACTCTCTGCCAAATTTCCTAGTTAATAAATAGATAGATGTTACTCAAATCAGAATTGTTAAGAATGTGCGAGAAGAGAAATATGTATATACATATATGCTTGAATAAAGGTATCGGTTTCAGCGATATGCAACAACTTTCATATACCCCTGTATTCTACTGTATTTATTACTTCTTCCGGCCTTGATTTTTACGGAGGATATACACGTGATTCAACAAGGATTGGTGAATACACATCAAATTCACTACAATAAAGCTACTCTTACTATTCATGTAGTTCTATCTTTATCATAGATTTCAAGCCAATGAACGCACTCCAAAAAGAGGGTTCAACTACGTAGCAAATCCAGATGATGATTTTACAAATCAATCTCCCAAGTGCAAGAACTCATAAATGATGCTGAATTCCTTAATTATATTAACAAGGTAATATCATCAAGCCCTCTAATCTAGGCCTATAAAATGAATTTGCTTCAACAATGCAAATGGAAGTGTTCATTTTACAATCACCTAAACCCCTTCTTGATTATTTGTTTTCGTCAAACACAATTTTCTCCCAGAAACAAAGTCATATCCCCACCACCATTTTCCAGAGAACGTGAGCTTGGGGAGGGACCTTAACACCTTACTTTTCATCCCTCCATTTTGCAGCAGGCGGAAGAGTTGTCAGGCCGATTATTTTGCCAAAGATTCTACGGTTTTAGGCGTAACGACCAGGCTGACCACGCAAATGAAACACACAACATGATGAAGTCGAAGTTTAACTGAATGATGTGGTGGGTATTTGTCAAGTTCTTAAGAGTGGCAGGCGGCAATGGTGGATGTTAAGTTATATTTAGTCATGGTGGTGGTGGGTAATCAAGTTGGGTTCTGGTAATGCTGGTTGTGGATCTGTGGTTGAGTGTGGAGGTTGGGTCGCTGATGTCAGTCATCGATGGAATAATGGTGTTGGTTCGAGACGTCGGTGGTGGTGTTGTCGGTTCAAGAGACGGGGAAGAGAGGGAAGAGAGAGTGGCTTTTTGAGGGATTCTTAGCAAAGTGGCGTAGATGTAATTTTATGACAAAGCATGGGCAAAGTGTTAAAATCAATTGATGAACTTGGAAAAAAATATGGATAATTAATGTGTTAAAATGGATGGAAATTAGCTCACTGTGTATAGAAACTTTAATGAAGCCCTAATTAGATCGACCCATTACCGTTGTCTTCTGAGTCTTCTTCTTGCAGCGTCAAGAGAAGAGAACGAAGCAGACGACCCACCCAAACTGGTCGCCGGAGGATCTCGCCTTCGTATCTCGCCGCCGTCGCCGGACTCCAGCAACAGGTACCTTCGTCTTTCTCGCTCTTCTATTTCTTTTTTCCTTCTTTAGTGAGGTCTCCTTCTTTCTCTCTCATCTCCCTCTCTCTCGTTTCGGTACATTCGAAGATGACACTATTAATGTAGATTGAGCCCTTGGTCGAAGGAAAGAGATAATAGTTGTGTGACTTTGTAAGAGTTAAGTAGTGAAGTAATTTCTTATGACTTTGCAAGAGTTCCCCGTTTCTGTTTCTGTCTGGGCGGTGAAGAAGAGGGCGCTTTCCCTGTTTCTATTACCTGTTTGCATGACTTAGTACGAGTTGAGTAGTGAAGTACTTTGTTATGCTATGCACCATTTTTTTTTTGGGTACTATATTGCATTTAAATTTTAAGTATGACTTTTATTTGAGTTGCTTGTTTTGTTGTTATTGATTGTTGTTTACAATTTTAGATGTAGAATGTATTTGATATTTAATGATATATATATCCATAATAAAAATACATATAAAAAATTCAGCGGTGTCCAGCAGTGTCCAAAATCTGGTTTTTTGGAGATTGCAGTGTCCGGTGTCCCGGTCGGTGCCGGTGTCGGACGCGGTGTCCATGTCCGTGCTACTTAGATGATAAAAGATCACAAAAAGTCAATTGGGGACTAATTAGGTCCAGCGTTCGATGAGAATCTTGGAGTATTTATTTGCACAAAAGTACGCAAAGTTGATCTGTGCTTAGTGTCCTCGTTCTACGCCTTTCGTGTGTATTTGGCTGTTGACCTTAGAGCCAGGATTTAGTCAGCACCACTGAATGAACCACCAAAACGATGTCCATTGGCTTGTCCCAAGTGGCCTGACCTCGCTCTTCAGGGTGATATACTTCTGACCAACTTTGCTTTGGTTTTTTGATAGGACTGAGAGTAATATACCACTAAGTACGTCCTAAACTCTGCTGGCTTGAGCTCTAAGTCTCCATTATACACTCAGCTTCACACACGCACATGCATGAATGTAAGAGTGTTTTAGATGATTTAAAATGCTCTCAAGTGTTTGATGAAATTTATGGTTTATATAATGTTTTTGCCTTGTATAGGTAAACATGCTGAATGTCGTGATAGCACATTTCCCATAATAGTTTTATTCAACTGATAACCTACCTTTGGTAAAATTGTGCTCGACCTTTGAGCGTTTTACATATTTTGGTTATTTCCCTTCTTTTTCTTCAACTTATTGAAGTTCAAAACTTTTGAAGCCATAATGATGGTTCAACATAAACAATGTGATGGACACCATCATCAGTGAGAATTTGGTCCAATGGCTCGTGCTTTAAGATTATTCCCTTGCATTAACTGCAGGAAATTGGCTGATAAGATCACTCATCTGATTGTTAGCATAGCTTGAAAACTTGTTATGTATTAGTAAAATTGAGCCTTGGACAAAGATGATTGCGGCAATGGGAAGCAAGACAATGATTAAATGGCCGAAAAAAATCACAGCATCACTAGTTAAGCAACTGATTCAAGCAGAAAAAGACATCAAGAAAGCTGTTTTTATCTTTGATGCCGCAGCAGCAGAACATGCTGATGGCTTTCGGCATGATCATAATACCTTTGGTCTCATGATCTCTAGATTACTATCCGCTAACCAGTTCAAATCAGCAGAGGATCTTCTCAATAAAATGAAGGAGGAGAAGTGTGAGATCACTGAAGACATATTTCTCTTGATTATCCGAGCCTATGGGCGGGTTCATAAGTCAAATGATGTGATTCGGGTATTTCAAGTGATGAAGGAATATGCATGTGAACCCACCCCAAAATCTTACATCACAGTCTTTGCCATTCTTGTTAGTGAAAACCAGTTAAAGGTAGCTCTAAGGTTTTACAGGTATATGAGGGAAATTGGTATTCCGCCGAGTGTTACTTCCCTTAACGTTTTGATCAAAGCCCTTTGCAAGAATGTTGGAACACTGGATGCAGCTCTTCGAATTTTTCATGAGATGCCCAACCGTGGTTGTACCCCGGATTCATACACATATGGCACTTTAGTTAATGGGTTTTGTAGAACGGGAAAGATCAATGAAGCGAAGGAGCTTTTCAGAGAAATGGATACGAAAGGTTGTTCACCCAGTGTTGTTACCTACACTAGTTTGATTCATGGCTTATGCCAGTCAAATAATTTTGACGAAGCTTTGGGGTTGCTTGAAGAGATGACAAGCAAAGGTATTGAGGCAAATGTCTATACCTACGGTTCTCTTATGGATGGCCTCTGCAAGGGTGGGCTTGTTTCTCAAGCCATGGAGCTGTTTGAGATTATGGTTCGCAAACGCCATGAGCCCAACATGATAATTTACAGTACCTTAATCCATGGGCTCTGCAAAGAAGGAATGCTTCGAGAAGCTTTGGAGATTTTTGATAGGATGAAACTACGGGGCTTAAAACCTGATGCAGGCTTGTACTGGAAGATAATAAATGGGTATTGTGATGCTCACAAGTTCCAGGAAGCTGCAAACTTCCTCGATGAGATGGTTCTTGGGGGAATTTCACCAAATCGAGTAACATGGAGTCTTCATGTCAGGATCCACAATACAGTGGTTCAAGGCCTTTGTGATAGTGACACAAATCGTGCTTTTCAATTGTATCTAAGCATGCGCACTAGGGGGATTTCTGTTACAGCAGAAACTTTTGATTGTCTCGTTAACCGTTTCTGCAAGAAAGGAGACCTGCAAAAAGCTGCACGTATTGTTGATGAGATGGTGATTGATGGATGTATTCCTAATGAGGGTACATGGGAATCCATGGTGGGTGGATTTGGAGGTAGAAAGAAGGTGCAGGAAGCCTCTGAAGTGGTACAAGTTGAACTGATGGATAAGATACTTCAGGCTGGGAAGTAAAATAACTGAAAAAGCTTTATCATTCGACTTGCTAGTTTCCGTGCAGCTTTTTTTCACATTGCTGCGCATTATCTACAGGTGTACACACTGGAATTCATTGTTGTAGATTATTCAATGGACTTAGTGTGGAATTCTTTTTGCTTCATGTTTTCCAGGAAGAAACATCATACGCATGAGCTACTGTGACTGAATTGTGTACGCATAGGTGGATGATTGTCCACACAAGGAGGGATACAATTTAAATGAGGATACCTGCAAGAAGGTGTGTGTGGTAACTGATGGAAAAATGAGAGAAGTAGCGATGGGTTGGCCATATATGTAGGGGTTTAGATCCCCCACTATGAAAAAGTGATTTGTGCCAAATTGATGGGTGTAAGACAAGGTAGGGGTCAACCACGAACAGCACAGGGAGTAGTGAGAAAATTTTAGTGCCTGGGACTTGCCAGAGAACATCTGGTTGGAAAGGGAAGAATGGAAGAAAATAATTTATGTAGCCTACACCCACTGGTTTGGGATCGAGGCATAGATGATGACAACAACGGCATTGTTTTCCAGGGAGTAGAACCGCTTTATGGTTGGCTGCAATCTTTGTTGCACTGTGAAATCTATAGCACTCATTTTTTACTCTTTTTTTTCTGGCCAATGTTTTTGTTGAAATTGTTTCTTAAATGAGCTGTATACTCCTAATAAATGAGCCTGGAGTATTGCGTGCAATTGACTGTAATATTGGTGGCAAGCAAAGCCTTGTTGTTGTGAAAGCCTAATTGTCAAAGACAATTTTGGAAATCATTGCACGTTACTAGGACGAATACATTCCATCTCCTCTGACATATTCATGGCTACGAATCAATGCATGAGTCACAACTCGCTTCTCTTCCTCAGTTAGGCTATGCTGTTTCATTATTTTACCTGCCGTATTGTTCATGGCATGTTTTTATTTTTAATATCTTGTTCAATTTTATTTCTCTTGTTGGTTTCATTGAGATCTGCAGAACCCATGGTCCAAGAATTTCTGAGCCCCAACTGGCAGAACGGGTAACTTGGCATAACCAAGAGATTGAAGCCAATTTTTACCTCCTATAAACTTTGGAGCTCCTCAGGATGGCACATCAAGAATATGTAACTTGGCATCCACAAAGAAGTTGAAGCCAGTCTTACACTCTTACCTCCCATAAACTTTGGAGCCCCTCAGGATGCTACATCCAAGCACATTGATCATGTTAATAGCATCTCTACGCTGGGACAACTTCTACAGATAAAAAACTAGCAGATATCATGCCTGTAAGAAATGCCAAATTCCTTTCAGGTAACCAATGGCAACTGCAAGAGGTACCCTCTGTTAGTGCCTTGCTCATTTATTTTCTTCACTATACTCGGGTGATCTGATAACCATTTTCCTACTGCCATAGAATTCTGCTTTGGCTCTTTCTTTTTGGGGAAAGAAAGGACAAGTAGTATATGCTGATCTTTTTTGTAGTGGCTGATGCTGATAATCAATTTCTCGTTTTTGTCAAACCAGCATTATTTTAGCTCTCTGGTCATGGGTGGTTTGGTGATGCTGATGCGTTATCAATTTGAAACCAGCATTATTTTAGCTCTCTGGTCATGGGATTCCTGTTTGGTACCTTGGTGTACCCTTAACTTCTTTAGCTGCATGCTAAGGTTAGTTCCTAATGTCTTGAAAAGAATAAATTTCTGGGCTTTTGTACTCTAGAAGACAGAGACATGCCCATACCTTGACTAGTCCTTATCCACATAGTATAAGCGCGGATTAAATGTAACTGTATCTATCCTACTGCTATCAGTAAACTGCCTCAAGGCACAGAGAACGCCTCAAATGAGTGAATAAGTTGATTCACATGGTAGGTGATTGTCAGCATTGGGCACGTGGTCTTCTGCTCCATTACCTTATGATATGAACCCCTAAGAGTTGAGTGAGAACCAAAGGGTGCTTAGAGGTCGCACTCTGTCCCGGTTGGTTGGACGAAAGATTACATGGTAGCCCCACTGAGATATTGAGTAAGGTGATGTAGGATGGACCTTAATAATCGGTATTTATGGCTGTCCTTCAAGCTGGTACGGTGGGCTAAGGCTTTGTTTAACATCCAAGTCAGTTGGTCAGGTATTTTAATACACCAAAAGAAAGTTAAGCAGCAAGTTACACCCAAGCAAGGATAAGGGGGCTTTGGCCACTATAGAATAATTTTGAAAAGGGCACCTATTGGGTTAAGTGGTGCCATGAGGACATGCTTCAAGGAAAGGGCTGCATCTTGGACGTGGAGAAAAGTCCTGAACTTGAGGGAGACTGCCAGACCTTATGTGAGGTAGCAACGGAGAAAGGTCATTCGTATCAAGTGTCAATTGGCGCTCATTAGGACCTCAAGTCAGGATACAAGTAGTTCAGTTGATGCTTCTGTGTCTACAGCAATATTGTTGGTTCTATCTGGATTGGTTTTGTTCAACCTCTATTACTTTTAGGCATGCTATTGATGAAACTCCAGCTGGAGTTGTTTATTTCTTGGCCTGGCAAGTGCCTTACAGCTACTGGGCGTACGCAGCATCTTCTGCAAGGAAAGCCATTGTGGATCACAAAGCTGTAGTAGAGTGGCACAAAGTGGTTGGAATTCTGAAACATTCCCTAAATGTGTATATGTTCAGTGTTTGGAAGACCAGAGAAACACAGAAGGTGGCAAGTTACTGAAGATAAATGGTAAGTGTTTTGCAATCATCACGTAGAATCTACTGATTACTTTTATTTGTAGTGTTCTTATTCGCTTGACAGCAGAACCCGCATATGCTGTTGGGCATTGTCAAAGGGAAAGTTTGCCACCCAATGCTATGAAAGTCTCTTTTGCAGCTCCCGCATTACTTCCAGAGAGAAATGAATTGCAGAATATTCCAAGGATAGAGGAAGAACTGCAGCAGAAGTTATTTAGGAATTGAGTTTGCACTCCATGCTAGAGAGAGTATGTTAGCATAGGACTCCTAGGAATTGCGATTTACTTACAAAATTCCTTTAACAAAAAAAAGAGGATGCTTTGACATTGAATCGGTAGGGACCCTAGAATGTTGGGGTAGGTAGGGGATGATGCTATATTATGTGAAACGTTCCAAAAGATACATGTAGAAGTACTGAAATGAAATGCATAAGTAGGGCTTTAGGGTTTTGCGTTGTTGTATTGTATCAAACAAAATAGCAGCATGACGCTATTAGAAATGTAGATATCATTAGTGATAATAATACAAAGGAAAAAGAAAATATAAGTTTGTATTCTTGGGCATTACTTCTTTATATTTTTCTCTCTTAAGTGTATTGTGGAAATCTTGTTGTTGTTTCTTTTGGCCTAAGTATTTTTTGAAGGACTCAGCTAATCCTGCGGTCTTCCCCAGTGAACTATAGCGCTTTTGAGTCTTGACAATAAGATACACTTGAACCAACATT
Source organism: Escallonia rubra (assembly GCA_033065855.1). Classification (NCBI taxonomy): domain Eukaryota; kingdom Viridiplantae; phylum Streptophyta; class Magnoliopsida; order Escalloniales; family Escalloniaceae; genus Escallonia; species Escallonia rubra. Next base: position 92,459 of record JAVXUO010000146.1, on the reverse strand, counting down.
TACAAAGCAAATTTTTTGACAGATGATTAGATCTATACTTTAATCAAGTCAAAGGAGGGGGTTGTTAATTGGCAGTAAGGGGAAAGCCAATTCCGTGACGCTTGGTAGGGAATGTGACAAACAACATGCTGCAAATGACTCCAATTCCAATTGGTAGTGTAGTGAGTAGCTCTTTGGCCTTGTCTGATGGCGTTGGGTAGAAGCAATTCACAACGTTTTCATCAAACAGTGCAACAGCTGCAAAAACAAATATTGACATGAGGGCATGCATAAAGTCTATGAACTTTAGCCGGTACTTTGCTGCAACTTGGGGTGCCAGAGTCACCGACCCATCGATGACCCACAAGCCTCGGAATGTGGCAAACCCATAACATACGTTACCCATCTGGTCCTTGAAGCTATCAGTGAAACTCAGTAGAAAACACGACAGCCCGCAGAGAGCTATAAGCCCTGCAGTCAAGTACTGGCCAACTGCATCACAGTCGCCTTGGCTCGTGAAAATGGGAGATAAAAGTTGGAATGTAAGAACCGATCCAGTAGGTAAAAGATTGGCTAAATGTGCTGTGCTTTGGAATGTCTGGCTGATTGCTTGTTGTATGACTGTTTTTTCTACTGCTTTAGGTAGAAGCGAATCTACTAGGAGAGGGACCTCTTCTTCGCGAAGATTTTGAGACGCCTCAGTTTCCACCCTGATATCCATGGCTCGAGTTGCTCTTACTTTCTGGGATTGTCAGGTCTCTTCATTGTTGAATTGCTGTATTTATAAGTAGTAAACTGAATGATTTGAGTGGATGAAAAGGGTGGGAAGGGTGGCTAATATTGCCTTGCAAGAAACAGAAACCCAACTAGAAAGAAGCCTTTTTTGGCGACGCTTATTACGTTTCCCTCAACCCCTGTTCTGCAACCCCTTTCGAGCTGCTGAAATTGCTGACGTTCTTGTACGCTGCAGATTTGGTAGTTACAAAAAGCTAAAACAGGGTGGCGTCTTTAGTGTGTATAAAGCTTGGATGCTGACCGTTACATTACTCATTATTAGCAACTGGTGTGCATATTTGACAGATTTATGTTGAGTGGTGGCTTTATTCATACGCTCTAACCAGTAAAAATTGTTGGGTCGTGCATTCTGTGACTTCGTTTTGCTGAGACGCAACAGGTAGGAAATGAGTTCTGCTATGCAGAAATTGTTGCTTTGTTGGGCTGTTTTTGGGTTCATAAGTTAAGGCCCGAGTTGTCTTTATGCCGGTTTTGGCTTTTTCTTTCTATTATTATTATTATTATAGTAACGTTTCTCCTGAAAAGATTTGCTTTGGGGAAAAGATGAAGGCTACTCTGACATGCATTGCACGCAATATGGTGATGACTTCAAAGATGCAGTTAGCATGAGTTTCATCATCTGGGTGTGGCTTGGACTTGGTTCAACTGTTAGATCCACCATGTGTGCGTGTTTGCGTGTTCCTTCTCTTATTTCTAGATGTGTGTATCAAAAACGATACTGACCGTCCAAACCGAGCAAATTAAACCGGCCGTCAAGCAATTGAACAGTTCTGTTCAAGTTTCTCAACTAGCCCCGGCCGGTTCAGTTCAGTTCGATTTGTGGATTAAATTTCACAATCAAACTCCCCCTCATTATATGCTAACTTGCTAAGGGAAGCATTGGAGATCTATGGAGCTGCTGTTATGACTAGGCAAGTCAGCTACTCCTTACAATCTTCAACTTTTGGTGGATGGATGATATTAGTGGTTCATTTCATCATTTGAATGATAACTTTACCTCATATAGTCCTAATTTAAAGAAGAAAAATTTTGGGCTACCAGCTAACTTCAACCCACCAACCTCAAGTCATATGTTTTCTTTTTTTGGTTAGCACGGTAAAGGGTTTTATCGGGCCAACTCTTGTATCAATCGAGACTAAATATCCTTTGCAGGCAATCTTAAGGGCGAACCTTCTACATCAACCTAGTATATTCAGAGAAATATTTTTCCTCGGCGCTGTCTCCAAGGTTTGAACCCAAAAAGTCAAGGAAGGGAGTAAACCACCTTGACCACCAGGCCAATTTCTTACGGTTGAATTCATGTCTTGGCCTACATTGATTGTTCCAATTGAAATTAGGCTGTCTGATATAGTTACTTGTTTATGAGCCTACCTAAAGAGGTAAAACATTTCGAAATGTGTTCAAGCTTGATTCATTTAGCTCTCGAGGTCGCGTAACCTAGTTTGGTCTACAATATTAGAAAAGGCATAGACGTGACAAATTGGTGGAGTTAGCGCAACCTACTAGTGAAAGTGTACCATGCCACATTGTTTGCAAAATTTTCAAAATTTTATTGGTCTAATTCCTTGATTTCATTGTAAGGCCCAAGAGTAATCCACTTTTTTAAACTTTTTGCACTTGAATAAAAACAAACTTGGTAAAGAAATTAGGAATTGATGCAAGACGAAACTTAGATATTGTATAAACTTATGAACTTCACAATGCAAGTAAAAACGGAAAGGAAAAAAAAAATGAATGAAGAAAAAATTGTTTTTAGGCAAGACACTTCTAAAGATTTCATTCTTGTGAATGAACTAAAATCTTCTGTTGTACAACGCTCCGGCTTGGATAGAAAAATGTCGTTATATACATTTTAACGACTAAAGATTGTCACTAAATCTGTTACACCGGACACGTTGCACATTAAAAGAATCATTATCTCTTGTGAATGCTCACAACCAGAACTCAACTAAACACAACATGAGGTTGGTAAACATCACATTATATGTTAATCAATCGTTTACGTGACCATTCCAAATGTTGTTATGTCCTAATCTTCATGTTTATTTTAACTTAAGCCATAAGGGCCATCGATTTATAAACCAGATATTCATTTGCTACATAAAACAATGCTGACAAACATTGGAATAAAACATAAATCCTTGACTAAGAGTTCTCACGGGTCTATCTAACTTGATGTGGAAATATAGAAACATTGGAAAGTAGTTTTATGTCTGTATGACAAGGAGAATGACCAGCCAAAGCCATATATATACTTTTTGAGTAGGTCCAACCGAAAGTGCTAAGATCCTTTTATTTTTGTTGTACATTAAGGTCAAGGATTTTTTGGCCTTTTAAGCACAACATAGGCACACTAAAGCCTTACTTTGTTACTTTTTACTCCTGATTTGATTCATTTTGGAGTAGGGAAAATCGGATGTGTTGTTATGTTATGGAAAAAATTTCTGACACTAACAAAAACGACAGATATGTCCTTATATCAATCTTAAATCGAAATTAGTTCATTAACGATATGTCCTTATATCAATCTTAAATTTAAATTAGTTCACTAACTACCAATGGGATCTAACGAATTGCCAGTTAGATTGAAGGATAATTTTTTTTTTGGGGGGGGGGGGGTGGTAACATATTCCCATCTCGCTTCCTCCTCATCCCCGTGCGCTGCGGTTGTCACTGCCGCTGTGCGCTGGTACCTTGTTGGGCGGTGGTAACGACCGGGAATAAAAGTTAGCATTTAGATTGTAAATTTTAAAACCCAAATGACCTCTTTATATAAATTTTCCATTGGATGGAATATCACCCATGATGAACTAATGCATGTAGAATGAATATAAGGTCATAATTATCTTTTTGATTCTATGCCAAAAAGAAGTTATTTATTATGGCATAGCAACGCATCCAGTTTTTCCTTTAGAATAAGTGCATTTAATGTTTAATTTAAAGTTTTTAACATACAGAAAAGAAAGTTGAAGGCCATGAGTTCCACATCACATGACTAAACATATTATGTGATAATTTCGGGAAGTATTCAACAAAATTGCGCACAATCAACAACTCGCTACAAATGCAAATTATCTTTTACATATCTGACATATCAACGGCCTTTTAACTTATTGTGCGAGGATGGAACCTAAAACTACTAGATTTTCAACCCAAAAATAAAAAAAATAAAAAAACTTATGATGATGTTAATCATGCACTGATTATAGGAAGGGATATATTTGTTTTTCAAACAAATTGTATAGTGGGGAAATTGGACCCAAATGTTAGGTAAATGTTAGCTTTTATGAGGCAAGAGGCTCTAGTTTAATGCATAAAGTTCTAGATAATCCATCCTCACTGTTTGAGGAGGGAACGAAAAGGAGTTGCATGGGTCATGAGATTCTAATCTTTATATTTGATTAATTTTAGATATCTTAAGAAACTAGTGAGATTAGAGTTATTTTGAAGATGGGAATTCTCCAGAGATATATGTTCACTGAGAGGAAAATGCTAATGTTGCCTCTTCTTACGGGAAAGAAAGGCACCCATACATGGATGTGAATTGACGTCCATTTGGCTTCAGATTTGACAGACATATAAGATGTTAATAACGGCAACAAGGAGGACGACAACGACGAGTTTGCCGTTGACGGCAGGAATTGATGGACGGCCCCTATCCGCCTTAGAGATCGACGTTGGGCGCTAGAGAAGGATCGGAATCAATGGATCTCATTGTCACACACACACACACACACACACACACGATTTTTTCACTTGCGCCTATTGGAACTTGTAGCCACCAGGCCGCTTAGTCGTCACGGTCTGGTCGTCGCTCATCGAGTAAAGGGAAATGTTGGGCGATAGCGGCAATGAAATAAACCACCCACCTACTCATTGTTGACGTGGATGATAACGAAGTTTTTCTCTTGAAACGAACATTTTACATCCAGAATCTCGTTCTACCTCTTAAGAAACAAAAGAATCATTTGATTCCTTGATTCTTGGACAAAAAAGACTTGTAGATGAGCTTTTGATAATGAGTCCTGTGCAAAACAAACTCCCACTCAATTTATGCCCATGATTCAATATCCCCGGACTACGCTACCCCCAAGCCCCCACCCCAACTCCTTTGCATGTAGGTCATGAAAAAAGCTTATTTGCACAAACATGTATGTTGATGGAATGTGTCCCTAAGGAAAACTATGGCAGTGATGGTTACCCCATGGGCCATGCCTCATCATTATCAGCCTGAACCTTGCATTGATCAGTAGGTCTCCCTTTTCAGTTTCCAGTATCAGTGGATGGATTGTTGCCTGTGAAAGCCCAAAGGAGTGTCAAGAATGACACAGCACATGATCATGTTTTCATCATAGCTTCCAAAAGACAATTGAAATGAGTATAACTTGAGGATTATGCCAAATCACTTCCTTTACTTGTTCTGATTGTCATAATGTTCTTAGATTTCTATAATCTCTACCCTTTATTTTTCTACAAAATACTGATACCACGTTAACGACCGATACCCATGTATGATTATATGGCTTATCATCCATAATCTTTCGAACTAAGTTTGTTCGACGAGGACCTTTCGAGATGCCTTTTTGCAACTAACCTTAGACTTTATCTACTCCTTTTTCTATGCTTTTGCCCCACTTTCATGTTCATGTTTTATGGTAAATGCTCTTATTTTTTTGGAAACCAAAGGATTTTGGTAAATGCTAAACTTGGAGCATCAGAGGGGATTGATTTTACCTATTTCTAGAATGTGGCTGGTTCTTCCCCCTTGCTTACATTCTAATTTACACAAGTTTTCAAGATTCTACAAGGACAATTATGCCAGGAAGGATATGACATTAACCACAACTCAAGCAACAACACCATAAATTGCCAGTGTGGCCACAGACCCAATCCATCAATCACTTGTCCATCTAGGGTTTCTGTAGTTTTTGGTTTGTCTGGAGCAAGATGGTTGCCCAGTGGTCTTTCAGTATACTTGACTCTCTGTTTTCTTCTCCTTTCTTGTTTTTACTTACTGTTATGCTCCATATGCTATCTTTCTCAACAAACATAGAGAAATCATTACTTGGCATTTGCACCCGAATCATCAGCCTTGAGACATGATTCATTGATTTGGAAGACATCATCCCTTTTCTTGAAGAGTAACTTAGATTCATGTGGACTCTCTTTGTAGTCTTGTATTCATCTCAAACTTTAAGATGATTAGGAAAACATGGAGTTAACAGCATTATTATGGTGACACATGTTTTGAAGGGAGTCAAAAAATAACATGGTTTCCAGTTTGTTGGAAATCTATAAGGTGAATGAGACCATTTAACTTATCAATATGATTGACGTCTTACAGAGCAGATATTACATGGTATTGGAATGCTGATCAAGATTATTTAGGACCGTTGACTGAGAGAGATCCCCGCGTCGTCAACTGGACCTAATTCTGGTTGGCTTCATGAAGTAGATTTTTTTCAGAAGTGTGGATTAAAGAAGCCAACCCTCACCCCCATCCCCCAAAAGGTTAGAGACAGTAGCTGGTAGAATTTCTCACAAGGCATAGTTGTGAACAGGCTGTTACATGTTGATAATACATGTGCCCTGAAAACATAGTTAAACTTGACAAAGAAATGAAAAGAAAAGCCCTTTTTGTGATCTCAAGTCTACCACCACTAATCATTCACAAAGGGAAAAAAGAAAGGGGGTTCTTAATAAAAGAAGAGAAAGCAAGACACCAAGTTGGAGAGAAAGAAGAATTTCCCACAACAGTTGAAGGCATGTCCTTTCTTCACTAAAAGGGGTGAGCAAAGTTGGAGGCAATAGCATAGCATGGGAGAGAGAGAGATAGATGGGGGGTTGAATCATAAGATGACAATTATGAAATGTGGTGAGGAACAAGCTCAAATGGGTTGGTGCCACCATCCCCTTTTTTTGTGACTTTTGTGTGCATCTCTCTTGTATTTTTAATCAAAGAGGGTGTGCTCCTGCCTCAAAGTTTGCAAAAAAGTTGATAACTGGGTCCTAGAGATCTCTCTTGTGAATTCCACCTACTCTGCTCCCAATCTTCAAGAGTTGATGAGCAGTCCTAAGTTTGTTTAGGGGTTGTTTAACATGTTAAAGACTAGATCATCATTGAATTAGGAAGGTGATTAATTGGTCCTTTTTGGCAGGACCACTGCTAACATCAAGTAGACTCAAAACAACTTTGTTTACTCTATAATTAATTAGTTCTTTAAATTTTTGGCAATCGTCTTCAAATAAATATTAGAGAATTTGTATCAATTGGATGATTATAAGTTACATATTTACATGAATAAATTAACTTTATAAAAAGTGTTATTTGTCAATTAGAAGTGCCAATAAAATATCCTTCTCGAAAAAATAAATTTTTTTTTGGGGGGAATATTTTGGGTTGTTGTTGGGGTCAAAGAGGTTACAGCCTCGAATCTGCTTTGCAGCTAGCAACGTTCAAGGTTCCTAGTTCAAATCTAATCATAATCGTGATAATCATTATTTTGCTTGCAAAACATAACCATCTAACCATGTTCTTGTTATTTCATTCTGCAGTTGCTTTGGCCAATAATTTTTAGTGACTTTTCGTTCGAAATGGTGAAACAGCTTTAGCGGCAAAGAGATTGTTATTGCCAACTTTTACAGAGACAACTATCACAAAAAAAATATTCACACACGCTTTTCAGTTGCAATAAGAAGCACTGAAAAGCACATGATTCCGATCTCGTGAACTCTTCACAGAACTTATCACTGCTCATCAAAGTATTGTATATCGTGCATCATTGTTGTACTTTTCCAAAATCACAAAACTGTCGTTGGCGTAATGTCCTACTATAATGCGTTGCGTAATTTGCCCTTAGTTCGGAGGAGCTTCTTGATAGAGTAATAGAGCATTAGGCGGGCTAGAGAGAAGGACTCCATTCTTTAAAATCTGCAGCCTCAAGTTCAACCATCAAATTCTGTCCTTAAGAAAGGAGAAACAACTACATTCTTGATTCTTCTAACATGCAACATGAGTAGCATATCTACTCTAGAAATCATGCCCATTACTTAGTACAAATCCACTGGAAACATGGGCTCGTGGGTAGCCTGAGGATTTCTATCCATGTGCTTTAGATTGGAACTAGGGTTCTAAAGCTTTTCCAATCACTGATGGTGCATGTATCAACATAGAAGGTGATAGTGACCGGTGAGAGAGTTGCCCTGGGACTGTTCTTTTTTCTCTTCTTCTTCTCCATTTCCTTGTTGTTTTTCATTTTGATACGATGTGCAGTCGTCCAAATAAATCCTGCGGATTCAACGTACCACCTTTTGTAGCGTCACGAAATCAGGTGCGGGCATCTTATTTGCTATCCCGAGATGTTGTCGGCGGACGGTGGACACCCCTGCCGCTACCTCCTCTTCTTCTGCCGAACCCCACCTCTCTATTGATCGAGTTTGTGGAGAGAGAGAGAGAGAGAGAGAGTTTGGTGACGTGGCAAAAGGTGGTGCGTCAGATTTTTTAAGACTAATTCGAATGGTTGAGATTATGACACAGTACCTCTATTTTATCCATGGTTACTGCAGAGAATTCGTGTCAATTTTTACCACTTAGGGCAAATATTAAAGCATATACATATGTTATGTGGCTCTTTCCATAATGAGAGGTTAAAAGAGGTGGTCATTTTTTTGGGTAGAAAAGCATAAAGAAGTAGTGATAATATGGATTTTCTTTGGGAAAGAGTTTGCATTAGGGAGTCAGTGAGTAGACTGCTATTAGTCAAAACTCTCTGGAGCGCCCAATAAATTAGGCCAACATGATTTCACCTAATTAATAAAGACTAGTGCTATTCGGTTTTAATCATATCTAAAGTTTTGACTATAAAATAACATGACACGTTCTCCTTTATGCTTATAAAAGCAGTGAATCCCGTTCTTTTAACTATTTGACTCAAAGGCCATGTTTGACGCTCATTTGTTTCAAATTTTTTTTTCATTTTTGAAAATGGCAAAAAAACGCGTTTGGTAACCAATTTTTTTTTTCCTTCCCCAATTTAAAAAATCAGTTTTTAAACTGAAGAGTAAAAAAAAAAAACTCCAAAAACTGGTTTTTTTTTAGACCACCACCACCACCCTTCCACCGCCGGCCACCACCACAGTCGATCACCGCTACGCGCCACCACCGCCACTGAAACCACCACAAAAAAAAACTCAAAAAAAAAACTGGGTTATCAAACATCTAAAAAAAATTCAAAATAAAATTGGGTTATCAAACATCAACTTGTTTTTGTAAAAAAATAATAATTTAAGCTATTCTTTAATTTTTTTAAATTAAAAAACTGAATACAAAAAAAAAAAAAACAATTTTTTGTCAAACAGAGCCTACTGTCACATTATTTGGGATTCAAGATTTGAGACCAAAGAAATTTTGCATTTAAATTTAAACTCAACCGCAGTTCACCAAATATTGCTCGCTATAAATAGTTTTGAAAGACTATGACCGGACATAAGACAACACGAGAAAAAGAGCTTCACAAGATTTCACCATCGTTGTTTAACGCTCCCCTTCTCTATTTATTCTGTTATAAAAATTTAATCGACCTAAAATTAAAATGACTTTTAACGGAAATATCTCTACGTGTCAATTTTTTAGCTCGACGGGCTAATAAAAATGCATCGCTTTTTAGGTACCAAGCATTGCCAAACTTTGACTTGTCCCACCTTTCCCAAGACTTTGTCATGACGATGTCACATTGTTATGCCATAAACTACAACCTTGGTGAAAAGATTTGACCAATTAATAATGATCACTCAACCTTTTTACCGAACAAGGTAATTACCACTGTTACTTTTGTCTTGTTATCCTCCAACAAACAGACAGCAAGACAAGTAGGATTTTTACCCCTACTTGAGCGCCCGGGTGCCACGCGGGCTGACATACCATTAGTATTCTACCAAATCATTCTATCCTAAGTCCTCGTGCATGGTTACCTAACTTATCTCGGAGCGTAAAAAAATGTCGCTAAAAATTCTTAACGGTTTTTTTTATAACTTGTAGTTGGATGAGCTTTATTGAAGATTTTTCCATCACTAAACGGGGAGTTAGATTGTATGGATAAAGAAAATCGCATAATAGTGTGACTTGTAGTTGTTGCGTAGTCCAAATCTATCTTAGTCTTTAAATTTAATTATCAAGTTATGTGGCAGTGATGATATTGGGAAAACGTATGCTATAGCGGCATGATGCCTTTAAATAGTAGGACTAGGAGTAAGTATCAAACTGTTCAAATCGATCCGAACCGTTTAAACCAATCAAACCGAATCGTCCAAAAATTTAACTGTTTGGCTTCACATTTTTTAAAGGGGCCTCGGCTCTGTGTTGTTCGGTTTACAAATCAATTTTTTTTAACCGATTACAAAACAAATCGAACCGACGTATCAAACGTTAGTCTATTTTGGGCGATATTTATTGATTATTTTCATATATATATGGGGTGCTAAGTAAAGTCAAATAAATAGATCTTGAAAGTCCAATGACTAATTTTTCAAATATATTTGCTCATTTTTTTCGTTACATCAACGACATATGCATACTTGAATTTTTATTATAATTTATATCTAGAATAATAGATTTATCTTGTATTAACACTCTAATAATGAAATGTAGAATTTGATACTTAATTTAGTCAAATAATGTGCAATTTAGATAAATTATAACTTTAAATTTAATTATATTTGGGTCGAATAACAGGGGTGCAAAAGAATAAATATGCGTAAAAAGGTCAAAGTAGACCATTACCGAACTGCTCAAATCGACTAAATGAATTGTCTAAACTGGTGGTACTTGATTCAGTATGGTTCAAGAAATTTGAACCAATAAAAAACTTTTTAGTTTTCGTTTTGAACTCCGAAACGAACTAAACCGAGCCGTGTTTACCCGTCACAAGTAAGACCACATAATGACAAATGGTGGAGATGACTTTACCTAGACCATGACCATCTCTCCTCTGGTCCCTTACTACAGAAGTGAAATCATAGACAACCATTTCCAAAGGCTGCTGGGCCACTTCTGAATGTTTTTCATTACATCGATCAAACGTTATACTGAATGGATGCAAACATTAAGGTGGGTTTTCAATGCAAGGTCATCTATCCTGCAGTTTGTAACAAAATTTAGTGCAAGGTAGGTCAATTGTTTGATGGTTTCACCTGATGTAATTATGCACATCCTTTAACTCCCTTTAAAGAAGTAGCTACACTCGACCCATATTGATTGATCTTTTTCCTTAAAATTCAATAGAGAGCATGTTATTAGGTACAACCTTTAATGCAAGACTTACTGCAGACCCAACGCGAAGCAAAATGTAAATGATATGGGGGCCATTTGTTTTAGTTATTGGCACCGAGTTGTAATTGTTTTTGGACATTTGGATTTCTTGCGAAATCAGTAAGGTACGGGCCAAAAGAATTTGTTATGGCACCTGCAAATTACGAGCAAAGGTGACATGAGGGAGTGACATTGATAATGTAAAAGTTACAGGGTTTTTACTGAGAGAGTAACATTGATAAAGTAGGAGGTGATTTCATGCGAGCGTGTTTCAATGCTTGCGTCAAAGAGGATATTTTGAGAAGTAAAAGGTGCGTGTATATTACGATGTGAGTGAATACGTGGTATTGTAACTTATGTAGAGCCTGTAGAGGAGATTAGTGCGTCTGAATTAGAATTGTCTAGAAAGTCATTCTTGTAGCGAGACAAGGAGTTTGTATTAGATTACAAGTAAATCCTGAATCTGTTTAAAGACTGACAATCATTCTTGTAATGGGGGAGGTCGAATTAGAAAAGTGGTCTAGAGCAAATTCAAAAGGTTCTTATACATACTTTTTGAGCATTGACTGCCGTTAACCATTGTCAACTCATTGCTGACACGCGTCACGTTTTTATTAGATCATCGCCCGTTGCTGACACGCCTCATGTTTTTATTATAAGCCAATTTTTACCCTATACCTTATGCGGGTTAGTTATAAAAAGCTCACTCAACAAATGATAATGACAAATAAGTTAATTCTACTATGTATACTGTTGCGACAAAATCGGGGAAAGGGGGTGGTGGGGGAGGGGAGACCGCGCAGCACAAACAACGACTTGCTATATGTAGATCCGATAAAAAAAAAATTCCGATGAGTAAGTCAGTATCAGGGAAAGGAGAAGTCAAGATAATTATATGTTTGGTGCGAAAACGTACCTTACCCTTAAATCTAATGTGCATATTTATACCGAAGAAAGAGACTACCTTCTCCTCACGAGGAGATTATCTTGAGGACCTTGGTAAGTAATACTTATCAGATTAAGAGATAATAAAAATTAACTTGAATTATATGTCCAAACCGAAAAACGCTAATTATATTTTATCATGACAAGTGTTACGCTAAGAATTGCCACTTATATTCGGAATATCATAATAATATGATACTAATGCATACAAATCATTTATAATACTGCACAAATTAAGGGTTTTTAACATCCAGCTCCTCCAGAGGAACCCTCAGAGAAAAGTTAACAATAATTGGAGGCAGGGTGAAAACCGAATTAAGCAGAGGATTGGGTTTGCTGCCTTTTTCAAGCTGTGAGACAAAGAGCACTGCATTCAAATTAGTAGAAATAATTAGAAGGATTAGCATGGCTAATGACTTGATGGGACTGGTTACTAACCAAGTGATGGATGACCTGAACTTCCTGTGTGGCAGCAATGGTATGGGTGAGTTTGTTGGGCAAATTCCATGTATCTGAAAGGGGCACCAGATCATTGTATCTTGTGATTTGCCTTTTCATTTTTCTCCTTACTTTATGGTGACATTTTTGTTTTTTGTCTTACATAATTTTGCAAAGAGACGAGAGACAAGGAACTGAATTAGTTTTTTCTTTTTAGTATTATGTTATTTTGACAAATTCGGAAATAAAAACTCGAACCTCTCCCACTTTGTATATGAGCTAGACAACGGCTTCCCAACTCAAAACACCTCAAACACAAAAGTGTATACTTTCACTGCTTGAGTAAGGAGTAAATATTGTATGGTCTCGGATTACTAATTCAAATGATTTAAGATAGCTGAATCAGAAGAATGATGCGATAAGAAGAGCGGTTAAAAGAGACATAAATTATCACACAATACATCTAACCGTCACAAAATGACAGGGAGTCGGGACCATTGGAGTACACTAATTTCAACTTAGGCAAGACTAATTTCAAAGAGCTATGACGGGACTAGAATCAAAACTGCCTCTTGGAAAAATATGGACCAAGACTTCTAGAGTGAATTTCTCTCTTCACTATTAATCAATTTTGAACAAGGTGCTTTCACGCGTGAATAACCAACGCAAAGACCGACAGACTCGCCATATTTTCTTACTCTTTTTTTGTTGTTGAAATAATCAGAATTATAATTTATATGGTTCGTTAGTATAGAGATTTGAGTTCGAAAACTCAAAATTATTCTTCAACGACCTTTGTCACTTCACCTACACCTTGGAGTTATTTTATACTCGTTGACCATTACACTTTCATGTACGACCTAAGAAAAATAACGAGCACATTATCTAGTTTTATTACAATTGCTCTAGATCATATGTTCTTACTGGGAAAAATGTTAACAAAATCTACCCTTTGCAGCTTAGGTCCTCCATTTGTGAATCCTGTTCAAAAATTTTCAGCCCTTTGAATTGTCTCAAGATGTATAGGAATTATTGGTGACCTATTCATATAGTTGTAACCATACTGGGTAGGATAATGCTAATATACTCGAATACCTCCAATTTATATTAAACACAACCATGTACTCCAAAAAGAATTAGCTCACATAATCTCTATCCAATTTACACAGAGACATGAAGCCAAATATTTGCACGGGAATGGAGCTTATCCATGGTGTGCAGCCGCCATGTTTGAAAGTTTGAGAGAATGGCGCAGGTGGGCAGGTCATGGCTTTAAAATTAAAAACCCAGTTGTTTGACTCCGAGTCTCCGTAGGGTCAAAGGTCGTTCCAATCTTTGAGTAAGTTCCAATATATTTAATCGTTAATGTAATTTTAAATGACAAAATAAGAGCGTAAAAAAACGTAAACAGTCTGAACATAGACGCTCTCGTATCATCTATCCAAAAACACTTTTGAATTTCTCTATTCCTTTTAGGAGAAAAAAAAGGAACATGAAAATAACTTCGGTCAAACCATCGGGAAATTTCCAAAATCGGAGATGGGTGGCATGCTCGGACTTAACCACCAAGAAGTCTATAGTACCCTCTCATGCGAATATGATCATCGTTAAGTGTCTAGATTTTTTTCTCGGAGCGTATGGATGTGATCTTCTTAATTCATTTCTAACCATTGAATAGACACTTAATTAAAAAGATGAAAGGACATCTAACCACTATCTTATCTAATCGAGAGTCTAAAAAATATAATGTTACAACGAATAAAAACTCATGTCTAAGTGATGCATACGGATGTAAATCCCCTCCCCTCTGTGACAATTATCGTGCCCACGGTAAATGCTGGGTAGCCAAGAGCAGAATAGATAGAAGATCTACTAATTAAAATTTAATCTGAAATCTAATTTCATAAGCTGAAAATCCACTATTCAGAACACAATATAGACAAATGTTGAAAAGTACAATCCTCTCTTATTTTTCTTTTCTTTTGTTGAAGTTGCAAGTAGGAATTGGCAAAACACAATCTTTAGCCAACCAGACCAAACATAGAAACCAGAGTCGTGACCCGTGGTTCGTGTCTGCAGCCTGCGTGTAGGGTTACTGACTGACTGACTCACCACCAGATGCCATATCTGGTTAAAACTTAAAATATTTCCAGGAATTTGGAATCCCCGGGATTTGGAATCACCAAACAAAAGTTTGGATAAAAGAAAAATTTTGGAGTAACGTGACAGCTTTCACTGCTCCCCTTTGACTTCTACCCCCCTCTTTGCTAACTACTATGTTCACCTTGGCCTTCTTGATATCCACTTTGTCTTCTTCCTATGATAGTGCGTTAGTATCCGAATCGATCGTACGAATCTTTCTCCAAATTCATATGTAACGATAATTAATAACTTTTTTATTAATATTTTTAGCGATAATTTTTAACAGTATTTTTTTTGCGTCACTAAACTAAAAATATTTAGTAACTATTAATTGTCTATATGGGAGGTAGGAGGAAGATTCTTTCAACTCAGGTGACAGCAATTTTTTTTTCATCTTACTTTTATTCATTGCTAGCATATTAAAAATTTGTTACTAACATATATAGTTAATAACAAATGAGGGCATGGTACAACGTATAGAGTTTGAAAACAGAGGCTCTTCGTAAAATTTATATTTTTGGTGATGAGAGTATGTGAAATGATAGATTTTACCATGGAAAAAGCAACGTTTTAATTTAATGTCATTGAGTCTAGTAAAGTTGTGTATATATTTGTGAAAAATTATCGAGGCAGAAACCTGCATTCGAGCAAAAAAATACATTCTAAACTTTAAAAAACGCAGAAAAATCGTTAAATGCGTCAAACAACTCCTTTTATTTTTATAAAGATGCTTTAAGACTTTCAAACCCGGGGCAAACTGACTCTACACTGCTAACCACTTGATAGTAAAAATTGCTTACGACCCGTTTGGTTTTTGTTGCTATTTTCTCCAAATCTCAGTTTCCTTATTCGATAACAAATTTCTTCTAAGAAACACGAAATTCAAATCATATTCGTCTGTATTTGAAAATAGTGTACGTGCTTTCCACGTTTTTTAAAATGGTACGTAATGAAAAAATTACAAATTTTTATAATCCCGAAAACGGTACCCAAAAAGTAGTTTATCTCCAAATCTTTCATAAATTATTTTCTTCACATTTTAAAAACATGAAATATACCAAAAAATAGAATATAGTAATTTGGGGATAGAGGAAATGCATTGGATTTAAAATTTCATCTCCATGTCTAATGTAGTCGGTGCATGCAGGCAATTTGAGCCACATGGTTTCACAGTAGATCCTGGACGTAGATAAGATCGGATGGTTGGCAGGGGTCCTACTGTAAAATCTCACTATTTCCTTTGGCGTTATGTAAAAGGTCCCATCTATGAAACGACCTAAAGCTGAAAACTTTGGAAATCTCTACAACTTTTGCAGATTGCTGGAAATTGAAGGATTGTATTTTTGTTTTTACTTATAAAAGTCTCACCATTCTTAATTCCTTTCTGCCCTACCCAAAAAAAAAAAAAAAAAAAAAAAACCTCATAACAACCATGTAATGTGTCACTAAAACTATGTTTCGAGGCATTTATGAAGCTTTTTTGGGGTGGTCCGTGGCAGCGTTAAATGTTTGATGATGACAGTGAGTATAAGGAAGAGGGTTATATGTCTCCGGAGTCTTTTTGATACTGATGTGTGTCCCTAAATGAGTTTTAATGACAAAAGTACGGAAGTTTGTAGCGATATAAAATGGTGGGTTATCAGTAGCGACAAATCATTGACCCCATTGGTTGATAAAGTCCATGTAACGACAAACAACACTCGTTATGATATTCAACAACTGAAAAAGATGCATGGGTAAAAGAAAACTTCTCTCGTGATTGCCGGTGGTGTTTAGATGTGAGATTTGATGTTGAAGCGACGACGATGACGGTGACAATCTGAGTCCGTAAGAAAAAGTTAAATCTTCTTTTGTGCTTTTGGCTCCGTGTGGGATGATACTCGTCGATCGTTCAGAAAGATATGGCAATGTAAAAGTTGTGATGTGATGGCATATTGTGTCGAATTATTTGTTTCTATGGAAGACGATTCTAGGTAAGCTCAAATCATTTAGCGCTATCGATGGTGTTAATCACAAAGCCAAGGTTTAGATTTTACTTTTTGGCATAGTAAATGTGCTCTAAATTTGATGTTCCTGTCACGTAGTTAGAGTGAATGTTACATTCTTAAAGCTAGAAGAGAATAGCTTCAATCATGTTGAGATTCCTCCTAAAAATAGGTACCCAACGTAGCCTTTACTGCAAGATTGGCCCTCGAGGAGTTATGCCTTCAAAGTGACCCACGTCTTTACCATGAGATACCTTGTAGTTTTCAGCATGACATTTCTATGTGCATGTCTTATTCATGCAATTGGTCCGTTGAATTTTGTAGCGGAAAGGAAACTGAAATAAAATTCCTTTGGGAGAATATTTTACTCGAACAAGTTTGCGAACAAGTTTGTGCTCTTATCCTTGTTGGTTCTAATCTTGAACTCATCGTAAACTCCGCGTCGAGAATTCTGCTTTTCAAGAAGCGATATTACATTTCTTGACCACGTAATAATTACTTTTTGTATTATGTTGTTTATTAACGAATGAGATGTAATCTCTCTAAAGTTCCATAAAGAGAACAATGACGGTAACGCTTTGTATCCATTTGGTCAAAATTGCCGATAACTAAGGTACCGTTTGAAAAACATTAAAATTTTCAGTTTTTTTTCTTCAGTAAAAATTAAAATTATTTTGGTTTTGATTTTTTTTTTTGGAAACAGAAAACTAAAATTATAATTTTTAGTGATTTCAAATAGACCCTTAGTTTGTATAGTTATAATTTTTGGTGATCTAGTAACAATACTCACGATCGTGAAACAACGATATTCTATGTGATTTTTCTATTAAAAAAAACTAAGAAAAAATTATCTCTTTCTCTCGCTCGCTCTCGCTCTCGTTTGGACATAGGAAAAATGTTGCACATCATACCCAAACATGACTCAAACCAAGATTTTGTGTCAAAGGGTAACTTGATATATATAGATAAATGTCATGAGATTTACTTTTTGGGGAGGATGACAGAGTTACTTTGTCATTGTTATGCCTAAAAAAAGAAAAGAGACCGAAAAAAAAAACACTTGAAAAGAAAACGAATAATATTAAGTTATCAATTTTTTAAAAGTTTAAACTATTAGAGGATGAGTTTAAAAATCTCATGGTTAACATTTCTCATCACCTGCATGCAATAGAGGATTAAAATGTAAGCAGGAAAAACTGAACCTCAAAACTTGCACGATGAGAGCACTGACATTATATTCGCTCGTAGTCTGTTTTTAAGGTTTATATTCAATATTAACGAAAGTAAAAAAAATAATTTGACAAACACTGCTTTAAATCTGTCTTCCCCCCCCCCCCCCCCCCCCCCCCCCCCCCTCCGATTTATATTGAGAACTTGGAACTTTATCATCCCCAGAGCCACTCAGCCCCCAACGCAGTCGCTTCGTTTTGGGTAAAACAAGATTGTCGGCTGCACTGCAGTACCTTCTTATGCGTGGGTCAGTAGTACAAAGCTCTGATTTTGGCTCTGGAAAAACCCCAGGCCCCTCTGTCTCTGCGGCACAAAACTCAAGGTTGTATTATTAAGGGCAATTCAAAGTAACGCTATCTTGTCATGGCTAATCTCATCGTATGGAGAAAAGTACGATCTTAACAAGGATGGGAACTTGCGCTTAAAATCTCTTATTGGTCATTCATTTGCTCATAAGTCACATTAATAGTAGTATTACTTTTTTTATTTAAGAAAGTTGATCCGTTGTTCGAACATACAACTTAAGGTAAGTTATTAGCGTCATCTGATCGTCCATTAAAAAACGGGTTAGATCTATTTTTTTTAAATTTACAATACTGCCCCCTTCATTTGCTTGCGAATCCTTCGACTCATTAAATACCTTCGAGGCATTTTGATCAAAATTAATGTCCGCTATATTATCTAGCGGATGGTGAGTTTTTTTTTATAAAGTTAGATTCTTGTAGATGGACGGTCAGATCGCGCTGACAACTTATTTAAGTTGCCAGCTGGAGAAAGGGATCACGACCCTTATCCTTGATGTTTATCTAATACTCGAACTATAGGACAAATCAACTTTCAACTATAAGCTATGGTGAATTCTGATTGTCACGGCGTGGGAGCAAAAAGTAGCATGTAATCGTTTGTATAATGAATAGATCTACTATGACCGCACTTGATAAAAGGAGTAACATTTAATAAACTTAAATCATTTTTAGACTCTAATACCGTGGTATGTAAACGAAGACTTGTTTTTCTTTGTGCATTCGTCCTAGTATCACGTCCATATTCATGTTAAAAATTTACTTAAACTCTCTCAAGCTCTAAATAACTTTTAGTGATATTTTTAATAACAAAATTTCAACTTTACTGACAAAAGTGGAGCGAGATAATTTTAAATTTGAAGTGAATTTATCAATTCTTCATAGCATACATTAGGATATTTCAACTTTCTTATTTTAATGTTATCATTGGAAGGCATGAAAACAATATAAGTAAGTATTAACGACAAATATAATGAAGGTTGTGTTTTGGGTGGGGGGGGGGGGGGGGGTGTCACCCTATACAAGATCATCCAGGTAGGCACACAAACATATAATGGAAAAAGGAGGAACCACTATGTTACAACAATTTAAGACTCCCAATATATACCCCAAAAGTCCACTTTCAAATAATTTTCCACATTTTTGCATAAAATCAAAATTACGTAATCGAGTCGACGACAAATATCGTGTTCTTGTATTACTTGCAAAGGAGTCCAATCTAATATATCAGTTCGTCGAGCTCCTCAACCCCCCATCCCCAAGGGATTTAAGAAAAAAAATGAAGAATGAGAATGAACAAAACTATTAGATGTTCAGTACTATGGGCACATAAACACAGAGTAAAAGTTAGAATAAATAAATTAAAGCGTTGTCCATTTTAAAGGAAAAAATTTGGCTGCTACCCCAGTTGGAGGAATCTTCTTCCTATCCCATATATAGCGACAATTAATTGTTTCTAACTATTTCTAGTGACTTTTATTTAGTGACGCTAAAAAAGTGCTGCTAATAATTGTTGCTAAAAGTGTTAGAAGAAAAATCGCTTGAAACACGACTATTAATTGTCACTATACATGAAGTTAAAGGAAGATTCTTACAACCCGAGTCGAAAGATTTGATCACGTTGCGCCCGAAGTAAACTTGTCATATTAAAGGTTATATATAAACTCTCTCCCTCCCCCCCCCCCCCCCCCCCCCTTTTTTTTGTACAATTTGAGAAGTTTTGGCAGTAGCAAATATACCTCTGGCAACAGAGCTTCCATAAAGAATTATGGTGTATATAACTCCGATCTCTTCCTTCCCCAGAGTGTCACAATCAGCAGCCATACTTCCCCCACAAAAAACTTCTCAGTTGGTAAATCACACTCATCATCCCCAACCTCAAGCCAAGCCAGACCAGACCAGAATTTCCCAGTTACCCTAATCCCCGCAGGAGCAAGCAAGCAAAAATGCTCCTCCCTCTCCTCCTCCTCTTCCTCATTTCTCACCCACCTTTGACGCTATCCCTCAACCAGGAAGGCCTCTACCTCAACCGGGTCAAGCTCGGCCTCGACGACCCGGACTCCGTCTTCTCCTCCTGGAACGACCGGGACGACTCCCCCTGCAACTGGCGAGGCGTCACCTGCGACAACACTACTCGCTCAGTGTATGCGCTCGACCTTTCTAGCTCGAACATAGCCGGCCCCTTCCCTTCGCTCCTCTGCCGCCTCCGCGGCCTCACTTCCATTACCCTCTTCAACAACTCCATCAACTCGACGCTCCCGGACGACATCTCCACGTGCCAGCACCTTCAACATCTTGACCTCGGCCAGAACCTGCTAACCGGTGCGCTCCCCCAAGCCATATCCGACCTCCCGAATCTCAAGCACCTCGATTTGAGCGGAAACAACTTTTCCGGCGACATTCCGGAGAGTTTTGGAAATTTTAAACAGCTGGAGGTCTTGTCTCTCGTTGAAAACCTGCTCGACGGCGAGATTCCGGCATTGCTGGGCAACATTCCGACGTTGAAGCAGCTGAATTTGTCGTACAACCCGTTTTCTCCGGGTCGGATCCCTCCGGAGTTCGGGAACTTGACTAACCTGGAGGTGTTGTGGCTGACAGACTGTAACTTGGTGGGTGAGATTCCTGACTCGCTGGGTCGACTCGGTAAGCTAAGGGATCTCGACCTGGCGATAAACGGTCTGTACGGGCAGGTACCCAGTTCGCTCACCGGGTTAACGAGCGTTGTGCAGATTGAGCTGTACAATAACTCGTTGGCCGGCGAGTTACCTGTGAAGGGGTGGTCGAACATGACGGCATTGCGGCTGCTGGACGCATCGATGAACGAGTTGAAGGGAACGATTCCGGACGAGTTGTGCGAGTTGCCGCTCGAGTCACTCAACCTGTACGAAAATCAGTTGGAAGGTCACCTGCCGGAAAGTATTGCCAATTCACCTAATTTATACGAACTGAGGCTGTTTGGTAACAGGTTTAGCGGGGAGTTACCGAAAGATCTGGGTAAAAATTCTCCCCTGTTATGGATAGACGTGTCCAACAATCTGTTTACCGGCGAAATGCCGGCAAGTTTGTGCCAAAAAGGTACTTTAGAGGAGCTTTTAATGCTGTATAACTCATTTTCCGGTGAAATTCCGTTGAGTTTGAGCGAATGCGAAAGCTTGACACGTGTCAGGCTAGGCCACAACAACTTATCCGGCGAAGTTCCAGCGGGTTTCTGGGGTTTGCCACACGTGTCACTGCTGGAGCTCGTCCACAACTCATTTGTCGGCGGGATTTCAAAAACCATCGCCGGCGCGGCGAATTTGTCGACTTTGATTGTATCCCAGAATAACTTTTCCGGTAGTATACCAGAAGAAATTGGGTGGCTGGAGAACTTGGTGGAGTTTTCCGGCAGGGGTAACCGGTTTACCGGGTCGTTACCGGCTAGTATAGTGAATCTTGGACAGTTGGGTAAGCTTGATCTACAAAGTAATCGGTTGTCAGGTGAGCTGCCAAGTGGGGTTCATACATGGAAGAAGTTAAATGAGCTGAATCTTGCTGATAATGAGTTGTCTGGGAATATTCCCGAAGAAATCGGAAGCTTATCCGTGCTAAATTATCTTGATTTGTCAGGGAATCGGTTTTCTGGGAAAATCCCAGTTGGGTTGCAAAATTTGAAGCTCAATCAGCTCAATTTGTCAAGTAATCGCCTTTCGGGCGAAATTCCTTCAATGTATGCTAAGAAGATTTACAGGAGCAGCTTTTTGGGGAACCCTGGGCTTTGTGGAGATATAGATGGTTTGTGTGATGGTAGAGAAGAAGCTAAGAATTTGGGTTACATTTGGTTGCTGAGGTCAATCTTCCTGCTTGCTGGGGTGGTGTTTATTGTGGGTGTGGTGTGGTTCTACTGGAGGTACAGGAATTTCAAGAAGGCGAAAATGGCTATTGACAAATCGAAATGGACGTTGATGTCGTTTCACAAGTTGGGTTTTAGCGAGTACGAGATACTGGATGCGCTTGATGAGGACAATGTGATTGGAAGTGGTTCTTCCGGGAAGGTCTACAAGGTTGTTCTGAGCAACGGGGACGCTGTTGCAGTGAAGAAGCTTTGGGGAGGAGCGAAATTGGCGGACGAGAATGGCGATTTGGAGAAGGGTCAGCAGGTTCAGGACGACGGGTTTGAGGCAGAGGTTGGGACATTGGGAAAGATTAGGCATAAGAACATTGTTAGGCTGTGGTGCTGTTGTTCTACAATGGATTGCAAGCTTCTGGTCTATGAGTACATGCCTAATGGTAGCTTGGGGGATTTGCTTCATAGTAGTAAAAGTGGTCTGCTGGACTGGCTGACGAGGTACAAGATCGCGGTGGATGCTGCCGAGGGACTCTCTTATTTGCATCATGATTCCGTTCCGCCTATCGTGCATAGAGATGTGAAGTCCAATAACATCTTGTTGGACGGGGATTTTGGAGCTAGAGTGGCGGATTTTGGAGTGGCAAAGGCTGTTGATGCCAGTGTGAAGGGGACTAAATCCATGTCTGTGATTGCAGGGTCCTGTGGCTACATTGCACCAGGTCAGTCTTTCAATCCTTCATGTCCCTTCTGAGTTTTAACGCTTCTACTTATTGCCCTTGTAGTTCTTATTGTTTCTTGTTCCCGATAGTTTGTGATTTAGATTTCTGGTGATACGTAGTATCCTATCCAGTAACATTCATAGTTTCTAATAAGGATGCTGTGTGTGGAAGTCCAGGTTAAGGAGGCAAGTAAATCTATTATCACAGGAAACAACTTTGATTGTGGGCAAATAATTGGATTATGGCTAATGACTCGAATTCAAGAACATAAGTCTGAGTTAAAGTTTTAGAAACTGAATGGTCAATTGATACCGTCCTTATCTGTTTGAAATGCTTTGTTTCGCATCTGAAAATGACCTCCCAGGCTCCCACTAGTGTCACATTCTTGATTTAGTTTGATGTGAAATTGTTCTGTCCATTCCATGTTGAATATGTTAGTGTTTTTTGTTCATCTTAGCTCAATTTTAATAGATTCATATGACTTGCAGAATACGCATACACTCTTCGTGTGAACGAGAAGAGCGATATATACAGCTTTGGCGTGGTAATTCTCGAGTTGGTCACTGGGAGACTCCCAGTTGACCCCGAGTTTGGCGAAAAGGACTTGGTTAAGTGGGTCTGCACCACTCTGGATCAGAAAGGTTTAGACCATGTGATCGACACAAAACTGGACTCCTGTTTCAAGGAGGAAATTTGCAAAGTCCTCAACGTCGGCCTCCTCTGCACCAGTCCACTCCCTATCAACCGCCCCTCGATGAGAAGGGTGGTAAAATTGTTGCAAGAGATAGGCTGCGAAAACCAGCTGAAGATTGCTAAGAAAGACGGGAAATTGTCACCCTATTACTACGAAGACACCTCAGATCATGGAAGTGTAGCTTGAGAAGTTTCTTTTCACACACAATTTTCACGAGCATGGACTCGGAAAGAGAGAGATAGAGAGACTCTTCCTAGTTCATCAGCTAACTTGGTGTTTATTGCTTTCAAGTTTTGAACGGGTAAACGAAATAAGAGACTGAAGTGAGAGCTGGATAGGGAAAGAAAAGAATGAACAAGTTTTCTGTAAGGATTTGATGCCTCTGCTTGTACATTGGAAATCAGTTAAGGCCTGCAATGATGCCTAAGCCAAATGTACAGCTGTTAATGCAGTTGCTACAACCCTGAGCAGCACTGCAGTGCTCTAATACCTGTATTCCGAGTTTTTTCCCTAAATAATACATATTTAATACTTAATTATCAAAATACACCATTTTCAAACTTATTTACCCGCATACCACATTTTGGGAAATCGTGGTTTGAAACCACGTTTTCAAGGTAGAAATCGCTATTTGAAACAGCGATTTCTACTTGATTTTTACCTTAAAGTAGAAATCGTGGTTTGAAACCACGTTTTCAAGGTAGAAATCGCTGTTCTTGAAAACGTGGTTTCAAACCACGATTTCCCAAAATGTGGTATGCGGGTAAATAAGTTTGAAAATGGTGTATTTTGGTAATTAAGTATTAAATATGTATTATTTAGGGAAAAAACTCCCTGTATTCCTCATCAATTTGACCATCAAAGTTTTTCTCTACCAAGTTTGAAATGTTTACAAGGTATTAAATCCTCCTGTTAAAAGTGTGTTACCTACAGACAATGTTTCTTGATGGAGATCGTCTCTGACATCTCTCAGGTGACTTTTTCTCTATCTGATCAAAAACTGTTTGGTTGTTGGTGTGAAAATTCTGCCATTAATGGTAACTGGTAAGGAGAGTACCAGCTCTTTGAATTTGGTAGATGTCCCAAGATGGGAATATCTAACAATCCTCCAGGTTAAATTCTTGAGTACTCTTTGCTGGTGAACTTTTACAGTGGGTTCTCTTGTACATAGCAGACAGCTATGTGTCAATAAATGTATGGTAGGTCTAGCATTATCCTTCTCATTAACTTCAAGGGTTGCCCTTCCTCCATTGCCTCCAAAAAAATTGCTTGAATACATAAATATTACTATCTCACAAAATTTAGAGGTGTCCATCAGTTTGATGCACGTGTGCTTGTTTGCTTCCTGTTCTTCAATTTCCTCCCCTGTTCCTCTCCCTCCCCAACAAGCCAAAAAGGTTCAGTCTCGATCTACGGGTTCATTCTTGGGTTTCGTGTGTTTCGGTGCCCTTTTTTGTTGGTAGAGTAACACATGTATATGCCTGAATTTGCTTGGCTAGTCACATTGCAATGGAACCAAAAGGGCAACCAGAACACAATAGCAAGAACAAGCTGAGGGTAACCATCCAGCATCTCTATCCCTTGGATGAAGTAGGCCCAACAGAAGGGCCTCTGGTCCATGGCAATCGCTAACTTGTTTTGAGTTTGAACTTTGAAAGTTGAAACCCGTGATCCTGGTAAAGGGGAATTTATGTCTGTCAGGTCTCCAAGTCTTTACATCCCTATAAATGCCTGAGCCAACGTCCATTCTCTTCGTTTACATTTACACCACGGACGACAGACGTTGGTTGCCATAATTCTTCCTATTATTGGTTCATACAAGTCCACGGACCAGAGACTCCCCTTGCTGGGCCTACTTTGATGTAGGGTTCACTAGGGTCTGGATTTATTGCCCTCAAATGCTCCTCTAGCGTTTGAACTTTGGCAACTTGCACACACCCACAGACAATACCCACATCTACTTGTGCATGGTGGACAACCTTTTGCAATGAAATTTCTTTTGCTGCTATTCGGATTATAGAAAGATAACCGTAATTTTTATATAGTGATAATTAATAATTACTAAATACGGATATTTTTACTAACATTTTCAGATATAAATTTTAGTAGTATTTTTCTAGTGTTACTAATAAAAACCATCAAAGACATTTAACGGTTATTAACCTATACTGGAATTTGTACCCATGTTTTTAGAATCAGATAGTAGCCAAATTTTTTTCTTTCATAACTAGTCAGATATATATTTGTCGCCCTATCTTTGTTTTCACAGCAATCTCTCGTTTGCAAGATAGCAGTTAGTATAGGGGCAATTCTGTTATGTTTCTATGCCATTGAAAAGTTTTCCATGGCGTGGCGTAACTTTCATAGATTAATATCTATTTCTTCATTTCACTTAAATCACAAACCACGTCGTTTTCGAGTCACGCCATAAAAAAACTCCTACGACACAAAACATGAGTTTTTCCCTTTGTTACAATGGTGGTAACAACTTATTGTTGTGATCTATGGACTAGGATCCTCTGGTGTAACAGAAAGATCTGGCTAAATAAATTTCAGTGACAAAAATTTGTCACTATAATTTTTATTAATTTTTTTTAGTACAATCTTTTGTCACTAAAGTTATTACAGAAGAGACATGGTAAAATATATATGTATTTTCTAGTCTTGAAGCCCAAAAGTGGGAGAAAGCCTGCTAAAATGGGCCAGAGTGAGACCTTATGTGGCTGAGGCCTTTTGCATGAGACTCGGCCCATTCTTTTATAAATAAAGAAGAATACACTCCCTCAAACTCGACTGTCTAATTCAATTTGTAAAAATACGCCATCACCTTCATAAATCATAAATCTCATTTTTTTTTGAAATTTTTTTGGGTATCTAAACATCAAAAAGAGCTAAAACTATGATTATTGGCCGATTAAGTATTATCTAACAGATCAAACTAGGGCAGAAACATCGAGCATATTGGTTTTGGCAACTTGATGATACAACGTGCATTACATTCATGGGAAGGGTTTATATATAAAGCTGCAGGCAGTTTCAAAGGAAATAGCTTACATGCAAGATTAGGGAAACTAATGGTGGCAACCACAGTTTATGAGATTTGGCAAGAGAGGAATTCAAGAATCTTTGAAGGGAAAAGGGCAAATGTCCAGGGATGTATGTATGTCATTAAGAAGTGGATGAAATATAGAACCCAAAGTTGGAAGAAGGCAAAGAGATCACAGAGGAATGAAGACTTGTGTTATGCTTGGGATCTTGATTCAAATTTTTTGTTAGAATAGGATCTGCTGTGTATATAGAAGAAACATTTACAGATGTAAAATTGTAAAGAAAGTGGTATATGAGCTTTAAAGGAATACAAAGGACATTTTGATCAAAAAAAGAAACATCGAGCATATAGTCAATGTTTTCACGTTCAAATTCTGTTCTAAGAATTTTAAAAAGGTTAAATGGGACAAAAATTATGAAAACTAGAGAGCAAAATTTTACTTAAGATCTACTATTCTAAATGAATTCATGAAGGTTCTAATAAATTTTTTTACAAAAGATTCAAGAACTTCATTGATACAACGGTGAAGTGCAAGAAAAGTAACTTAAGAACCGAGTCATCCCTTTATTTTAGAGGTTTTCTTTCCACGAAATCAATTGAAGGCTTAAGATGATAAACACCTAGATTTTGAACCTTATATGACATCATTGCCATGGTTTAAATTTACAAGGTGAGCTTTAAAAGCTAAAATAGTACTGAAAAACTATATGCATATATATATTTGTTTGCTATGGATAGAATTGCTATTATGGTCTGTTGATATTCAAGTTCACAATTTTGGTACCGGCTTGAAAGTCAAATATTTTGTGGACATCTATATATTATTATTACGTTTATCCTTACAATATAAGGGATGGGTACGATGAATTCTTACTATTGTTATAATTAATGGATATGTATCATGTATATCTGCATTCCATGGAGTCAACAAATTTTTCGAAACAATTAAAGGGAATATATAGCTTCCTTCGGTCTCCGTTGAGAGTTAACCCTCCAAAAGATCACGCTGAACAGTCTATAATGTGCCTCCAAAGTAAATCACGACGATTACATTATTTTCCCCTTTTGCTATATAACTAATTATAATGACGTCGTTTAGAGTGTTAAGTTACGATCTCTTTTGAAAGTCCCCAAATGCATGCGGAGAGGCAAATTAGTGAGAAGCAATTTAATATGCACACGAGTGCACGAACAAATGGACTGCAAATTTAACTATTATAAAGGACGGACCAAATACACAAGGCAGAAGAACCGAAGATAAGACCTTATCCAAAACTTTCAAGTAACTATCTGAAAGAAAGATAATAAAAACGGCTTTCCAACACATCACTATGTTTACTAACTCAAAATTTTTAATCTCACGGATGACGGACATTGGTGACATCTCAGACAAGGTGGCACCGATATTCTATGATATATGTCATTTTGCGACTGCTTTACATCATTACAGTATAGACACAACCACAGTCTTGCAGCTTAAAGAGGCCAGATCCCTTGCAGCTTAAAGAGGCCAGATCCCTTGCAGCTTTTGCATGCCATGCCCGTATCACTATATATCAAGATTGGGTCAATACGCATATGCTGGCATGAGCTCTCTCTCTCTTGTTATTTTGTACGCATGCAAGAACTTTTATTTATCGGTGCCATATCCTTTTTATTACGATGTACTATTTTATGCTTCATAGGCGAACTCTCGCCCTGTCGTTGCCTATAATGCTTCACAGCTGCTTCTGGCAACCTTTGTAATCTCTTATTATCAATGCCATTCTCATCATTATAAAAAAAAAAAAAAACTAGAACAGTTATGAAGAAAGAGGTGTAAAACGCTCTCGCAATTATTCAAATATATGAGAAGTACGAGTGCAGTTTGACATACACAACAGAGTTGCGGGTCCAATTTATCCGATTTCCAACTATGGAGGTCCCTTTTGTTCTATGCACATACCATTTAGCAAGAAATTGCTTACTCGCCATGGGAAAAGGGAAAAGCCCAAAGGATTTTCAAGTGTCCAATGGTGCTTTACCATATGCTTTTGTCTTTTGCACTTGTGTTTATTTGGGTTGCTTTAACTAATTGAATATTATTGCACATTTATATCTTGTCTTTGTTGCTTCAACACACGAAAGTGTAGTACATGCCAATAACAAGAATCCATACCAATTATACATATATAAGGAAAAAAATAAACAATATTCTTTAAGAAATGAGAACCAAAATTTCTAACTCGCGGTTTCTTAACCTTTAGCGACGAATGTAGCCAGAGTTTGTGACAAAAATTTCTTTACGTCCAGGCCTCGCCAACTATAGAGTAAAGTACTATAAATTTGGTGGCATGAACGTCACGCTTGGGTTTCCTTAGACTTTCGCTCTCATTTTCCAAGTATAAAGTATGGGAGCCGCCAACCATGGACCAACATAACTAATCCTCCATGGTAGACCTCCAACTTTCTTACCAATCACTCCAAATTTTCAAAGAGTACACAACTTACTCCACTCCATATTCTCCCTTCTTCTCCCCCTTTTCCTTTCACTTTCTCTCTTGTATATAAACTCAAGTTCCACCCTCCATGACTATATCCTTTATGGCCGGCCAAAGCCAAACATTTTCTTCTTCATCTTTTTCCTTGAACCTTAGCAGAAAGATTTCATAAGCAATGATCCATGGTGAGAACATTGTCTATGTCGCCGTTTTGGCTCTCGCTTCGGTGTCTGTCCTAGCTCTTGCCATATTTCTCTTCACGTCTTGCAAGAGAAAGGCGGCGGAATCGGAGGAAATAACACTTCCTACGAAGACTTGTGCGTGCCCTTATACGTTAACGGACATCGATGCGGCCACAGATGGATTTAACAACCGGAGAATCATAGGGAAAGGCCGGCTTGGAGTCGTGTATGCCGCCGTGATGCCAACGGGAGAACTGGTGGTGGTTAAGCGGATTCACCCTCGTCTAGTTTTGAGCCATGCCGGTTTTGGTTTCTCATCAGTGCTTAAATGGCTCTCCTTGGCTCAAAGCCCTCATGTGGTGTCCATATTAGGGTTCTCGGAGGCGCCCGGCGAGAGAGTTATTATGATGGAGTTTGTTGGTATGATGAACTTGGATTTTTACCTACACCATAATTCCGATGGCACTTCGCTCTTGGACTGGAACCGGCGGCTGAGGATTGCAGCCGGGGCGGCTCGTGGAGTCGAGTACTTGCATGAAGTCATGGCACCACACATAGTGCATGGTTGTATCAAGCCTTCAAATATATTGATAGATGTGAAGTTATGTGCTAGGGTTTGTGACTATGGGCTCTCTTTTTTGGCACCCCAAGAGAGGCAAGGGATCTTAGGGTATGTTGATGATGAGTATTGGATTGATAGGCAAGGTGCTTCTAAAGAAAGTGATGTCTATGGAATTGGGGTGGTTTTGTTGGAGCTTTTGAGTGGTAGGAGATGTGAAGAAGGATTGATTGTTAAGTGGGCATTGCCTTTGATTAAAGAGATGAAGCTCAATGAACTCTTGGATCCTAAACTTGTGAGACCCTCGGATGACAAGCCCCTTGTTAGATTGGCTAAAGTTGCTTTAGCTTGTGTTGGTAATTCTAGGAAAAGTAGGCCTTCCATTGTTCAAGTAGTAGCTATCTTGAACAATTTAGAAGACGGAGCTGTACTAGACGTACAAGGAGAACTGTTGAGCCAAAGGTCATGTATATAGTAGCTTAGCCAGTTTCAGCAATGTCTATGGTGAGACTAAATTGGCTACAAGTCCTAGTCTCTTGATTTCATGTGAGTTTGATTCAGATGATGAAACATGAGAGTTTGTAAGTATTGCCCAAATCAAGTTAATTGTAAATTAGGGAAGCTCTTTCTTTTTTGTTAACGAGAGAATGACAGCCTCTGCCTTCGATCTAGTGCTATGGTAAAGTGCTATTTAAACGAGTTAATGTCCCTTTTTTGGTTAATAAGCAATATTTCATCCACCAGCGAACTGTTCAAAATCGTCTCGGCCGATTGATTTACGCTACTAACATAAGAAGTAACATTAAGGATCATCTTCATGGTTCTATTTTCTTTTTCCTTCTATGCTAACTATTATAACTACGTCGCATCTATGTGCAAGATGCAACAAAAAAAATGAAACCAGTAAAGAAACCCTTACGATTGAATAACAATAAAGAACATAACAAAGAAACTTGACAAAATGTCTTCATCCAACAAGCCGAGAAATTACGTTGTACCAAATCTCAACATGCCCACTCACCTGTAAAACATCCATTGATTCCCTATCGTCCTGAAAACCTTTAAATACATCGATAACAAATTGTTCTTTGTCCACCCACCGTCGCCGCCACCATCACCGTGAGTTATCAAACTTCCAAACAAAAGAATCATTGTCCTTCCTTCGTGTCAGCATAAAAAGTTTCTTGGTTTCATACCTTGGACATAGAAAAGTTTAAAGCGAGAAATGGACTACAGTCCAAATCAAATATATACTCTTGATGGACCTTAACATATAAAAGTTGGGGATCAAACCTTTTCTTTTGAAGAATTTGAGGGGAATGTTTCAAAGGTGAGGATTGGACGGTGGTTTGTTTTATGGGCGGCGATTTAAATTATTGTTTTTTTCTAAAAGAAGTGATTTTAATTTTTGTTTACTTGTAGAATTGGGGTGAGAGGGACCCTCCGATCATTTCCTCTTTTTCAGGATGTGCAATTTAACTCTTCTTTTTATAATTTACTTGGTTACTTGTTTAGAAATTATTGGATTAGGGTGGTAAAGAGGTAATTGCTCCGTGATCTGTGCTCCATTTTTGTTGATTTTAGAGAAAGGCTCTTTCCATTGTCTCCGGTCTGGAAATGCTGTCTCTTTTAGTTGTTTATTGCAAATTTTAATATGAAATGCTATTGGAAATCCTATCTGCACTAATGGCACATGGTATGCGATTATTTCATGCACCAAGTACAATCACCATATGGAAAGGGTGCTCCACTGCTCCTAAGTATTTATTTTACTTTTTTTGTTTTGGTACTAAAAATGGCGGGACGACGACAAGGTTCTGATCCAACCTGTAGGGAGTATTGCGTCTCGAGAATCTACAAGGCCACCACATACATCTGAACTCCTGTAGGGAGTATTGCCTCTCGTGCGTGTAGCACATGTAGAGCGAGTACGTATGTTTGCCCCCAACAATAAGCGATGGATAGGAGACTCGAACCTAAGTGATATGCCTGAATTGAGATATTGGGAATCTCTTAACCAACTCCTTGTTGATTTCATGAACATTGAAGTGTCTATAAAGAATAAATTCTTGGAAATGGTGCTCTTAAATGTTGACTTAAGCTGATAGTTAGTACTTAATTCAGCATAAGCTTTCACCACCTTTGTTTAAGAAAAAAAAAAATTTAATTTCAAGCGCTCTTACTCATCACTCAATTTGAGGAACATGATATTGTCACTCTAAACTTGAACTTGTCCTTTCCGTATAACTTTTATTTTGTGACTTTTTTAAAATCAATTTTGCAAAGTCCCTTCTTTTGAGTAAGAATTGCTTATCATTATGAGGCCGCTACGAGTATTAAAATTATTTTACTTTCTTTTGCCTTTCATTAAAATTATTCTTGGCAATATTCGTTTGACAAAATGTGTTATTACGAAGATTAATAGTGTCACTTAAATAGGCCTATGTATAAAAGTCATTCCCTAGCTTTTTGAAGAAGAGATATTTTGTGTGTATGTTTACAAGCTCTTTTATTTTCTAGCCATCATATGTTTGAGCTCGCTGTCTTAAGAACTTGTTCTTTTTACAAATTTAAGTTTTTTTGGATTAATTACACATAAGACCCTGAGGTTAGAGTAAAATTACACACGTAATTATTAATTTAGACGAATAGCATTGATGCCTCTTGACCAAACATAATGATGAAATATATAACAGTTTTAACAAAGTTACTATATTGTCAATGACTTGGAAACATTGTTATTAAAGACGCAGGTGCACCTAAGGCGCAAAGGTTCCCTGGAGCTAGGGGCAAGTGTGCACCTTTTCAAAGCGAGATGCAAAGTAAAAATAATTAGATATTATTGCATCAAACCAAAAAAATCCCTTAAAAATAAATTCCAAAACATGACAATCTAATAGACTTTCTATGCTAGAAAAGTTTCAACTCCAACGAGAATTAGTTAATCATAAGTAAACATGACACCGACATCCTAATTATCAGTAAGGGCGGAGATACCGATGCTTTCTTTGAAATTATAGGCTCTAAGTTCGGTAAAGATTCATTCTTAATTTCATTTTCTTTATTTACAAGGTGAATTGATGTAGATCTACCTGAAAAAGAGCAGCAACAAGCGATGGGGCGCAGGCACAATAACAGTAAGAAAATCGATTAATTAGAAATTTGTTATTTGAGATTTTTTTTTTTGTGAAGATATTGATTTAAGATGTTATGGCATAAAGAATTGAATATAATAAATGATTGAGATGATGCCACAATAGCAAGAATCAAATATTCGACTTTTTGGCTTTTATTTGCCTCCACCATAGCCCTGCACCCTGCTCCCATGACTTGGAAGTTGGAAGGTTATTGTTGAAATGCCATTTATTTCTCCCCTTCTCTTTGAGAACTGGCCACCACCAATGCCGCCATCCAAGACTGCTGCCTATATCCCCCATCACTACCAGAACTTTGGCCTATAGCTTAGGATCTTATCTACGATCAAGATATCCGTAGCAATAACTTGGGAGTGCAACTTGGATTGAGCAACCCTTGGATAACTCGTAGCAGTCTGTAAATACAGATCGTGGCGAACATGGCTCAAATTTACGTGAGAAGAATCGTACAATATTTAAGGCATTACTTTGAAAAGAAAACTAATGTTAAAATATCAGTTCAACGAAAAATCTTTCAAAACTTTGCTAATTTAGTACATAATTTATAGAATAACAAGAAAAATTCTACTAAAAAAAAACCAAAAAAATCCTGAATTTATGATTTACAGCTAAGAGAACCAAGTCTCGGAACGCATAAGGGTTTGTCCAAAATTTTGGGGGTGGTCATGACCCCCAACTTGCCACCCCCAAATCCGTCCCTGGGTGGTGGTGGGGATGGAATGAGGTGGTGGGTGTTGGCGACAATAATTTGCAAATTTGGAAAACACCTTCCAAAAAAAAGTTGAAAAACTTGTTCTTTTTCAGAGGTGAAAACGAAAACAATAAAATTGAGAAGGCATGCCCTACTGGGCTCAGTAGCAGTTTTCATACTGGACTGGGCCTCACCACCATAAAGGCCCAAAACAGTAGGACGTGGCCCAAATCTTAATTTATCTCAACAGCGTAGGGCCTGGCCCAAACCACATCTCCGGTCCAGAGCTTTGCCTTTTGATATTGGAGCCCCCCAGATGGGCTCTGTTTGAAGCCCAGAAAAGGCCATGTTAAAATATAGAGGCCGTTTAGTGTCACAAACTAGGACTTTTGTTCGGTTCGGGTACAGAAAATTTTCGGAGATATACTTTTGAATACTCTCATTTTTTCGCTAACGATTACGGTTTGTTGTTAATCGATATTTTAGCGACAAAATAAAGGTGTGAAATTTTTTATAGGTTGTCGAAGTAGACGCTCTCCAATAGTAAACTCAAAAGTGAGGGTAAATTACAAAAGAATAAACTTCGTCTTATACCCGAGTTGTAGTAATCTTCCTCCAACCCCGTGCATAGTGATAAGTAATAGTCGCTAAATTTTTCTAGTGAATTTTCTTCTAACACTTTCAACGACAATTCTTAGCAACATTTTTTTAGCGTCACTAAATAAAAACCACTAGAAAGATTTAGCGACGATTGATTGTCCGAGATAAGATAAAGATTCATCCAATCGGAGTAGCAGCTAAATTTTTCCATTACAAAAATGATCCTGTACGTAGTATGGGTCATATGTCTAAATGGTCCTTAAGTACAAAATATTTCTCGTCGATTAAAATCACTGTCGTGATTTAAAAGGTTAAAAGGTCCTTTTGAGTATTAAATGCGATTTTCAAACTTATAGTCCTTTGGCCAAGCAACATTCTGCTAACAGCCTAACAGTTCCATGACATTGTTGTAAATGCTACTGATTTTTTTCGTGAAATGATACGTAACGATACTAATGCCATGTCGAAATTTTTATCAATTATATACCACTTATATATTTCAAAACATTCTTTAGCCCTCTTTTCGTTATTTGACTTATCTTACTCTCAAATCTCAATCCATTTGCCACTTCTTTTTCCTTCCACGTAGCCAAGCATAGGCGGATCCTCTCTCTTATTGGGCCCACGGTGACCCTCTTAATTTGGTATTAGATTTTAGTTTGGTTACGTGTAATCTATTGTTAGTGTTAAAAATTGACAGAAAATGGTTTCAATCCATCTCTTTTTATGATGTTTTGAGTAGTGACCACTTACTTTTAGTTAACGTGCACTTCATCTTTCATTTATACATAAAGAAATAATATGCAAGTTTCGTATCGTATCAGAAGATTAGTTTACTTTTTACTATATTGATCTGTTCAAACTCAAGGAATCGCTCTAGATAGAATAATTCTTTTTCACCCGCTTCGAATATTTTATTCATCTCATCAAAGAATTCCCGGGGGACGTTCGATCCGTTATATACAAATCTACGCCCTTTTTTTTGAATCACCATTTTATTGTTGTCAAGATATAGATCAATACTTTATGCCCCTTGATTTACGACAAGATTGTGAATTTAAATGTAACTCAAACTTGAAGGCTGACTTATAATACTTTATATAGAACCCTGATCGTGTATGTACTTACTTTATTATTTTGTCTGCAAGTTAGAACCTCGTGATGAATTATTATTTTTTATCTTAATACATGTCTGCATATTTATTTTGGTCTCCTCCAATCACACTCCTAAGATTCCCCCGTGAGCACAAGCATACTTGTCATTAGACAACGATGGATTTGCCCAAACATTAGCTTGGTATATTTGCACCTAAAGGTTAGCTGCCTGCACTTTTGGGTACCGACATCTGTTTGATAAGAATCCTCTTCTACGTGTGGAAAAGTATCACTAAATGTGTTCAGACAATAAAGATTGCCATTCAGCACAAATTTTAGTATAGCGACAATTACTTAAGCGACAATCTTAAGAACTTGACAGAGATGTGCTATGCGATGAAAGATATTGACGGACAACAAAATACTTTTAGCCCTGAATGGGATTTAGAAAGAAAGAAAAAAAAAAGCGTTTACATCATATAGATTTAGAATGTGTTTGACAACGCAATTAAGTACTTAAAACTTAAATTTTTCAATGATTTTAAATTAAGTGCGTTTGATAATGCTTAACGTTGCATCACTTAAAAAATTAATTCTTTTATAAAATAGATTAAAATTTTAAGTCAAGGTGGAGTTACTTAATGCTTGTCACTTAATTCTAAGTGAGATGATTAAAAGTTATTGAACATAAATTTACATAAAAAGAATAATCACCGAGTCACAATTAATTTGCTGGCAACACCGCCTCCATCATACTACAACCACCATCACAACCATTTTATCCTTTTGCCACCACCACCACAATTACCACAACCTAACTACTTCCACTACCATCACAAGGATACTGCCACCTGCACCGCACCATGCCGCCGCCTTCACGTCCATAATCGTCAAAACAATCTAAATATCAATCACATTATATAAATCATTGCCATGATTGTCATATCGTTGCCTATTGCCACCATCACAATTATCAACACCACATCTTAATGCACCACTACCACCATCATTGACACCTTCCGCCATCGCTGCCGCCATACAACCATCATTACTCTATTGCCACTGCTTTTTTTTTTCTTCATAAATCACATATATAAATGCATAATTTTGATAAAATAGATAAATTTGTAATTCGAACAGATTTCAGTCATTTGCTCTTGGTTTACCAAACAGATTAACTTATTTTTCAGTGTTGAAAGTTTAGTCGCTAGCTTAAAGTTTCCAATTTTACAAGTTCAGTGCTTACGTTTTCACACTAAATTTCAGTTTTATCAAAAAGTCCCTTACACTAGTGCTATACCCGAGGCATATATATCGCACCCAAACTCAACTGAAGTCTTGGTTCCATTCTAGCTAGAGTTGATTATGAATTTTTTTTTCTCATTTTTCATGATATCTCTGAGCGCTCTTTCGCTTATTCATGTTACTCTTACCCCATCTGCATCTCCTTCTACTCATTCAACTTGCCAACAAGCATATTTCTTCATTGAACATCTCAAGCAACCCCAAATAGTTCTCTGACATCCTCGCTTCGTGTCACCCTTGTCTACCTGCGTGCGAAACATCGATAAGAGGTCGATATCTGCACTTTAACATGTCTAACATGCTCGATCTAAATCAGAGAAATACTACCAAAATGCTACTACATTTTAATGCAAATGAGATACTAAAAGCAATACAATTCTCAAACTACACACACACATATATATATATATATATATATATATATATGTGTGTGTGTGTGTGTGTGTGTGGGTGTGCATACTAAAAGAGTCTCTCTAGTTTCTATTATAAATTTGGCTATGTTTGAAAACTATTTGGTTTTTTTTTTTTTTCTTCAATTTTGAAAACCAGTTTTTAAAACATGGCTGTTTTTTTAAATTCTTATTTAGGAGTTTTGGGTTTTCAGTTTTGATTTTTATTTTGAGACCATCACCACCACCACCGGCGGCCTGCAGCCACCGCCACGCCCCACCACCCCACCCCCACCCCCACCGCAAACCACCACCAAAGAAAAGACTCAAAATAAAAATTGGGTAATCAAACACCTAAAAGAAAAAAGTCAAAGTAAAAATTGGGTAAATCAAATACCCATTT
The DNA here is from genome assembly GCA_033065855.1 of Escallonia rubra. NCBI lineage: Eukaryota > Viridiplantae > Streptophyta > Magnoliopsida > Escalloniales > Escalloniaceae > Escallonia > Escallonia rubra. The sequence goes on along the minus strand of JAVXUO010000146.1, from coordinate 55,190 downwards.
GTTTTTGTAAAAAATAAAAACTAAATTGATTTTCGTTTTATTTTGGAAACAGAAAATCAAAATTGGAAGTAATTTCTAACGTTACCTTAATTAACAATTTTCGAGAACTAGAAACGAAAGTAAACGACGACATATTTCTACAAGAAGCTCATTCAACGAAAACCGCCACAAATAAAGCGCCTCCGGAAGAGATATTTTTAGCTGTTATCCGGATTGTAGAAAGATGCATGCATAGAACTCTTCATATGACGATAGTTAATGATCGGTGTATACTTTATAGGTACTTACGCAGTGCCACTAAACGCTATTTAATTCATCTAGCAACTAATAATGGTTAGTGGCTTCCTACCCGGATAGCAGCAAAAAATTATTCAACGAGAAAACGAAAGTAGGCCCCCACCCTTTTCCTTGGAAAAAAAGGCTTTCACATTATTTTCCCCCAAAACCCTCATCAATACGTTGAAGAAAAGCCCTAACAAAGCTTCTTCGCTAAGCTTCTTGTTGCGTGGCTTCTCGGGGAAGCTCATTACCTGAATCAGACAGCCCCCATGAGACTAATATCCCCCACATAACACGTCGGCTTTGACAATTAGATATATTCGAGGTGGCGAAACAGTCTGCTGCCGTATCCTCCTCCCACTTTGTAACTGCCAGCTTGTCACCAATTGGAGACACCCACTTGGCTGCAGCATTAGATACTTCAACGACCTTTTGACCATATATAGATAGATAGATAGATAGATAGATTTCATTAGATATTTGTTAATTGTGCAGGCGTCCCCATATGTCGGGCTATGGATGTACTCTAAGAAAATTACATCGCTTAAACTCTTGTAGCGCTTCTGTAATATGACAGATGACTCCAATCCTAGAAAAATAGTGCGTTACTTATAGTTTTGAGAATTATCAGGCATGTCTCGTAATGCTATTTTCAAAAAGTGAGAGCAGTGTGAATACGTGAACCCAACCAAATGGCCAGGTGGTATGTAGTGTAGCATTTGCCTTTTAGAAAAGGTAATTAATGATCTTTTAATTTAACTCAAAATAACAACCTTAGAAGTCAAAGAAAGTAAGATTTAAATATATATACTTTCCCAAGTAAGGCACACATTTTACGTACTACTCCTTCCGTCCCAATAAATTGATTAGGTTTCCTTTTTGTGCTATTCCTTAAAAAAAATAAAAATGGTCACTTTCCAAATTAAAAAATATTCTCTGTGTCTTTCCATATTTACCATATTTATACTTTTTTATTCTATTTCTCTTTCCACATTTAATTTTTCACCAACCCAATTTCTCTCTCCTAGTCCACTTTTTCCCCGCTCTCTTTCTTGGAGTAGAACAAAAAACTCATAAAATATGACTCATTTATTAAAAAGCGTGCGAGTCAAAACCGTTCAAATAATTTGGCACGATGGGAGTATAAAGCAATACTAATTTTGTGAGTGAGTGAGTGAGTTCTTTAGCCTCTCATGCATTCTATAGTCGAATACGGTGCTAATTACTTATTACCTAGAGTACAACCACTTAAATCATCTGGTCCAGAGATTTGCTGTACACGAGACGCAACTTGCGTGTTGTGTGTGTGTGTGTGTGTGAGAGAGAGAGAGAGAGAGAGAGAGAGAGGAGATACCTTGCTTTAAGTGAAGAAATGTATAGGTAGAACTTAGAAGTATACACATGGTTGGTGTAAATCTGTGTTTGTTACTCTCAGTCTTGTTGGTACTTGGTATGCAACATGTACATAGAATACGCTACGTACCAATTCTACACATAGCTTTAAGACCACTCTAGGTTGACCCTGCAGCTAAACTACATCGATCTCCCCCTAAGACGTCCAACGCAGAAAGTGATCAGTGCGTTGCCCCATCTCCACTCTACACACAGAATCCTCCTTCTAATTCAATCTGCTTCAATTCATCTCTGTTAATCTGTATTTACTTGCTTTTTCAGTCGTTGTAAATGGCAAATGAAAGCAGCATGTTTGCTCTAGTACGTGCACATACACCTAAACAAAACCAAACTTGACGTCCAAGCAACCTGAATTGTTTATGTACAGATATCCATCATCCCTGTTCCTTCCGCAGAATATAAGCAATAAAATTCTCCCTCCCCTTTTTCTTGTTTTCCAGAACTTTCCTCTTCTGGGGTCGAGCCTTTCCAGGGTTTTACGTAGCAAGAGACCCTTCAATCATCAGGGGAATTGAATTGAAGAGGAGGATAAATTAAGATATGGGCTTTTCAGTTCCTTGTTAAAGCTAGCTAGAGACATGACATGGTGCAGTAGTTCAACCGACGAGGGGATCATCCAAACGCTGTCTTCTTCAAGGGAAAACAGTCTCTTCGAATCGAAAGTTGGGGATGATGATAAAGTTCAGACCATAACTTGCCCTTCATGTGGCCATGAGATACAGCTCAATGAACAGGTATGTTCTACCAGTTTATTATTTTGTTTTACTTATTTTTGTTTCGATATTTTTTTTTTTTTGAATTTTCTGTTTTGAGTTAATAGGGGGGATTTCATGATTTGCCCGGGCTACCGGCTGGAGTGAAGTTTGATCCATCTGATCAGGAAATTCTTGAGCATTTAGAGGCAAAGGTGCTGAATTATGGCAATAAGATTCATCCGTTAATCGACGAATTTATTCCAACCCTTGAGGGGGAAAATGGAATTTGTTACACTCACCCAGAGAAATTGCCGGGTAAAAATGTTCAGTTCCAGTTTCTAATTAGAATTTCTTCATGGTTTTAATTTTTGACTCTGCAAGATCTATATTTGGAAAGAACATATCTAGTTGTACATGGCTGAATATGCTTTTCTTGTTCCTTTTTTGTAGCCAGGAACAAAAAGTTAGAATTAGTTGGTGATTATGGCGTGGGGGACACTCAATTTCACATGGCATCAAAAAATTTCTCTATCTTTTCATTCCCAAAAATAACAGTTGATGTTTGTCTTTTAATGTGTAATTTCTTTACAATGTTAGGGGAATAGGTGTAAGAGCATTTAATGAAGGAAAAACTTTGGTTACAACCCGGGTCGTATAAAGAAATCACACGTCCGTATGGCTAGTCGTAGATACATAAATCCTATGCCCTATCACTGTCAGATATAAATTCACAATTAGTTGTTTTGTTCTGTCTACAAATTGGATCAGTTGAAGTCACATGTTAGCAAAGGTGCCGTTCTCTCAAAGGAACATAACAATTTTCTTAAGAGCAATGGAGTACAAGCTTGGATTATATCAATTAATTATGCATATAATTAATTAGTAATTTTATTAACTGATGATTTCTTCTAAAGAGCGCGACATTGTATAACTTTTTGTTGGGGAAAAGGCCAAAAAAAAAATGTTTTTTTTTTTTAAAATTGGCTGGATTGCACCATTGTGACCTAGAGGACATGAATTCAATACTTGACGACAACATCTTCGCCAAAGTGAGAGAAAGACTACACACAAACCCTCTTCAAACCCCTGCAATCGGGGAAGCCTCGTGTGACTTCGTTTTGTGATTGGCTAGATTGCATTATACAGCTTGCTTGAGAATGATGTTGGCATGTTTATGCACCATGTACAAGCCATGGTAGTTCAAGGTCTCGTTATGCTTTAGTTTGGCCGTGATGCAATAACGAGACACAAATTGATAGGGAAATCATGCAAGTTCTTCGAAGAATGCTAATTGTGCATCGAACAGAAGGCAGAAGTTCACGAAACAAAATCCTAGCAACGCAATTCATGTTGGTCTATATTATGGAGTAAATTTACTCCTGAATTTTTTGGATATTAAAGGAAACTAATTGTCATGCCCTTTGGCCTATAGTATAGAACATGCCTTGTGCGTTCTTATGTTCTCATTTTCAGTGTGAGTTAGAAGCAATTATAAAGATCCCTATGTTTTAGGACATGTTAGGAGTAATTCCTATAAACTTTGCGTAGGTATTAGGTTGGTTGTCTTCTATTTGTCCCTTTGCATATTTGCTATCTGCTCGTACTTCATGAATCACCACAATGTGATGCCTCAGTCCTTAGTTTTTTCCTGACTGACATTAGGATTATGCAGGAGTTAGGAAGGATGGCCAAATCCGTCACTTCTTTCATCGACCATCCAAGGCGTACACAACCGGAACTAGAAAACGAAGAAAGGTGCACTCGGATGCTGATGGGGGCGAAACGAGATGGCACAAAACAGGCAAGACTAGACCAATTATATTCACCCAGGCTGTAAAAGGGTACAAGAAGATACTAGTGCTATACACAAACTATGGCAGGCAAAGAAAGCCCGAGAAGACTAATTGGGTTATGCACCAATATCACCTTGGTGACAATGAGGAAGAGAAAGACGGAGAGCTAGTCGTTTCAAAGGTTTTCTACCAAACGCAGCCTAGACAATGCAGTTCAAGCATCAAAGAAGCAATACCAGTTGACAAGAAGCCAAATGGCTCAAGTAGGCATGATCATATTCCCATGATTAACAACGCGACATACATCGACTACTACAATCCTCAGTTTATCTCTTACAGTAACTGTGGAGGCCATAATAGAGGAAACCCACCTCAGCTAATTCCAAATTTGGTTCTGCAAGGTGATGGGCCATCACTGTTTCATCTACCAAGTGGTGGAAGCAAAGGGAAATGAGGATGTGGATATGGAGGAGATGTTACTAGCTAGCTAGGGCAACACATTGACAAGGACAATTTGGTACATGGTTGCTGTTGATTGTTGTGTAATACTGCTCAAGTAAGTTAAAAGTAGAGATTTTGATTTGAAAGGGAGGAATAAATTGGGGATTTATTTACTTGCTAATTGCGCTATAATAGAGGTATACATAAATGGAAATGAGGGAGGTGAGCAATATACTTTGGCTGGAGGAATAATGTGAAAATGATTCTTGTAATTTAATTTGGTTTCATGATCGCTCACCTTCTTTTGTAGACACATTCGACGTAATGTCAAGAGTACTCTCTGCAATACATATAGAACCTCTTCTCTCTTGACAACTGTTTATAGGCTTGGTTTAGCAAATTAATGATCTTAATAACAACGCAAAACGCTGAATATGTACGCACCAATATTGCAGAAGGTACTTGCGAACAAAGCTAAAGTATTATCGTTGTACATGCTTTTAGCAACGTATGCATTTAGCTATAACTATTTTGAAGTACACATGCACTGTGAAACATGTTTTTGTTGAAGTTGGAGCTATTTATGGAATTTTATATAACCTTTAGGCCTCCGCATGTTACTTAAAGTTAGGCTGAAGTGTAGGACATACTTTGCTCCAGTTTAATTGTAATTTGTATAGGTTTAGTTGATAATTTCTGACCTTTGTGGTCGTGCATATACAGAGCCACGAGAATGTCGTGACCTTCATCCACCGTTTGGCAACTTTGTAATCTTTCATTATCAATGCTATTCTCTTATTTACCCAAAAATAAAAATAAAAAACTGAGTTGGCCACCTTCAAAAGGTTCATAGACATTGTGTGAACCAGAGCCAAAGTTACAGATTCATCGACATTACTGACGGACGTTTAACTTTGCTTTAGGCATATTGCATAATATTCACTGAAGAGGAACTGGCAAGGCAATAGAATATCGCAATGAGTCTGCTGGATTCTACACATCCTTTTCAGAGATCGCAACTTCCCAAAAGTAGTTCTACGATTTTCTCCTCGTATCCAGGTTTAATCAACTGCGCCACATATATATTATGTTGCTTTGCTCCCCGTATATCTTGAAGAAAACAATTTTTGCATGGCTGATCTATGTGATGTATAGTCGATTTTTTGCTGTCGTTTGATTAGTAGTACATGAGATAGAGCATTAACTAAGAAGTATTGCCTACCATTTACTCCTTCAGATTAATGTCGTGGTTGTCAATCGATGACCAGCATGAGGAGGACAGCCTGCCCAAATGACCATTCATGAAGTCCTATTGACTCGGATGGCTTAAGCCACTGCTGTCTCGTGGACTAGATCGAGTTGAGCAGGAAATGGAAGAAATGATCATCATGATGATAGTTTTCTGAGCAATAAGCAACTTCCTGATGGGCAGCAGCTTCTCCTTGCATGCTGTTTTCCTGCATATCAACATATGCTAAGAACCTCTAGATCTGGCCCTGTTAGCATTCAGTTTTTTTTTTGGAAGAAGGCTGTATTTTGACCCCCCAGCTGAACCCATTTTTCTGTAGCTTTTAAATGATGAAATGCCATTTCACCTAAGTTTAAGCTTCTATTGAGTTGCACGCCATCCTCCATCTGACTGTTCGACGGATTCAAGTGGATAGATTGCTCAACAGTAGCTAGCTTCCTGGAGATATTACTATGGGAGTGCAATGGGCTGCTAACGCAGCATCATATTATCTTACATACTGGTGGAATTTCAATAAAAATGTTACAATACGCAGCTAATCATCACGCGATAAAGAATAAAAATTAACAATGAATTTCATTACATAGCGCTTTGTTTTATTACAGATAATGGAAATTGCAGTATAAGCATATAGATCACAAATCCGAACTATACGCATGCAAGCAATGAATGGTTGGGAGTTGAATTAGGAGAAAAAGTTGTTTCAACTTAAATGGTTGGATAACAGGTCTCCATGGCAATGCCACAGAGACCTTCCTTGGCATCAACGTCCCTTTTCAGTCGCATATAGCCATTCTCACCCCATTTAGTGCCCCACGAATTCTTAAGCAACCAGTATTTCGTGCCATCCTTGCTTGTACCGTACCCAATTGCCGTAACCTCGTGGTCTAATTCAGTACCACAACCACCCGAATAGACACCACTTTCGTAAAATTGGAAATCGTCAGCATCAACAGCAACAGCAATTGGTTGGTTGGCGACAGCCTTCAACAGCGATGACTCGCTATTCTTAGGCACTGTTTCATAACCCGTAATGTGAGCAGCATGGGAGGTCTTTTTTTTAACATTGCAAGTCCCATCGTTTGCCACATATGGGTAAGTGGATTCGTTAGCGAGGCCATGGTTGTGTATAATGAACTTGAAGGCACTTTCAGTCTCTCCACCCATGCACCCAAAGTCCTCACCACCTCTGTTGCAGTCCACTATTTCTTGCTCCGATAATGAGATCAGTTCACCGGCTGTGAGCCGGTTGATACCTTCCATAGCTGCAACCGCTGCAAATGCCCAACAAGATCCTACAAACATTTTGTTTCAAGGTTTGAATGATACCATACAATTAATTTAGTGAAATTTAAGAAGTCAGTGGAAAAATAGGTGGAAAATCAAGTAGCTGCACGAAATACTCATGAAAAGGAGATGTTCCAGACAGTGCAAAAAATGTACCCAAATTTGTGTTCAGTAGTTAATGCATGAGGTGTTATGTCTTACCACAATCACCCTGGTCCTTAATGGCAGTAACTGCACCTCTTTTCCTCCAATCCATGGTGGTTGGAACGACGGTCACATTTTCATACTTAAACGACGTTGTCTTAGATGACTTTGAATGGGAGGACATCTTGTATCCATTGCGAGAGGCCTTAAACTCCTCCTTACTCATGTCTGCAAATTGATTGATGCCTAGAGTGTGAGCGTGAGCCCCAGCATTGTTGAACGACTCAATGAACTCCACATTCTCGTTAAATGTCTTGAGACGCATTTCCTTCTCCACGTCGTTAACATAGACACGTCCATAACGTGTCATCCATTGCTCATGTCTCTCTTTCATGGATAAATCATGCAAAGAGCGAGATGTGGTTTGAGAGGCCCACATTCCCAAAACGAAGAATGCTGCAAGAAGTACTTTTAACCCCAGTGCAAAAGCCATCATCAAGCAACAGAATGATGTACAGTGATTCCAGCTAATGAAATGAAAATGAGAAGGCACACTTCATGCTTCTAAGAGATACATAATACTTATACACCTGCAGTCTCAAGTGCTTCCTCTAATGACAAGGTATGCATGTTACTGGAGCATTGAAGATGCCGCTCCAATATACTGGCATTCCATTACAAGGAGAATTCTCATCAGCGTGTGTTTTGGGCTTTAGTTGACCTGGCCATATGTTCTTTACTTTCATTGTTTCAACTATGTTGGACCTTAGCCAAGCAGGCATAACCAAAAGTCAAAGACCATCTTGTATGCAGGCTATCCTTTAATCTAAGTTGCTGTTTGTTTTCAGTAGCTGGCCATTCCAAAGTATTGAGGCTTTTCAATGACAGCTAAAGCATCATACAAGGGTCTTGTCTCGACTCTTGTTTGACTTTAGAACACAGGAATGCCCTGAATCATAAAAAGGAAAAGAATATCGATTTCTGTTAGTTTGATTAATAGTTGTTTATCACAAAACGAAATGCTGCATAATCAGTACAAGATGGAGATGCTGGAAAGGTCGAGTAGATGAGTCAAGTTATCTCCCTTGAAGCTCTGAAGTATTAGTAGAACAACAGCTACATGGACACTCACAATGTAACAAAAGAACAAGCATGACAAACAGAAGTTCAATACAGAAATGCAGGTCTCGGGGTCGGCTATGGCGGAGCCACATATAGCCCAAGGTGGGCTTGTGTTTTTTAAAAAATTGGGCCAATATACCATTACCAAAAGCACAAGCTGTAAGTTTAGTCCTCTATTATAATCCATTATATAGCAGCCTGAGTTTGCACGATTTCAGATACTATTGAAGTTTGATCGCAAGACGAACAAAAAGGTAACTATCTACTCCTTGCGCAAAGAGCTGGTCTCCTGCATAATTTGGTCTCCTTCCCTGTTCATCAAAGCTAACCAATCAATCATGCAAGAAAAGGGGGAAAAAAAAAAGAGAAAAAAATTTACCCCAAGTTTATACGCTAATGACAAGTAGTGATGGCAAGGCAAAGATTTCTATCACTATCAGAATTCAGCAAGCTCGTTGATTGCTGACAGAAGAAACATCTATGCTTAAACTGAAACATCCTATAGATAAACAAACGTCGATTGGCTTACAATTAAAACAATAGAATTGCTGATAAACTGATATGAAGAACACATGCAGATCGAAGTGCAGAACAACCAAGCCAGCTGATAAGCTTTTTAGAAAGAGATATACCATGAACAGTTGAATAAAGCATATATGGTAGGTAATAGGAAACTTCACTAAGTACAAATCCATCACGACACACAAACTTACCAAGCAACTGCATGGTAAGTATATAACATCAGGAAAGTTCTGTAAAATATTTCGTAGAATAGCTAAAAAACATTCTAATTCGCATAAGATGCTCTATTTTACCCCCCAAAAATAGAAGTAAAATGCAATTGATGCATAAGAGGGCACATAGAAAAACTATTCATTCACTGGGATTGATGAACTATGAAGCTAACAATCCTTTTCAGCATATTAAGTGGTCCAAAATCCTAATACATTCACGGTAACCACACAATTCTCAGCAAAAATGAATCTGACACCCCTAGGCCCAGCAGATTCTTAATCCAAGGAGAGAGGCACTATCAAACAAGGTACTTGTGGTGTTGCTTGAGATTTTGATACGTTATGCAGCTAAAGAATCCAAGGTTAGCTTGGTACGTGGTGTGCAGATCGTCAAATGGATATGCAATCACACAAGATATCATCAACCAGTTAAAATAGGGGTAAAAATCTCCCGAGATGAGCATCTTGGCATCCTAGACCTATATATACCTGCTGTACATCCCATGAAACTCAAGCCATAATCACCCTCCTACATCTTCCTGAAACTGTTAATCCTTCCAATAGTTCTTACTCAATACCTGCAATGGCTTCATCAACAATGGCTATCTCTTCACCGTCTTTAGCAGGGAAGGCAGTGAAGGTTGCTCCGTCTGCATCGGAGCTCCTCGGTAATGGAAGGATCTCCATGAGGAAATCTGTTACCAAACCTGTCTCGTCCAGCAGCCCCTGGTATGGTGCTGACCGAGTCAAGTACTTGGGTCCATTTTCCGGTGAGTCCCCATCGTACCTCACTGGTGAATTTCCAGGTGACTATGGTTGGGACACTGCTGGGCTTTCTGCTGACCCGGAAACCTTCGCCAAGAACCGTGAGCTTGAGGTGATCCACTGCAGATGGGCCATGCTCGGGGCCCTCGGATGCGTCTTCCCAGAGCTGTTGGCTCGCAATGGTGTCAAGTTCGGTGAGGCCGTCTGGTTCAAGGCTGGAGCTCAAATCTTTAGCGAGGGTGGACTTGACTATCTGGGCAACCCAAGCTTGGTCCATGGCCCGAGCATCTTAGCCATTTGGGCTACTCAAGTTATCTTGATGGGTGATGTTGAGGGCTACCGTGTTGCCGGTGGACCACTTGGCGAGGTGGTCGACCCGCTCTACCCCGGTGGAAGCTTCGACCCGTTGGGCCTTGCCGATGATCCCGAGGCCTTCGCTGAGCTTAAGGTAAAGGAGATAAAAAATGGTAGATTGGCCATGTTTTCAATGTTCGGGTTCTTTGTTCAGGCCATCGTGACTGGAAAGGGTCCATTGGAGAATCTTGCGGACCACCTTGCTGATCCTGTCAACAACAATGCCTGGGCATTTGCCACAAACTTCGTTCCCGGAAAGTGAGCGAGGAGAATTGAGTTGTGAACAAGTAGGAGTTTTTCATTTCCTGTGATCTGAATGTAAATACCAACATGGTGAGTATTGCAAGTTGTTAATCTGTAACAGATACAAAGCAGATTGATTATTCACAGCTAATGAATCAAATCTCTATGAATTTTACACAGCTATATCTTGTTCCTATTTGTGCTTCTTCCCATAAAATGGTATTCTTTAGTGCCCATTTCCATCATCTGTCAATTGATACTTCGACCTTTCAAAACCAGTACGTTTTTCTTTTTCCATGCCACCAAACTGATCATAAATGGAAGAAACACCTCTTCTCTGTCACAACTTAGTACATTTAGCAAAAAGACCTTCTTAGAGGTTCTTTCTTCATTTATGAAACAAGAAAAACCTTTCTGTACTATGGATGACATTGGCCAAAGTCACCATCCATTAACTTGTCAGAGCGACAGAACTTTCATACGGAACATTAATTAACGAACAATCAAACGCTATCAAGAACAAAGACCAAGCGAAAATTAGAGCAAAAGAGATACTACAGCATTGGAAGTCTGGTTGCCATGAGCATTGGTAAGATGCCGAATGAGCCGGTTTGCTGAAGCGTGTTAGGCCAGAGGAGGAGCGAAGCTTTTTGGGTTTCCACATCCTGGATGATGGCATCCAAACGGTTGTTATTCCTTAACTTACATGGACTTCTATCACTATTATTGCCAAGAAAAAAGCCAAATTGACTAGAAAATTTTGAAGTCGTCGATCCATCTGTTCTAAAAGAAGAGCTTGAGTTCTGGTATATAAGCAATAATTACTCAATAAGAAGCCAGCAGACCAATGCATTGACATGGGAAAAGACTGTCTAAGTTCCTTTGCTGGTATTCGCGAATGAATTATCAAAGTAGATTAGTTTTGGTCCATAACAAAATCGAAGGCAGAATTTTGCACTCCGAAATTGAGTATTCAAATGCTTTCATTGTCAAGGAAGCATTAGCTGTTGCTTATGACCCTGATTGCAGCTTCATGAAAGGACTTTCTCCAAAAAAAACTCAAGCTTTCGATCTCCATTATTGTATTGGTTTTCATCATTGTCATTTAATTTGGTCTCCTGAATAGAGTTTCATTCCTGACTAGTATTTGTTAGCAATAGAATCATCGTGTATCGTGGAATATTGCTTAAGGCAATTGAGTTGTTAGTATGAACTTGTTTAACTTCCTCACTTCAGCAAAGAGTTCTCATTATCACCAAGAAGGAAAATTCAACATGCACTGAAGGACCATTTAGCTGTTACAATATCAGTGTCGGTTAACACAAACTTAATCGAGACACACTTGCATCAAACGGACAGACAGAATAACTTCCTTTGAGGCAAACTCAAAAACTCTAGCCAAGACTGATTTCCAACCCTGAGTACAATGGTGAAAATTTCCCAAGAAATCAGAAGGAGAAAGCAACATAAAACTCTTCGAGATTGATCGTCAGATATAGCATTTGCGTCCTTCTATAGACTAAATTATAGATAGCAAGTTTTTTTATAGGTCCTGAATGAATAAAATGACAAAGGAAGGAACTTCAAATAGAAGGAAACATAGATCAAAATTGAAAACTTCCCTAGCTGTATTTAGTTCAAATAACAGGAAGTTCTGTAACCCGGGACGGATGGAGTTATCATTCCTCTATATGTGAGAAACTAGAGGTTTCCTTCACCAGAGATTCTGCAAAAACCGGGTCATAGCCACTAGATGATTTAGACATGTTTTCAGTTAAACTCGCAGACCAGCAATTAGAGAATCATCCAATTATTTTAACATTCGCTTTGCCTTGTAATCACGGTTAAAACATATTAGCTTCAACCCCGCTGCTAAGTAAAAATCGTCAGTTTGGAAGCACTTTGGCTAGACATCAACCGTGTTGCCAAAAGTGCAAATTAATTGTCACAAAATGGAGGGAAAAATATTATTAAACTACAAACAATTGTTTTTTTGGTCATATGTAGAAACAGCTTGCAGCAAACTGAAAAACCTCACTTATTTAAACTGGATAGCAATCCCTTTCAGGATCTTTTGAAGGTTCCCCACATGCAAGTGGTCCTAAATCCTAATACAGATATAGCCACCACACAATTTTCTGAAACCCCAAGACCAATTGTATACCATCACTTGCAATGTAATAAAACAATGGAATTACAAGAGATGGCACTATCAAACAAGATACTTGGTGTGTTGGATGGCATTTTGATACGTTACGCAGCTAAAGAATCTGGAAGCTGGTTTACAAAACTTCCAAAGGGATATGCAATCACAGAAGACATCACCAACCAGTGAAAACAGAGATAAAGATCTCTAACGATAAGGACCCTAAAATCACAGCACTATATATACCTGGTGTACAGCCCGTGTAACTCAAGCCATAAGCCATCTGCCTACATCTTCCTCATACTATGACTTCTCTAAATAGTAGTTGAATACACCTGCAATGGCTTCATCAACAATGGCTCTCTCTTCTCCGGCCTTTGCCGGTAAGGCAGTGAAGGTTGTTCCATCGGAGCTCCTCGGTAATGGAAGGATCTCCATGAGGAAAACTGTTACCAAGCCTGTCTCATCCGGCAGCCCTTGTACGGTCCGGAGAGAGTCAAGTACTTGGGCCCATTCTCCGGTGAGTCCCGTACCTCACTGGTGAATTTCCTGGTGATTATGGTTGGGACACTGCTGGGCTTTCCGCTGACCCGGAAACCTTCGCCAAGAACCGTGAGCTTGAGGTGATCCACTCCAGATGGGCCATGCTTGGAGCCCTCGGATGTGTCTTCCCAGAGCTGTTGGCTCTCAATGGTGTCAAGTTCGGTGAGGCAGTGTGGTTTAAGGCCGGAGCTCAGATCTTTAGCGAGGGTGGACTTGACTACTTGGGCAACCCAAGCTTGGTCCATGCCCAGAGCATCTTAGCCATTTGGGCTAGTCAAGTTATCTTGATGGGTGCTGTTGAGGGCTACCGTGTTGCAGGTGGACCACTTGGCGAGGTGGTCGACCCGCTTTACCCCGGTGGAAGCTTCGATCCATTGGGCCTTGCCGATGATCCCGAGGCTTTTGCTGAGCTTAAGGTAAAGGAGATAAAAAATGGTAGATTGGCCATGTTTTCAATGTTTGGGTTCTTTGTTCAGGCCATCGTGACAGGAAAGGGTCCGTTGGAGAATCTTGCTGACCACCTTGCTGATCCTGTCAACAACAATGCCTGGGCATTTGCCACAAACTTTGTTCCCGGAAAATGATTGAGAAGACTTGAGTTGTGAAAGCAGTAGGAGCTCTTCATTTGCTTTTTGAATGTAAATATGAGAGTTGTGTACTACAGTTTGTTCATTTGCAAAGGATGCTAAGCAGATTGATATCTCACTAATATGGATATTTACAGAATTTTGTCATAGTTTCTAGACTAGCATTTCGTCAAGTAGAATTGTATCTTTGAGACAAAAAGAGCCTTTCTGCACTATGGATGACATTGTTTTTGAAAGTTGTTATTCCTTAACCTGTCTCGCACCTAATGCTTCACGTACCCTAAGCAGTAGATAGAGCGATAGAACTTTAATTTTGGAACTGCAGTTATTATATGCAAACCTGCTGTTGATAAACAATATTCTGGACATCATGGCAAGAAAAACACAGACCAACTTAAGGCAAGAGGCACAAATGCTTCAGCTGTAGTGGACCACATGGATTCCAGTAAACAACAATCCATGGCAGCAAAGCTCTTATGCCTGTAGTTAGAAACCAAAGCTCTTATGCCTGTGCTCTATAGTTTTAGGTTCTGAGAGGCAGAATAACCATCTTCAACAAAGTATACAGTATGTCAGCCGAGAGGCGGAATCAAGTTAAGTGTTCTACAAAGTGTTTCAAGATTGACCAATTTTCTACTTTACAAGAACTTCTGCTGTCTTTCAAGAGACCTACTGCTTCGTTCTCTCAAACAACAAGGCCACGTTTGTTGTCACTTGTCGTCCAAGTCATTTTTTTTTCTGTTCAAAGGATTTACTAATCACCATTGTTACCTTTACACCATCCATCATTCAATAACTAACAGTAATGCTCCTGAGTGATCCATCTCGACTTTTTAACTAAATTTCTGTGCTCAACACATTGTCTATATCCTTTTATGCAGATCATTCCCTGGATAAATTAACACTGCTCCCGTAATTTGCACCTGGGTCATGTTAATGTTTCAGTGTGTACTAAACATGAATTCTAGCAGTTTACATCATCTTAAAACTACGTTATACTGATAGAACAATAAGATATGAACAGAAACGCTACCAACATAGTTATGGAGGAAATGAACTGCACTTGAAAAATATCAACCAGCTTTGACAGAAAAAAAAAAAAAAGGGAATTACATTCATATGGTGAGTTTTGAACAAAAACTCCAGACGTTGCTCTTGGGGAGTAAACAGAAGGAACGAATAGCATCCAATTCAAACTATATGATGGAAAGCACTAGTATGGTAATAGAGTTAGGATGACTTACACTATAAAAAGGAAATGAACTTCATGATCAATCCCAAGGAAACTTAAATCATAAATAGAAGAAACTAGCTGGAAACTTCTTTAACTGAACAGGACTACCTCTACATCAAATTTGACTGGAGTTTCCTTCAAAATCTCCCTCACAGCTTCGGCAAAAACAGTCTCATCCCCTTCGCATTGGAAGCATCTTTTGCAATCAAGGGATCATCACAAACATCATCAACAGTTCTCCAATCCTGAAAATTTTGCTAGTTTAGCCTCTCTCAGGACGCACCCAGAATTAGGCAGTCACAACACTAGGCACATACCAGAGCTTGAAGGGCATTTTAGTTTTATTCGGTATCTGCCAATCACTGCTCCTCCTCATCTCATCAATCTGTTCTTCCCTCAGAGAACTCCGACCGTGTTTATGGGAATTTAAAACGACAGCATTCTTAAGGCTGGATGGGTTATTAACAACTACCGACTCGGAAAGGTTATATCTAGTAGTAGCGTCTAACATGTTACTAAAACAATCCTCTTGTTCATTGTCGATTGTAGTTAAAGTTCTCGCAGACACAACTAGAAATCTCGAAAACGAGATTGATTTTCTCACCATTCCAGTGGATGAATGAGTCGCCCCGGTGAAAGCGGGCGGAAGGGCAAAGTTGGAGGTGGAGTGACTCAATGCAGACAAAGTTTTGGAGAACATCCACGACCCAAGCAACCGATTTTTTCCGGTACTGAGAGACGGAGCGTAAGAGCCTTTCCTCGCGGGTAATACGGAGATTGCGAATATGTCGGAGTGGGTTCTTGAAGAAAACGAGGAGCTTCTGAAAGTTGGTCAGAGGTGCATCGAGTTTGCAGATTTCGTTTCTGATATATGGCGTCCAAGCGGGGATTTGCAGGGAAACGGTGCGAGTTTGGAAAACGAGGGGAGCGAATCGCTTGGAGACCAACGAGCACCTGAAGAGGCACTTGGCGTCTGAGAGGGTTTCGAATATTGACAGAAGGAGCGCATCCGGTAGGCGATTTATGTGATCTTCTTCCATTGATCCTCCTTGTTTCCCTTTTACCTCTGCATGCATGCAGTCAACTACCATAATCTTAGACTGTATACGGCCCCCTTTTTAGTTTTAAGAATGAAAAAATGTCGGTGTATGTGTGTACATGGGGTAGGGTCTTTTATATAGCTGGAGTTAGAAGATGTGTTAGGATTGCGTTAGAATCCTTGAGAATCATGTTACAATGAGTTAGGATCCTTTTAGGAATCCTAACTCACCAATATAGTAATATGTAGCTGTTCAGGGTTGACTATGAGTCAGCGAGGTGTATTTTTAGCTATATCAACCATATATTAGATAGATTTCTCCGATGATCAAAGAGTTAAGTGTTCATGACTCAACTTCGTATGTAATAATGTGAATATTCCTTAATGATCAAAGAAATTGGTTAACTTCTTGCTTCATCACAATGAAAATATTGTAATCGTAGTGATTTCCTAAAAAGTGGCAAAACAGCAGAACTAGTCGCAATAGGTGTGGCTGAAAATCATACCACCACTTCTTTTCTTTCCTCCGATGACAAAAGTTATCTGCTCTGCTGCATAGTAGATCGAATAAATTGAAGTGAAAAAGAAATGAAAGATGTTTGTTATGGAATATATTTTGCGCCAAAAAACACGTTCAGAAAGGAACTCAGAACCAAACCAACGATCGGACGCTATCAAGTACGGAGACCAAGTGTACACACAAATTTCGTGTCTAGATCTGTTAGAGAATTTAATTTAATGATTTTTAAAGTAAATGTTACACCACTCTGCGATTTTTACATAAAACGAATGTAAAATCCTCTGATTCGATCTCCGGTTTGGTCACGATCCAAGGGCTGAAATAGCTTGATCTTGAAACGTGAATTTTGGCTTCTTTAATCTTCACGGTTGAAAGATCGTCGAAGCGGCGCTTGCTCAAGGGCTTCGAAGCTTTATCCCTAACAAGTATGGCGATCCTTGACTTGTAAAATCACTGATGTTGAAGGCAAATTCTTCTTCGATTTGAGACAAAAGAGAAACCGATATTCGTGACTTGGAAGTGCTCGATTGAAAAACGGCACTACGTTAGTGCGTATTGTTCTTCAAATGAAGCACAACATGTGAGACAATAGCGTTTCGGCGGAGCTTAAGTTTTAATCGCGAAGACCAAGTGTGTCCTTCTCTCATGTCCCAAGCTCTCTATTTATAGGCAAGGTAGTAGACTTAATTTTGGAAAGCCCATGATTTGAGGTTTGACTTTGTAATTGAAGATATTTTGTCTCCCTTAAATTCAATTAGGATTTCTTGATTAAATGGATCATTATTTCCATTTAATTTAGAAATTATTTCCTTAAGTCAAAGTTGACTTATTTGACTGTTATGATAGCAAGACCACACTTGGGCTAGGCTTGTTGACCAAATAATATTAATTGGACTGGTTCTTCCAATTCGAGTCCGGTCCAAGTCCGTTATTTTGTTGGACTCCAAGTCAGCATTCGACCCGTGCTTTCTGCGACGTTTAATATTTGACCCGTCAAAAAAGTATTACATTATTGACTGGTACAAAATTTTGGTGTCTACACCAAGTAAGAGCAAGAGTGAAAGACAGAGTACAGCAATGAGATTCGTAAGGCACGAATGATCTGGTTTTCTGAAGCATGTTAGGTCGTTTGAAGGCAGAATTAGTAAATAGACTTGGGTTCGTTTGACAAAATTTTTTTTTTGGTTTTCAGTTTTTAAAGAGCAGCTTAATTTTTTTTTTGACAAAAACAAGTGGGTGTTTGATAATCATTTTTTTTTTTGGTGTTTGGTAACCCTTTTTTTTTTGGTGGTTTGCGATGGCGGTGGTCGACGGTGGTGGCCGGAGGTGGCTGCCAGCAGTCTCCGACGGCCGGCGGTGGTCGCCTGATGTGGCTGCCGGCGGTGGGAGGGTGGTGGTGGTGGCTCAAGAAAAAAAACCAAAAGTGAAAAAAAAAACCAGTTTTTTTTACTCTTCAGTTTAAAAACTGATTTTTTAAATTGGAGAAGGAAAAAAAAAATGGTTACCAAACGCACTTTTTTTTTCCAATTTTCAAAACTGAAAAAAAAGAGAAAAAAACTGCGTCAAACATGGCCTAAGTTTTGCTCCATAAGAAGATTGAAGGCGGAATTTCGTACTCAAAATTGAGTACCAAATTGCTTCATAATCAACGAAAAACTAGATGATATTCATGACCCTGATTGCAGCATCACCCAAAGAACATCCTCAAAAGAACCTCTCCTGCTTTCAATTATAACCATTTCTACTTTTTTTTGGTTATCATCATTGTCATTTATTTTGTTTAAAGTTCTTCAGTTCAGGAAGATGTCTTATCCTCAAACAGATCATCCCCATTTTCATTTCGTTTTCAATTACGACTTCTGATATCAACAGCAAAGAAGTTGCATCACATTCAACACGCAGAGAAGCACCATCTCGGTCGTTACAAGATCAGAGGCCATCAACACGAGCCATAACATCATCAGACGCACTTAGCACCAATCAGACAACCGAAGAAGCTCCTTTGAAGCAAAACTCAATAACTCAAGCCAAGCCAGAGTACATGCTGAAAATCTCCCGCAAAATCAGACGTCGAAATCCACAGGAAATTCTTCGAGAGTGACCATCAGATATAGCATTTACATGCTGCTATAGACTACATGATCTATAGCAAGGTTTTTACATGTCATGAATGTTACAAAATAAGAAAGGAGAGAACTTCAATCATAAAGAAACATAGACCACAACCAAACACTATCCCACTTATATTTAGTAGAAAATAGCAGGAAAGTTCCTTAACCCCGGAAGGACCAAGTTATCGTTCCTCTACATATGCGAACCTAGGGAACTCCTTCACAATCCTCCCCAGACATTCTGCAAAAACCGTGTCACTTCTAGGCGATTGAGACACCCAATCGATTAAACTTGCAAACCAGCAATTAGGGAACCATACAAGAAAAACATTCCTTTTTGCTTCGTAATCAAGGTTACAACATTTTAGCTTCAACCCCGCTGCTAAGGATAAATCATCAATTTGGAAAACTCTTCGCTGGACATAATAATGTTGCCAATAGCACAATAAATGGCACGAAATTAACACACAGCAGCTTGCAGCAAGGCAAAACTTTGGCCTAACTTCAGATTGGACAACAATGCCTTTTACTTTTAGCACGTGTCAAAAGGTCCCCCAATGCAAGTGGTCCTAAATCCTAATACAAAGATAGCCACCACACAATCAAAAGCTAGTATCACACCAGATGTGGCACTAAGAAATAAAGTACTTACTGTGTTGGATGACACTTTGATACGTTATGCCCCTAAAGAATCTGGTACCTGGTATACAAAACTCCCAAGGGATTTGCAATCACACAAGACATCATCCACCAGTGAAAACAGATATAAAGATCTCCAAAGATAAGGACTTTTAAGATATCTCAGCACTATATGTACACCTGGTGTGCAAACCATGAACCTCAAGCCATAAGCACCTGCCTACATCTTCCTAAAACTATTACTCCTTCGAATAGTTCTTTCACATACCTGCAATGGCCTCATCAACAATGGCTCTCTCTTCTCCGGCCTTCGCCGGTAAGGCAGTGAAGGTTGCTCCGTCTGCATCGGAGCTCCTCGGTGGTGGAAGGATCTCCATGAGAAAATCTGTCAACAAACCCCTCTCGTCCAGCAGCCCATGGTATGGTGCTGACCGAGTTAAGTACTTGGGTCCATTTTCCGGTGAATCCCCATCTTACCTCACTGGCGAATTTCCAGGTGACTATGGTTGGGACACCGCTGGGCTTTCAGCTGACCCAGAAACCTTCGCCAAGAATCGTGAGCTTGAGGTGATCCACTGCAGGTGGGCCATGCTTGGAGCTCTCGGATGCGTCTTCCCAGAGCTGTTGGCTCGCAACGGTGTCAAGTTCGGCGAGGCTGTGTGGTTCAAGGCTGGAGCTCAGATCTTTAGCGAGGGTGGACTTGACTACTTGGGCAACCCAAGCTTGGTCCACGCCCAGAGCATCTTGGCCATTTGGGCAACTCAAGTCATCTTGATGGGTGCTGTTGAGGGCTACCGTGTTGCCGGTGGACCACTTGGTGAGGTGGTCGACCTACTTTACCCCGGTGGAAGCTTCGACCCACTGGGTCTTGCCGATGATCCCGAGGCATTTGCTGAGCTAAAGGTGAAGGAGATTAAAAATGGTAGATTGGCCATGTTTTCAATGTTTGGGTTCTTTGTCCAGGCAATTATGACCGGAAAGGGTCCATTGGAGAATCTGGCTGACCACCTTGCTGATCCCGTCAGCAACAATGCCTGGGCATATGCCACAAACTTTGTTCCCGGAAAATGAGTGAGAAGACTTCAGTTTGTGAAATTATTAGGAGATCGTTTGTTCCTTTTGACCTGAATGTAAATATGAGAGTGGTTAAAAGATGCAAAGCAGATTGATGTTTCACTTATGAGTGCATCTTAATAGAATCTTCCCCAGCTTATTAGTGTTTCATCATCTGAAATTGGTGTCCTTGCAGAGACTTTGCCTATCGTTTGGAAAAATACTTCAACCCATAGAAACCCTGTGTGTTGTCTTGTCTTGCTTCATCATCTTGGACTAAGCAGAACATAAATTGAAGAAAGCACCTCCTCTGTTAGTACACTTGGCAGAAACATTTTTCTTTCATCACTAAGCTCATGACCACTTCTCATACTTGTCATTTTTCTTTCTATTCAAGGTGGTAATGACCATTGTTGCCACTCCGCTATCCACTTTAAGACACCATTTGGTAAATTAATGCGTTCAACACGTCCTCCATGTCCTCCTTATAGTGATAAGTCCCCCAATTGAAGCTTAACACCCCCCTCAGTTTCTCAAGAACTGGAAAAAATCTACGGAAACACGTACTCAGTCATCCACCAAAAAACTGGGCCATCACGCAGGCTAGATCGATTGGTTTGGTGTCAATTAGGAAGAACTAGGAGATTCCATCTCTGGAAACTGCCTAGACCTACTGGCATAAGCTGCCGCTCCTTAACATAAGTTTTAGCACCCTACACCAGCATAAACATAAGCTGTACTGATAGAACTCTACCATATGAAAAAAACTAGCGTGATTGTGTGGTGTGTATGAACTTCATTGAGAACAATGGGAAAGGCTCAGTCAATATAACCAGCTTCACTGTGCCTAAGTGACCTAAAGAAAAAAAAATTACACCCACATGCAAATCAACAAATTCGGATTCTAGCAAACTAATAAGATCTAGGACTTTGCGGTATCAGATTTAAAGGAGTCGCCAAAGGTATCTGTCTAGGCAAGTTTTTGGAGGCCCTGACCTCTTAGAGACAAAGACATCTTTCCACATGTTGACGCTGCGGGCGGGGGTGAATGGGTTGTTCAGAAACATGGCCAAAAACATTTTCACCCAGGAGATACAGGTTAGCTTCTACTCATTTTCCTCCTCCTTGACAAAACCAGCGAATTCTAGTTGGAATTTAGCGTCAACAATAAGCGCTGCCTCTACACGTGTTGCCAAAAGTGCCAATATTAGCCACACTTGAAGGAGTGAAGCAGGAATTTTGCTAAATTTCTGCTGGGTGGGGTAATCGCCTTGTTGTGAAATGCCTAGAAATTCCTAGATGCTTATGGGAAAACCAAATAATTATGGATGAACTAAATTGTAGAATACCGGAATGATTTCATAGTTGATCAAAGCGCTAGCAATTATGTTTCAACTACATATGTAACGCGATGGCATTGCGCTACAAAGCCCCAGAGAGATTTCGGAATAGTTTTGCTTGCCACTAACAAATTAAATCATCATTCCAATGAAATCTTGTAAGAAACTAGGCTGCAGTTGGCTCTCATTGCTGCCAAATACGAGGCAAAGTTTTCTTCAAAGCGGTGGTAGCTTAAAAAAAATTGGCTTCAGGTATCGCTAGTTTATAAAGTATGACACTAATGGTGAGACATATGAAGTTGCAAATATCTCACTAGTAAACAACAACGTTGCTGAACTTTACCCTATTCTCAAATCAGATGCCCTGCTACAACAGGGCATACAAAGGAAAAGAACTGTACCACTTTGAATGATAGGCTATTAAGCTATCATTCCCTTTCACCATATTTTGGTGTTCCAACGTTTCTAGTGGTTAATTTGGGGGATCACTATTTACAAAAAGGAATCAGAACCCCACCGTAGGCCCAACAAAGACATGCCTTATCATATAATTGACCTACAGAGATATTGCACTATCAAACAAAGTACTTATCATGCATGAGTTTTTGATATGTTATGAACCCAAGGAATCCAAGGGAAGCTGGTTCTTGGCTTACAAATTTCCAACTGGACATGCAATGACATGCGATATCTTCAGCCAGTGAAAAAATAGATAAAAATCTCTAAAGATAAGGACTATTGGATATCCCAGACCTATATATACCTGGTTTAGAGCCCTTGAAACTCAAGTCACAAGCACCTTCCTTACATCTTCCTTAAAGCTACTAGATCATTCAGAAGTTGTTAGTTTATACCTGTAATGGCTTCATCCACAATGGCTCTATCTTCTCCGTCCTTTGCTGGAAAGGCGGTGAAGGTTGCTCCTGCTGCATCAGAGCTCCTCGGTAATGGAAGGGTTTCCATGAGGAAAACTGTTACCAAGCCTGTCTCATCTGGCAGTCCATGGTATGGCGCAGACCGAGTCAAGTACCTCGGTCCATTCTCTGGTGAGTCCCCATCATACCTCACTGGTGAATTTCCTGGTGACTATGGCTGGGACACTGCTGGGCTTTCCGCAGACCCTGAGACCTTTGTCAAGAATCGTGAGCTTGAGGTGATCCACTGCAGATGGGCCATGCTTGGAGCCCTCGGATGCGTCTTCCCAGAGCTGTTGGCTCGCAACGGTGTCAAGTTCGGTGAGGCTGTGTGGTTCAAGGCTGGGGCTCAAATCTTTAGCGAGGGTGGCCTTGACTACTTGGGCAACCCAAGCCTGGTCCACGCCCAAAGCATCTTGGCCATTTGGGCTACTCAAGTTATCTTGATGGGTGCAGTTGAGGGCTACCGTGTTGCAGGTGGACCACTAGGTGAGGTGGTCGACCCGCTTTATCCCGGTGGAAGCTTCGACCCCCTGGGCCTTGCGGAAGATCCCGAGGCATTTGCTGAACTTAAGGTAAAGGAGATCAAAAATGGTAGATTGGCCATGTTCTCGATGTTCGGATTCTTTGTTCAGGCCATTGTGACCGGGAAGGGTCCATTGGAGAACCTTGCTGACCACCTTGCTGACCCTGTGAACAACAATGCCTGGGCATATGCCACAAACTTTGTTCCCGGAAAGTGAGTGAAAGGAATGAGCTGCGAAACCATTAGGAAGTCTTATTTCCTACTTAATCTTGATGTACATACGAGTGTGTTGTGTATTTTAACATGTTGATTCAAAGAGATGCAAAGCAAATTGATTTTTCACTTATTGGTAAATGTTCTTTTCTTTTTTCACAACTTAATTTCTCATCTCAAAGTACCCAATTTTACTCTATGACAAATGTTCTTGCTCCCTCCAGATTCAGGGTACTATCAGTTCTACCATATCTGTACTCTGACTGGGCAATAAGCTGATTTTGACAGTGTCCACATAAAGGAAAGACCAACTTCAATTGCCAAACTAAAGTAGCTAAGCTGAAAGGCAGTAGTTTTCTACGACGTGTTTTCAAAGTCGTTTCCTACAGTAGAGCCACTTCAATAATTTGCTTACAGAACTCAAAATGACCACTTGTCTACTTTACAAGAACTTCTGGTGTCATCAAGGGGCCTGCTTCTCTCAAATCAATACGTTCTCTATGTCATCCTCATAGTGATAACTCCCCTAATCGAAGCTTAACAATGCCCTCAGTTTCTCAAGTACCAGAAAAAATCTACGGAAACACGTACTCAGTCATCAATCGGTAGACACCTTTGCACCAAATTCATGTAACAGAATTTCTCCAGGGTAGTAGGCACCCTTATGATAGTGTTTTCTTGTCAACGGGTATGAAAGTTATCAAGTAGCAAACACAAGCTTTTCCAAATTCAATTAGCTGACCTAATTTAGCAACATTGCTTTTATATTTAATGAAAGAGGAAAAGGAGGAAAAAACTGGGCCATCATGCAGGCTAGATCGATTCATTTCGTGTCAATTAGGAAGAACTAGGAGATTCCATCTCTGGAAACTGCCTAGACCAATGGCATAAGATGCAGTTCCTTAACATAATTCTAGCACCGTACATCAGCATAAACCTAAGCTGTACTAATAGAACTATACCATATGAAAGAAACCAACGTGATTGTCTGGAGAATATGAACTTCATTGAGAACTATGGAAAAGGCTCAGTCAATATAACCATTTCACAGTGACCAAAAGGAAAAAATTACATCTATATGCAAATCAACGAAGTCGCATTCAAGCAAACTAATAAGATCTAGCTAGGACTTTGCGGTATCAGATTTAAGGAGACGCCGAAGGTATCCCTCTAGGCAAATTCTTGGAGGTCATGTCCTCTTGGAGACAGTGACAACTTTCCACATGTTGACGCTGCGGGAGGGGGTGAATGGGTGGTGGGATGTTCAGAAAATGGCAAAAAACATTTCACCAGAGGAGAAACAAGTTAGCCTCTACTAATCTTTCTCCTCCTTGATAAACACCAGCAAATTCTAGTCGGAATTTAGCGTCAACTATAAGCACTGCCTCTACACGCGTTGCCAAAGTGCCAACATTAGCGACACTTGAAGGAGTGATGCAGGAAGTTTGCAAATTTTCTGCTGGGGTTTTCGCAGTGGTGTTAAATGCCTCGGTATTACGAGATGCTTGTGGGAAAACCACATAGTTATGGATCAACTAAATTGTATAATATCGAAATGATTTCATAGATGATCAAAGCGCTAGCAAATATGTTTCAACTACATATCTAACGCGACAATGGCCATTGGCTTTGCTTTGCCACTAACAAATGAAAGCATCATTCTGATGAAATCTTGTAAGAAATTAGGCTGCAGTTGGCACTCGTTGCTGCCAAATACGAGGCAAAGTTTCTTCAAAGCAATAGTCGCTTAGAATAGTTTGGTATAGCCAGTTGATCAAGTATGACACACTTTTGGCAAGACATGACAATTGCAAAACTGTCACTAGTAAATAACATCGCTGAATTTTACCCTATTTTGAAATCAGATGCTCTGCTACAACAGGGCATACATAGGAATCTAAAATATACCACTTTGAATGATAGGCTATTAAGCTAACAATCGGTTTTGCCCTATTTTGGTGGTCCATCATTTCTTGTGGTTAATTTGGGGGATCACCACATACAAAAGAAAAATGAATCAGACACCCCACCTATGCCCAACAAAGCCATGCCTTACCATATACTTGACCTACAAATATATTGCACTATCAAACAAAGTACTTATCATGTTGCATGATTTTTTTGATATGTTACGAAGCCAAAGAATCCAAGGCAAGCTGGTTCTTGGCATACAAATTTCCAACTGGAGATGCAATCACATAAGATATCTTCAGCCAGTGAAGAAATAGATAAAAATCTCTACAGATAAGGACTAATGGATATCCCAGCCCTATATATACCTGGTGTACATGAAGCCCTTGAAACTCATGCCACAAGCATCTTCCTTACATCTTCCTTAAAGCTATTTGTTCATTCAGAACTTGTTAGTTTATACCTGCAATGGCTTCATCGACAATGGCTCTATCTTCTCCGTCCTTCGCTGGGAAGGCGGTGAAGGTTGCTCCTTCTGCGTCAGAGCTCCTCGGTTTTGGAAGGGTTTCCATGAGGAAAACTGTTACCAAGCCTGTCTCATCTGGCAGTCCATGGTACGGCGCAGACCGAGTCAAGTACCTCGGTCCATTCTCCGGTGAGTCCCCATCATACCTCACTGGTGAATTTCCTGGCGACTATGGCTGGGACACTGCTGGGTTTCCGCAGACCCCGAGACCTTTGCCAAGAATAGTGAGCTTGAGGTGATCCACTGCAGATGGGCCATGCTTGGAGCCCTCGGATGCGTCTTCCCAGAGCTGTTGGCTCGCAACGGTGTCAGGTTTGGTGAGGCTGTGTGGTTCAAAGCTGGGGCTCAAATCTTTAGCGAGGGTGGACTTGACTACTTGGGCAACCCAAGCTTGGTCCATGCTCAGAGCATCTTGGCCATTTGGGCTAGTCAAGTTATCTTGATGGGCGCGGTTGAGGGCTACCGTGTTGCCGGTGGACCACTAGGTGAGGTGGTCGACCCGCTTTATCCCAGTGGAAGCTTCGACCCCCTGGGCCTTGCTGAAGATCCCGAGGCATTTGCTGAACTTAAGGTAAAGGAGATAAAAAATGGTAGATTGGCCATGTTCTCCATGTTCGGCTTCTTTGTTCAGGCCATTGTGACCGGAAAGGGTCCATTGGAGAATCTTGCTGACCACCTTGCTGACCCTGTGAACAACAATGCCTGGGCATATGCCACAAACTTTGTTCCCGGAAAGTGAGTGATCGAGAGGAATGAGCTGTAAAACCATTAGGAAGTCTCAATTTCCTACTTGATCTTAATGTACATATGAGAGTGGTGTGTATTTTAACCTGTTGATCCGAACAGATGGTAGGCAGATTGATTTTTCCCTTACTGATGGAAGTTCTGTTCTTTTTTCACGTCTTCAAAGTTCTCACCTGTGGTTCTTCATATAAAATAGTAATCTTTGTTTTCGTTTTGCTCATCATTTGACATAGTAAACTTCAGTTATTTGAAATCTGTACTATTCTCTATTTTGAAATCTGTACTATTCTCTATTTTGAAATCTGTACTATTCTCTATTTTGTACCTCTTCTGGTACTACAGTACTGGGCAAAAACATTTTTCCTCAGAATAGCTGAGACACAAAAGAACCAGTTTGCATCTCTGGCTGAAGGAGGAACGCGATAAGAGTTTCGTGATTTCTAAGCAAATGTATCATCCATCTGTTAATTATCCAAGACAATTTTGCTTGAATCCCCCATTCATATGGAACAAATTCCACACAAAAGTGAAAAAATCTGGTTAGATCGTAGAAAGTGAACTACTTGGCAGCAATTTTCCAGAATCAAGGAAGAAGGCTAGGGAGAGAGAGGCTTTAACAACAGAGATTTTTCTTTGAAGCAAATGAACGTAGTCGGTCAAAAAATGCTTTCAAGGTCATCAAACAATACTTGGTGAAATTTATTTGTGGATCGATACATAATGTTCTTGGGAAGTTAATCTCTACCAAACAGGAGTTCTGGCAGAAAATTTTGATTTCCAAATTTAAGTGAATAATTATGCTTGAACAAGGGAGGAACTGCAATTCAGCTTTCCACTAGACGAAAGCTCGTTGCTGATGGGATAACATCAGAGGTGGGAGGTTCCCGATTATGAGTAAACTAGAGAAGTACTGGATTGGAATATGAAGTGCGTTGAATTACAGAGAAGATGGGGTCTCAAGTGATGAACTCACAGAGAATTATGTTAATCAATCTATCCTGAACCCAACACTTGTTACTCCTCACCTGATCTCGTTTCCAATGCTTCACAGTAAACAGCAGACCTTTCATGTGAATGTTAAGAAAAAGGCACTTCGACAAGATAATTCGCAAGTCATTTATCATTCTTGAAAGAAGTCAGGAAGTGAGGGGATTGACATGGAAAACATACGTTCTAGTTACTTCTCCAGGTTTAGGAAAATCAATCCTATCAAGATAAACCTAGTTTTGCTCCGATTCCAAATCTAAGGCAGGATTTTCATATCCAAAATCCAGCATTACAGACTTCCATGATCTGCATCGCAGCAATACAAGAGGACATCTTCAATGAACCTTCTGCTTTCCAGGCAAGCCATTATTCATGATCTGGAATCCAGCATTAAGAAAGGACTTCTTCTAAGGAATCCAGCTTTTGATCACAACCATTGTCATGATTGTTGTTATTGTCAAATTTGTATTTCTTGATTGAAAGAGTTTTTGATGACTAGTTGTGGCTATACCATCAAGATTTACTGATGACTAGTAGTGGCTACACCATCATCTATCTTATTATGTAACTTTACGGTACTTGAGTTCTTACTTTGAACTTAAGCCCTTATTACAACCAGAAGGGTCCATCAGCACAAGCCATAACGGCATGAACACACATACTAGCATCAAACACACACCTGGGAGAATCTCTCTTTGAAGCGGAATCCCAATAACTCGAGCCAAAACTGATTCACACCCAGAATGTGTACTGCAAGTTTACCACAAATCAAAAGAAACACCAATTCAACAGGCTATTGGGAGTGGACATCAGCCATATCATTAACATCATTCTACAGAATAGACAATAGATAGCATGATTCTCACAATCCTAAAAGTAAAACGGAAGTGAGCTTGGAAACATACGTTATAACTCAAAATTAACCAAGCTAATTGCTCGTAAATTTCTAGACGGGTCGGGTGCAGATCATTGCTTTCGATTTGAGAAAATAGGGGCTTCCTGCGAAATCTCCGTTACAGCTTTCGCAAAAACCATGTCATCCTTTTCAAAAGCATTCCTTGAAATCCAAGCATCATCCTCATGAATGCCTTCCTCTTTATCACAATATCTCAACGCGAGAAGTTTAGCCTCCTTCAACATGAACCCTGAAGAGGGCAGTCGCAAAACAGGCGTATACCAGAACTTGAAGCTCATTGTAGTCTTCTCTCTCAGGTGCACCCCATCACTCTTCAACCTCACAATCTGCTCCTCACTAAGTAAGATCTTTCCTTGTTGGTTTCTATCTGTTATTGTAGCGCTCCGAATGTGACACGGGTTACTCAGAACTACGGGCCACAAGAGGCTATGCCTCGCCTGAGCATCTTTCTGGTGATAACCCATTAAGTTTATATACTTCATGATTTCTTGGTTGGTCAATTCAGGTTTAACAGCCACTTGTTCTTCTGCTTCGTGTTCGGTAGTGACAAGGGTCTTTGCAAATAGGAGTAGAAAACTTGAAAGATTGTAGGAATCGAAGTCGGCTTTCCACCGGACGAAAGACCCAGTGCTGCTACTGGGATTGAGGCCAGAGGGGGAAAGTTGGAGGTTGAGCGAGTCAATGCAGGTTAACTGTTTGAGAAAATGTGCAAGTCGCGTGACCAGAAGATAGCTGCGAGAGAGTGAGGGTGGGGGCGAGTCTGAGGGCTTTTGAAGGAACTGGTGAATAGATTGGACTGGGTTTTTGAAGAAATTGATGAGTTTTTGAGAGAGGGAGTTTTTGCTGACGAAATTTGGATCCCATTCGGGCACTTGTAGTGAAACGGTGCGAGTTTGGAAAACGAGGGGAGCGAAGCGCTTGGAAACGAGAGAGCACCTGAAGAGAGATTCGGCGTCTGAGAGGGTGTCGAATATCAGAAGAATGAGCTCGTCTGGTAGGCGGTTTATGTGGCATTTTTCGTCGCCTTCATCTTCATTGTTTGCTTCTCCCATTTCTGCTGCTGTCTTCATCTTTCACTGTCAATGTCTTATCGCATCAGAGAATGCTTCTTGTCCCCCAAGTTTTGGTATCACGGGCTATGGCCAAATTCTCTTTTCTTTAGCTCACGGGTCCGTTTAGAATCAATTCTTTTAGGATTTGGATTTCAGATTTAGAATTGAGTTTAGAATTCAATTTACTTTTTTTTATTTGGAACAAAAGGGAATTCAAATTCAAGGAATTCAAAATTTGTGTTTGGAGAACAAAAGAAATGAAAAGGTAATAAATTTTTAGACAACTATATCATTGAGTTACGATGAAAAATAAATTACCGTAAGTGGTTTCAAGTATGCTAGTGCCACCACATGGTGGTGGTGGCAGCACTGCACGGGATAACAACATCGACAGTGGAAGTGGTGGGGTGAGCAAGTGATGGTAATGATGATAGTAGTGGTATTGAGGTATAACAAGATGTAACTGGTGGTCATCAATTGACGCCAATAATGATACCGGTGGCAGTAATGGTGGCAACGGCAGTGGAAGTAAAGATGTCGGCAGCGGTGGCGGCAGTAGCGGTGGTGGCGGCACTAGTGGCAATAGTTGTAGTGATGGTGGTGGTGGTGACGGTAGTGATAGCGACGATGGTGGTGGTGGCATCATTGGTGGCTATGGTGGCGGTGGCTATGGCTGCGATAGTGGTGGTGGTGGTTGTGGTGGCAGTGGTGATAGTGGCAGCGGTGGTGGTAGTGGTGGCAATAGTGGTGGCGCTGGTGGTGGCAGTAGTAGTGGTGACGGTGGTAGTTGTGGCAGTACTGGTAATGATGGCAATAATGGTCGCAGTGGCAGTTGTGGTGGCAGCAGTGGCGGCGACGGTGGTAGTTGTGACAATAGCGATGGCGGTGGCAGTGGTAGTGGCAGCGACGGTGATAATTGTGACAGTACTGGCGGTGTTGACAGTGGCGGTAGTGGTGACGGTGGTGGTGAAGGATGCAGTGGTGGTTGTGTTAGCAGTGGTTGTGGCGACAGCGACAGTGGTAGTGGTGGCGGCAGCGACGGTGGTGGTAGTAGTGGTGGCGACAACAGTGGTGGTGGCGACAATAGTGGTGGTAGTGGTGATGACAGTAGTAGTGGTAGTAGTGGTGCCGGTGGTGGTGGTAAAAGCGGTGTGGCGGTAACGGCAATGAAGATGCTGGTGATGGGATCATTGTTAGAGAGATCCAAAAAAAGAACAAGATAGGTAAATAATTACTTTTAACTAAAGTAAATCGAAATTCCATGAAATTCGACCATTTTTCATCGGATTTCACACAATAGAAACAAATCCAGTCAAATCTCATGAAATCCAATTCCAATTCCTTTTTTTAATGTTCCAAACAACAAAATTTGAGGATTTGAAATGAAATCCCATCAATTCCATGGTTTCAAACACACAACGCATTAACATTGGTGATAATGTATTGGTACTACACACTCATTAGTTGTACATTAATGGCAGGACAAAATACTAATGACCGTTGTACACGGTTTGCGATTTATACTCTTCGCTTCAAAATGATGCACGAAAAGCCTCCACAATTAAAAAAATTGGACTCCCTAGAAGGAACCATAAGGACTCATCGGAATGACATCAATATTCCATTTTCTTATCATATGTCCTTCTTCTAACCACCCCATCTCTCTCTTTTCCAACCCATCAATTACCCCCCACCCCCGCAGTCGCCACCTACTTCCACTGTCGCCCCCATCCCCCATCACCCACCACCACACAAACACAACCCCTGCATGCACACACCAGCTACACACACATAACATGCATACACATACACACAGTTGCCCCATCCCCCATCCCCATCATCCACCATTACCACACGCATTAAAATCAACGATTTTGGCCTAAAGAGCCCAATTTTGTTAAATATAAGGGTTTTAGCACATTATTTGAAGTGGATAAAGTAAGATCGCACATCGTATATAGTAGAGGGGGTCCTTAGTTATTTACCATTTATCGTAATGGTGTCGTACTCTTCTATGAGTACAACTTGGGCCTACTGGACGGGCCAAAAGTCCGCCCATCCTAAAAAGCATGTGCACATCCGTAGCCCAGCCCATTGAGAGGCTGAGAAGTATTTGCCCTTACCAAGTCCATGAAAATTTTAGTGGACACAAACCGGGCATGTGACAACCATGGGTGCACCATGGTTACGTAGTAGGTTTCTCTTTTTCATCTATTTTTCTATATAATAGGAAGGGACAAGAAATAAACATTCAACAAACAATAAGAAGAGGAGTATACGACTAATTAAAATCGAACCAAGTATTTCATATAATTGCATATGCGCAAAGAAAGATTATTAACATGTATTGAATTTCAGACATAAAAACTCAATCATTAAAGCATGAGTACAAGTACAACAAGATTTCAAAATTCCTCACAGCCACCGCCACCAAATAAAAGAAATTTTGTGCTAGAATTTCTCATATCAAAAGGAGATTTTTTTTCCTTTTTGCCAAAAATAGTTAAATTAAGGGCAAATTACACTTATATCCATGAGGTTAGGATATAATTATAAGCGAGGACAATAGTTTGGACAAATTACACATATGTCCGTTGACCAAACGGAATCTTAAAAAGCCTAACGGTTTTAATGAAAAGACTATATTGCCCCTAAGCTGGAATCTTATTTTTTTTAATGCCATTATTTCATCTTCTTCCATTAATGTCATTACTCTTCATCTTATTTTTAATGTCATTAATGCTATTACTCTTCTTCAACACCACCACCACCCCTCCCCACCGCCCCAACCCCATTTTTGTCTCAAACTCCCCGCAGCACCCCTTCGCGGTCTGCCTCCCCATCGCCACACCCACCCTCCCCCTTCCCCTTCCCCGTCGCCGCCCCCACCCTCCCCCTTCCCCTTCCCCTTCCCTGTCACCGACCCCACCCTCCCTCTCTCTTCCCCTTCCCCGTCGCCGTACCCACTTTCCCCATTCTCCGACACCGCAACGCCGCACCTCCCGCCACAAAGATATTCGACAGTTGCCGAAGAGGCTGCAGGACCAGGTGAGGGCAATGAGGCCTAGTTCAGTGTGGTAGAGGCAGGTGATTAGGTTTGGATTGCTGGGAGTTGGCGGCGGCGCGACCGCTTTGGTGGGGATTACAAACAAAACTCCAATTTGTAAATTAGGGTTTCAAAAAACCCCATTTTGCAAATTAGGGTTTCAAGAAAACCCCAATTTGCAAATTAGGATTTCAATAAAATCTTAATTTGCAAAGTGATACATTGTGACTTGAGAAATTTTTAATTTTGATGAAATAGACTGCAAATTGAGAAATTTTTAAATAGGGAACAAAACAATTTTAGGATTTTAAAACCCTAATCTTCAAATTAAGGCTGAAATCAAAGATTAAAAATTTTAAAAATATTCAGTATATACAGTACAAGGGGTAGTATCGTCATTTTAAAAATGCGTATTACTGACATCATTAAAAAAATACATTTTTTAGACGGAACCCGGACGGCTGATACATTTTAAAAGTATTTGGTCACGTAATGTTACATTTTAAAACTTAGTGTCCTTGACTATAATTACACCATAACCTCAGGGATATTTGTGTTATTTGCCCTTAAATTAATTGGTTGCATGTAAGAAACATACACAAACGTAGAGATTGCTTGAGGTTTGGATAAGCAGAAAGAATGAACCCATACCATGGATACTAACATGGTGCCTTTTGTGTACGTCCATTGAGTAAGGAGTGGGATACATATATATATACTCCTGCGCGCGCGCGCGCAGGAGTATATATATGTATCCCATCGGTGATTAGATCTCACTTTCGACTTACTCTTCTTTTCTTCCCATTTGGCACAGGCTTATTCGGCTATCAGTGTCCGGTAAGCATCAGTAGCTTTGCGATATTTTGCCATTGGAGGTGATAAGCACCAAAAAAATTCGGGTGCAAAGGAGCAACTCTAGGTTTGTCACCATTTGTATCTCATGTGCATGTATAGTCCATATCGTTAGAGGTACGGTTTGGTTTACACTTCCATTAGGTTTTGTCTTATTATGATGTTCCTTTGAATAAACTCTTTCGAGTGAGTTAATAAATCTTGAATCCTTGTTTGAGAAATGGGTAATGAAAAGTTAATCATTTTTAAAGTAACGCCTTTCACCAACGAATCATGTGAGACGGAACAAGGGGTGGGTTATGGAGGTAATTTTCTCTCCACCTTGTCGCGCAGGCATTTCAATCATAACCAACGCTTGAAATTTTAGCTCTACTCGTGAAGAAATGTTTGCGTTAGGGATTGGATGGAAAGACTAAATGGTTCACGGATATAAACTTAAAAGAATGAACGGTAAACAACCCAAAGACGGGGGACCGGTTAGAAACTAGGCCAAAGATAAAGGGAAAAACTGCAATTTACCCTAAAAAAATTCAAACATTTTATTTCCCGCTCCAGATCAAGGCAGTGAAACTGTCAGAGTAAGAGCCACTGAGAGGGGGAGAGAGAGAGATGGAGAAGAAGAGGATATAGAGAGATACAATCACCCTCTGTGTTAAGCAATTTAATCTTAAGATGAACAGCACAGAAGACGGAGAAAGAGCGTCAATGGGGGAACAACGACAACAACAACAAGCAGAAGCGAAAACAGATCACTGGAAACGCCTGCCAGACCAGCTTGTCCTCAAGGTGTTCGACAAAATTCCCGACCCAAAATTCCTTGCCAGGTCCTCTCTAGTCTCCAAGCGCTTCGCCTCCCTCCTCACCCCCGAAAGCCGAAACCTCTTGGTGCAAGTCCCTCACTGGAACCCCCATCCATACCTCCCATGGAAGCCCTGTCCCGCCGACCACACCCTTCCACAAAAGCTCTATTGCCTCCTTACCGTGCCCCTCCATTACCTCGACTGGCCCCTCCTCTTTCTCAGATCAATACGCTGCGGGATTTTCTTCGGGTTCAGGGTTAGCTTACCCGACCACGGCCCCATCGACTCGCTCCACGTCCAACTCATGAGCTCGGACCGCTGTTTTGACCCTGACAAAGACGACATCATTAAGTGGAAACTCGAGCTAACTCGGTCCTCACAACTCTCCAGCTTCACCGTCCTGTATGCCAAAACACTAACTAGTACTAAAGATCAACAAGTACTAGATGGGGTTCAAAACCAGTTGACTGACTATGAAATACGATGCCAAGTGAAGAGGGCTAAGTTTCACCTGTGTGATGCCCATATAAGGTACATGTACCTGCGGCATTTTGTTAAGGACAAGGTTAGGGCGGAAAATGTGGTGGTTACGGACTCGAAGGGACATGGGAAAATATCTGTGAGCAAAGAGCAGCTTGCCGAGTTGAAGAAACTGAAAATTTGGCCGGGGTCAAGGTACAAGATTTGGTACGTGCCTATGCTGCGGCTCCCCTCCGGGCGCGTAATGAAGGAAGTGAAGCTTGCGATTTTTAAAGGGGATGGTGCCGAGGATGCATTGATTGGAAGAAACGCTTTTAAAGGGGAAGATAAGGTGTATGGCCAAGCCGTCCGGGAGATTTTGAAGACGAATCCAGTCTTCTCTGACACTATAATCTAAATTTGACAGCCCTGGAGGTTTTAAACTTTCACTGAAATTGCTTGATCTTGATGTTGATCAATTTGCTGAGACTTATTAATATTGCTCCTGACTTATTTTGCCTCATTTTGTTTTCGTGTTAATTGTACTTACTTTCAAGTTAATATCAACGCTCAGCTGCCTTAAGCTATGATGGACCCTTTATCTTATAACGAATGATGGCAGAGGCAATATTACAACAAAAAGGATGTTAATGAGGATTTTGGAAATGTCTCAAACAAGTTATGATAGTATGTACAATGCACCCTAGGTTTTGCCCTGCTGCTGAATAGCTTTTTATGCAGTGTGGGGTTGGGGAAAGAGTAGTTAAAAGATTGACTTGGTTGAAATGCCTAGGACTAGAAAACCAAAATAGGCCTTGGAAGTACTTGTTCTTGATTTAGAGTTTTAAAGACGCCTTCACTTATCTCTGTTTAAATTGTCGTGCTCTTTTGGCAATTTGTTTATTTGTATGTAACACTAGGATAGACATCTGGATATATTTTGCTAGTTCTAGCTGATCTTTTCTATTTACCAGTAGTTATTAAGCTAAAAGAGCTTTGGAAGTTTGGATTTTCAATCAGATAAAGGCCATCTCCGTTGTGGTTTTATTTGGTCTGCTTGGCTGTGGTAAACCCATTATTTAGCTGTTCGGGTCTGTACTAAAGTGGTGATTACTAATGTAGTTACATCTACTGATTTTTACTGATTGTGCAACATTTAGATCCACTTTGACACCATAGCTTATTTTGATGTTTCATCTGGGTAATTTTCTAGTTTTTCAGCAGTATCGTTTGACATATAAAAACATGTAGGATAAGATTTCTACCTGTATGAAACTCACTTAAAGTACATGACGCGTCTGTCAGAAAGAAATGGAAAAGAAAAAAGAAAAGGATAGTTTGTTTAAGATGAGCATCAAAGATGTAGGATAACTTTTTTTGCGTTGCTCGTTCAGTCAAAGATGCAAACTGGTTCTTTTGTGTCTCACCTATTCTGAGAGTGAATGTTTTTTGCCAACTTATGATCTGCTTACAGGAAGATGATAAAAGGAAAAGAAAGAGAGTACAGATTTTGAAAGGTTGAAGTTTTCTTGTGAAATTAGGAAGAGGACAAGGATTACCATTTTATATGAGGAGCCACATGTAATAACTTAGAAGCTGTGAAAAAAGGAAAGAATATTCATCGATAAGTGAAAAATCAATTTGCTTTGCATCTGTTCGGATCAACAGGTTAAAATACACACCACTCTCATATGTACATTAAGATCGGGTAGGAAATTAAGACTTCCTAATGGTTTCATAGCTCATTCCTTTCACTCACTTTCCGGGAACAAAGTTTGTGGCATATGCCCGGGCATTCTTGTTCACAGGGTCAGCAAGGTGGTCAGCAAGATTCTCCAATGGACCCTTTCCGGTCACAATGGCCTGAACAAAGAATCCGAACATTGAGAACATGGCCAATTTACCATTTTTGATCTCCTTTACCTTGAGTTCAGCAAATGCTTCAGGATCTTCCGCAAGGCCCAGGGGGTCGAAGCTTCCACCGGGATAAAGTGGGTTGACCACCTCACCTAGCGGTCCACCGGCAACACGGTAGCCCTCAACCGCACCCATCAAGATAACTTGAGTAGCCCAAATAGCCAAGATGCTCTGGGCGTGGACCAGGCTTGGGTTCCCCAAGTAGTCAAGTCCACCCTCACTAAAGATTTGAGCCCCAGCTTTGAACCACACAGCCTCACCGAACTTGACACCGTTGCGAGCCAACAGCTCCGGGAAGACACATCCGAGGGCTCCAAGCATGGCCCATCTGCAGTGGATCACCTCAAGCTCACGATTCTTGGCAAAGGTCTCAGGGTCTGCGGAAAGCCCAGCAGTGTCCCAGCCATAGTCACCAGGAAATTCACCAGTGAGGTATGATGGGGACTCACCAGAGAATGGACTCGGTATTTTACTCGGTCTGCGCCGTACCATGGACTGCCAGATGAGACAGGCTTGGTAACAGTTTTCCTCATGGAAACCCTTCCATTACCAAGGAGCTCTGATGCAGAAGGAGCAACCTTCACCGCCTTTCCAGCGAAGGACGGAGAAGATAGAGCCATTGTCGATGAAGCCATTGCAGGTGTGAAATAAGAACTATTGAATAAACTAAGAATTTTAGGAAGATGTTAGGAAGGTGCTTGTGGCTTGAGTTTCATTGACTGCACACCAGGTATAAATAGCGCTGGGATATCCAAAGTCTTTTTTCTCTAAAGATTTTTATCTGTTTTCCCACTGGCTGATGATATCTTATGTGATTGCATCTCCAGTGAAAATTTGTGCACCAAGTACCAGCTAGCTTGTATTCTTTAGGCACATAACATGTCAAAATCTCATGCAACAAGAGAAGTACTTTGTTTGATAATGCAATATCTCTATGGGTCTAGTATATGATAAGGTATAGCTTCGTTGGGCCTAGGGGGGTGTCTGATTCCTTTTCTGTGTTGGTGATCCGCGGCCAGAAATTAACCACTAGAATTGGTGGATCCACAATATATGGTGAAAGGGATTGTTAGCTTAATAGCCTATCAATCCTAGTGTGATATTTTTTTCTTTTGTATGCCCTGTTGTAGCATGAGCATCTGATTTTTTAATAGGGTATACTTCAGCAATGTTGTTATTTACTAGTGAGAGATTTTGGCGGCATTTCTACTGCATAAATTTGCAACTTTGTTATGCCTTGCCAAAAGTGTTTCGTATTTTAACCTCTCACTGCTTAGAAGAAAACTTTGCCAGCTGCAGCATTATTTTGGTTCCCTAATTTCTGTTCTGCAACTTAATATGGCTTCTGGCTTATTTTGCCTGATATTGTTCTCGTGTTAACTGTACTTCGTTTCAAGTTAATATCAACAGTCAGCTGCCTTAAGCTATGATGGACCTTTCATCTTATAATGAATGATGGCAGAGGCAATATTACAACAAAGAGGATGTTAATGAGGATTTTGGAAATGTCTCAACAAAGTTATTCCTTCTGAGTAGTCACAATGCACCCTAGGTTTTGCCCTGCTGCTGAATAGAGTTTTATGCAGATGGATTGGGGAAAGAGTAGTCAGAAGATTGACTTGGTCGAAATGCCTAGGACTGGAAAACGAAAATAGGCCTTGCAAGTACTTGTTCTGGATTTAGAGTTTTAAAGACGCCTTCACTTATCTCTGTTTAAATTGTTGTGCTCTTGCGGCAATTTGTTTATTTTGTCTAACGCTAAGAGAAACGTCCAGATATTTGTGCTAGTTCTAGCTGATCTTTTCTTTTTACCGTTAGTTATTAAGCTAAAAGAGCTTTGGATCTTCAATATTCAGGCTATCTCCCTTACGGGTTGCTTGACTGTGGTTAACCCCATTATTTAGCTGTTCAGGTCTGTACTAGAGTGTTGATTACTTAGGTAGTTATGTCCACTGATTTTTACTAATCGTACAACATTTAGAAGTTTGACACCATGATCTAGTGACGTGCAACGTAGTTTATTTTGATGTTTCATCTGGGTAATTTTCTAGTTTTTCAGGAGTACTGTTGGACATAAAAAAACATGCAGAATAGGATTACTACATGTGTATGAAAATCACTTAAAGTAGATGATGCCTGTATTAGGAAATATTGGAAAAGGATAGCTTGTTTAAGATGAGCATCAGAGATGTAGGTTTAACTTTTTTGCGTTGCTCACTCAGTCAAAGATGCAAACTGGTTGTCTCTCAGCTATTCTGAAAGTGAATGTTTTTGCGAACCGTAGTATCAGAAGAGGCATACTTTCTTCCATTTATCATCTGCTTACTCGAGATGATCTAAGGAAAGAAAAGAGTACAGATTTTAAATGGTTGAAGTTTTCTGGTGAGATAATAGGGAAAAGGACAAGGATTACCATTATATATGAGGAGCCACAGGTGACAAATTAGAAGAAGTGGCAAAAAAAAAAAAAAAACTTTCATCAATAAGTGAAAAATCGATTTGCTTTGCATCTGTTCGGATCAACAGGTAAAAATACACACCACTCTCATATGTACGTTAAGATCAAGTAGAAAATTAAGACTTCCTAATGGTTTCACAGCTCATTCCTTTCACTCACTTTCCGGGAACAAAGTTTGTGGCGTATGCCCAGGCATTGTTGTTCACAGGGTCAGCAAGGTGGTCAGCAAGATTCTCCAATGGACCCTTTCCGGTCACAATGGCCTGAACAAAGAATCCGAACATTGAGAACATGGCCAATCTACCATTTTTGATCTCCTTTACCTTGAGTTCAGCAAATGCCTCTGGATCTTCAGCAAGGCCCAGGGGGTCGAAGCTTCCACCGGGGTAAAGTGGGTCAACCACCTCACCTAGCGGTCCACCAGCAACACGGTAACCCTCAACCGCACCCATCAAGATAACTTGAGTAGCCCAAATGGCCAAGATGCTCTGGGCGTGGACCAGGTTCGGGTTGCCCAAGTAGTCAAGTCCACCCTCGCTAAAGATTTGAGCTCCAGCCTTGAACCACACAGCCTCACCGAACTTGACACCGTTGCGAGCCAACAGCTCTGGAAAGACACATCCGAGGGCTCCAAGCATGGCCCATCTGCAGTGGATCACCTCAAGCTCACGGTTCTTGGCAAAGGTTTCAGGGTCTGCGGAAAGCCCAGCGGTGTCCCAGCCATAGTCACCAGGAAATTCACCAGTGAGGTATGATGGGGACTCACCGGAGAGTGGACCGAGGTACTTGGTTCGGTCTGCCCCGTACCATGGACTGCCAGATGAGACAGGCTTGGTAACAGTTTTCCTCATGGAAACCCTTCCATTACCAAGAAGCTCTGAAGCAGAAGGAGCAACCTTCACTGCCTTTCCAGCGAAGGACGGAGAAGATAGAGCCATTGTTGATGAAGCCATTGCAGGTATAAACTAACTTCTTTGGAATGAACTAGTAGCTTTAAAGAAGATGTAAGGAAGGTACTTGTGGCTTGAGTTTCAAGGGCTCTAAACCAGGTATATATAGGTCTGGGATATCCAATAGCCCTTATCTGTAGAGATTTTTATCTATTTCTTCACTGGCTGAAGATATCTTATGTGATTGCATCTCCAGTTGGAAATTTGTATGCCAAGAACCAGCTTGCCTTGGATTCTTTGGGTTCATAACATATAAAAATTTCATGCAACGTGATAAGTACTTTGTTTGATAGTGCAATATCTCTGTAGGTCAAGTATATGATAATAAGGCATGGCTTTGTTGGGCCTAGGGGGGTGTCTGGTGTTTGATTCCTTTTCTCTATGGTGATCCGTGGCCACCAGTTAACACACTAGAAATGGTGGACCACCAAAATATGGTCAAAGGGATTGTTAGCTTAATAGCCTGTCATTCCTAGTGGTATATTCTTTTCATTTGTATGCCCTGTTGTAGCAGGAGCTTCTGATTTTGCAATACAGTAAACTTCAGCAATGTTGTTATTTACTAGTGAAAGATTTTGGTGGCACTCTGCTGCATTAAGTTGCAACTTTGTTATGCCTTGCCAAAAGTGTTTCATATTTTAACCTATCACTAGTTTAAATAAAACTTTGCCAACTGCAGCGTTATTTTGGTTCCCTAATTTCTGCTCTGCAACTTAAGTGGAAGTGGAACACAGATATAAGTAGTCTGGCACCTACCATCTTATCAGTTGGCTGCTTTTCGTGAAATCTTAAGCTGTAAATTAAGCAGAGTTTCACCTTAGGGCGTTTAACTTTGGGTTTTACCTGAATTATGCGTTGTGATTTGTGAATAAGCCTGATTTGCAGTAGGTGCTTGATCTCGATATCTATCTCCATCACCGTGATTGTTGATTTGAATATGGATGTACTTCTGTATTGTTTGCCAACTTTCTCATCGTGAAGCTGGTTAGTAGGTAAACTTATACTTGTTATTTTCTTCCTGATTGAAGTCAATTTTCTCGATAATTATGGGATTGTTTCTACTGATATTGGTATTATTTTGTTAGTACAATGATTCAACATCATGTAGCGTGCTAGAACTTGTATTTCCAAGAAACTGAAAACCTTTATATAAGAGGACCGACGATCAGGAGCATTTGTTTCACATGAAATTTATGCAAACATTTGCATGTGTACGGGTGTATAGGGAACAATCTGCACAAGGAGGACTTGGCAACTTGTTCAGCAGATGCCCATCTTTCTTGATAAAACTAGTCTATGTTGGTTTTCATGTCATACCGAAAGTAGGTTGAAGCGCGAGTAGTTCCACATTTGTTCTACTGTGCCACTTCGCATGAATTTCCTCCAAGATTTCGTAGAAATGGTAATGTACTTTGATTATGTGACAAAGCTTAACCCTAGCTTTAATTTCCCCGGTACTTTGTAGCAGGTCCCATTACCTTACTTATCTATGTAATGGAGACATTACATATATATGTAGTTGAGACATAATTGCTAGCGCTTTGATCATCTATGAAATCAGTCCGCTATTTTTCAGTTTAGTTTTTACACAATCTATTGGCTTTCCCATGAACTAACTCCATCCCTCATTCTCAGAAACAAAAAATTGTCGCTAACACTGGCAACACTTTTAGTGACACTGCTGGCACAGTAATTTAATTGGTGCCCCTAAATTGTTACTACAATGGCGAACTTTTCAGGGACAAACTTGAACACGTCGAAAGGGCGGTTTGTTTATCTTTTTAGGGTCTATAGAGGGTTAGGGTTTAGGGCATTCGAGAGCCTGAACTAAAAGCTTATAACATAGGAGAAACAGGAGGATCGATGGAAGAAGATCATGCAAATCGCTTATGGATGCCAAGTGCCTCTTCGTGTGCTCTTTGGTCTCCAAGCGATATGCTTCCCTCGTTTTTAAAACTCGCACTCTTTGGTTACAAATTTCAGGAAGGATTCTCAGAAACAAAATCTCCAAATTTATCCCGAATTCCAGTGATGAAGCTCGCTCTCTCCAAGAAAAACTCCGAGGTTTCGTGAAGAACCGGCTGTGATTTACTCGCCTGTACCTTTTGTCACCCAAGGAAATGATCAGACTCTTGTTGTCATTCTACGAGAGACTGGTTGTGCGGGTTGGGCATTTTTCGCAACCCTTTGTCTGCACTCAGTCACTTCACCTCCAACTGTCCCCTCCTGCCCACTTCCACCCGGGCAACAGCTCTGATCATGTCCACTCATTATAAGTCCGGTGGAATGTTGTTCACAGTTCTAACTGGATTCCAAGTTTTGTAGTTCTATACGCAAAAAGCCTAACTACAAACAAGGATGAACGGGAAGAGGTCGTACTGTGGGTATAAGATTGCAGATGCTTATATGAGATATATGAGGTCTTTTTTAGGTACCCTACGGAATAACAAATCCAACCTTAACAATGCTGAATTTTCGGATTGCAATAAACGGGGCAGAATTTCTCTGGGGGAACAGCAGATCGTTGAGAGGAAGAGGAGTGATGATATATGGACCTCAGAAGATATTAAATTTTGCTCGAAGCTCTGATATGTGCCTGTGTTACGACTGCCTTATTCGGGGTGCGTATTGAAGGAGGTTAAACTCGCGGCA
Source organism: Escallonia rubra (assembly GCA_033065855.1). Classification (NCBI taxonomy): domain Eukaryota; kingdom Viridiplantae; phylum Streptophyta; class Magnoliopsida; order Escalloniales; family Escalloniaceae; genus Escallonia; species Escallonia rubra. The sequence continues at coordinate 12,536 of JAVXUO010000146.1, read as the reverse complement.
TTTCAGGAGTGTGGAACTGTCGGTACCTTCATTGCAAAAGATGCCTTTGAAGGGGATGAAATTGTATATGCTGAAGCTGTGATGGAGATTTTGGAAGAAACCCCAGTAGACTATCTCGTACAGGAATAGATGGGCTCCTGCATAAGTCAAGAATCTCTTGCTATATGTTCTTCTGATAGGTGATCTATGTTTCTTTAGGATTAAAGTTCATTTACCTTTTGTTCCCAACCTATTCTGGTCGTACCCAAAGGCCCACTACGGTCCCACTTTGCACGACACGTCCGCACAAGCAACATACATTTTCAACGCTCACAACCGGTCAAAGCGTGCACGCTCAAGTCACGTGCACTTCTTACTTCTTCTACGCGACTTCGTCGCCAAGAAACTCATCATCGTGCGACGCCGCATCACGCTTCGACCGTCGCACTTCGCACGTTGTCCGTCGATGCGCCATGACACTTGCCCAAGGAAGTTGGCCTTGGCCTCCCCCTTGGGGTCGGCCTCGGCCTTGGCCTCCCCCTTGGGGTCGGCCTCGGCCTTGGCCTCCCCCTTGGGGTCGGCCTCGGCCTTCCCCTTGGGGTCGGCCTCGGCCTTCCCCGAAGGGTTGGCCTTTGGCCTCTATCCTTAGCACCTTCACTTCTCTTCAAGAGGCCTTACATCCTTCGCGACGCCCTTCGCCCATCATTCGTACATCAACCTCGCGACGTCCGTCGTGCATCACCTTACGGACGTTCGTACATCAACCTCGCGACGTCCGTCGTGCATCACCTTACGGACGTTCGTACATCAACCTCGCGACGTCCGTCGTGCATCACCTTACGGACGTTCGTACATCAACCTCGCGACGTCCGTCCTGCAACAACCTCCCGACATCCGTTCGTACATCAACTTCACGACGTCCGTCGTCCATCAACTCCGCGACCCCCGTCGCCCGGACACAACTCCGCGACCCCCGTCGCCCGGACACAACTCCGCGACCCCCGTCGCCCGGACACAACTCCGCGACCCCGTCGCCCAGACACAACTCCACGACGCTCATCATCCGTCGCCCGGACGTCGTCTTCATGACCCCCGTCACCGACGTCCGGGCGTCACACTCCAACACTCCGCCGCGCCCGTGCGCCGCGCCGCTGATACAGCCGTGCCTCCAGGCTCTCTGTCACACTACCGTGCCCCCGGCACCATAAGCACTTTGTCGCGCCCATGCGCCACCATTGACACCAACGTGCCCCCGGCACTATACGCACTTTGTCGCGCCCATGCGCCACCATTGACACCAACGTGCCCCTGGCACCTTACGCACTCTGTCGCGCCCATGCGCCATCATTGACACAAACATGCCCCCGGCACCTTACGCACTCTGTCGCGCCCATGCGCCATCATTGACACAAACATGCCCCCGGCACCTTACGCACTCTGTCGCGCCCATGCGCCACCATTGACACAAACATGCCCCCGGCACCTTACGCACTCTGTCGCGCCCATGCGCCACCATTGACACAAACATGCCCCCGGCACCTTACGCACTCTGTCGCGCCCATGCGCCACCATTGACACAAACATGCCCCCGGCACCTTACGCACTCCGTCGCGCCCATGCGCCGCGCCATTGACATAGACATGCCCCCGGGCACCTTACTCACTTCATCGCGCCCATGCGCCACAATCATGTCATCATGCCTCCGGGCACCACACTCATTCATCACACCATGTGCACCTTGCCTTGGTCATGGAACATGCTTCAACCCACTCTCCGGAGTGTACATCATCTGCGGGGATAGGCGACTCTCCGGAACACTATCTCCGCCAGGGAGCTCTTCAACTCCCCTTCCGCCAGGTAGACGGCTCCTCCGGGATGCTACCTCGGCCAGTCGGGTAGACGGCTCCTCCGGGATGCTACCTTGACATGCTCCGAGTGCGCCGCCACCGGGACTCACCCGCGGGGATAGGCGACTCCTCCGGGACACTATCTCTGCCAGGGAGCTCTTCAACTCCCCTTCCGCCAGGTAGACGGCTCCTCCGGGATGCTACCTCGGCCAGTCGGGTAGACGGCTCCTCCGGGATGCTACCTTGACATGCTCCGAGTGCTCCGGCATAAGGACTCACCCGCGGGGATAGGCGACTCCTCCGGGACACTATCTCTGCCAGGGAGCTCTTCAACTCCCCTTCCGCCAGGTAGACGGCTCCTCCGGGATGCTACCTCGGCCAGTCGGGTAGACGGCTCCTCCGGGATGCTACCTTGACTCGCTCCAAGTGCTCCGGCATAAGGACTCACCCGCAGGGATAGGCGACTCCTCCGGGACACTATCTCTGCCAGGGAGCTCTTCAACTCCCCTTCCGCCAGGTAGACGGCTCCTCCGGGATGCTACCTTGGCCGGCCGGGTAGACGGCTCCTCCGGGATGCTACCTTGGCCTGCGGAATAGACGACTCCTCCGGGACACTATCTCTGCCAGGGAGCTCTTCAACTCCCCTTCCGCCAGGTAGACGGCTCCTCCGGGATGCTACCTTGGCCGGCCGGGTAGACGGCTCCTCCGGGATGCTACCTTGGCCTGCGGAATAGACGACTCCTCCGGGACACTATCTCCGTCAGGGTGCCTGCGTGACTGGCCTACGTGCTCCGGCACTGGGGGCTTGCGTCGGCACCCCTAGGGACTATGACCCCCGGGTCACTCCGAGACGGGAGCAGGTCTTCGGAGGGCATCGCGCCTAGTTCACCTGGCAGTTGGGCGTCGGGTCTTCCCCACCGCTGCCAGGCCTGTGGGACTCCGCAAGGGCTTGGATTGGAGGCTAGATCAAGGGGGTTCTCTGGCCACACCGATGCGGTGGGAGCCAGTCTTTCCAGACAGACAGAGCGACGCTGTGAGGGGCAGGCCGGTTGAATATGCGATCCGACAGTCCATAGAGCACCGGCATCCGTGGACCCCCGGTGACGTGTCACTCCCGGGGAGTGCCACGTGTCGGTTAATAACATCATCATCTCAATCTCTATAAATAGAGGTCTTGAGGATTCATTAGGACATAACAGGAAGAGAACATTTGGACATTTTCACTTTCTCACTCTAGAATTCTAGAGAGAGAAACATACAAGACCCTGACTTTGGACCTAAGCATCGGACTGTGACTGTCATCGTGTATTCATCCCGCGCTATCGCCCTCGCAGCACTGCCACCCTCGAGCTCTGTCTGGGAAGCCCTTGGTCTCTGCCCTTGTTCCACCCTTGCTGTGTCTCACATCAACATACTTGGAAGCTGACTCGGACTGCAGCCTTTGTGGCACCTCCACGTAAGTACGAACCCATTTCCTTGGCATCACATTTTAATCTGTGTGATGCTCAGGCTAATCTACATTTAATCGTGCTATTTAAGATCCTTCAGCAAATCTGTTCTTTCGTGTCTCAGCTATTCTGATGTTTTTGCTAAGTGTACCCAAGAGGAAATTGAAGGTGCTTTCTTCCATTTATAGTCTGCTTACTGGGAGATAATAAAAGGAAGAAAAAAAATAAGGTACAGGTTTTAAGATTTACCAAATGGTAAGCAAAAGGACACCCAAGATTACTAAGTGATATGAAGATATGAAGGTGGGAACTTAAAAATCTGTAAAATAAGAAGTTATAAAAGCATTCATAAATCCGATACTTGAAAATCAATCTGCTTTAATTTGATCCGTTCCAATAAACAACTTAAAATGCACTCAACTCTCATATTTACATTCAGATTAGAAGGAAATTAAGAACGCATCATAGTTTCATGGCTCTATTCTTCTCATTCACTTTCCGGGAACAAAGTTTGTGGCATATGCCCAGGCATTGTTGCTGACAGGATCAGCCAGGTGGTCAGCAAGATTCTCCAATGGACCCTTTCCGGTCACAATGGCCTGAACAAAGAAGCCGAACATCGAGAACATGGCCAGTCTACCATTTTTTATCTCCTTTACCTTAAGCTCAGCAAATGCCTCAGGATCGTCGGCAAGGCCCAAAGGGTCGAAGCTTCCACCGGGGTAAAGCGGGTCGACCACCTCGCCAAGTGGTCCACCGGCAACACGGTAGCCCTCAACAGCACCCATCAAGATAACTTGAGTAGCCCAAATGGCCAAGATGCTCTGGGCATGGACCAAGCTCGGGTTGCCCAAGTAGTCAAGTCCACCCTCGCTAAAGATTTGAGCTCCAGCCTTGAACCACACAGCCTCACCGAACTTGACACCGTTGCGAGCCAACAGCTCTGGGAAGACGCACCCGAGGGCTCCAAGCATGGCCCATCTGCAGTGGATCACCTCAAGCTCACGATTCTTGGCGAAGGTTTCTGGGTCAGCAGAAAGCCCAGCGGTGTCCCAACCGTAGTCACCTGGAAATTCACCAGTGAGGTACGATGGGGACTCACCGGAGAATGGGCCCAAGTACTTGACTCTCTCGGGACCGTACCAAGGGCTGCCGGATGAGACAGGCTTGGTAACAGTTTTCCTCATGGAGATCCTTCCATTACCGAGAAGCTCTGATACAGATGGAGCAACCTTAACTGCCTTCCCGGCGAAGGACGGAGAAGAAAGAGCCATTGTTGATGAATCCATTTCAGGTATCAAATACAAACTGTTGAACTCTTGGGAGGAGTACGAGTTTTAGGAAGATGTAACAAGGTGCTTTTGGCTTGATTTTCATGGGCTGTTCACCAGGTATATATAAGTCTGGGATATCCAAATGTTCTTATCTCTAGAGATTTTTATCTCTGTTTTCACTGGTTGATGATATCCCATGTGATTGCATATCCAGTTGGTTAATTTGCATACCACGTACTTCTCATGCAACATGAGAAGTACTTTGTTTGATAGTGCAAGATATCCATGGCTTAAGCATACGCTGGGCCTAGGGGGAGTATCAGCTTCAATTTTCCAGGAAGTTGTGTGGTTACCATTTATGTAGTAGAAGTTAGGACCACTTACACACAGGGACCGCCAAAATATGCTGAAACGGATTGCAAGTTTAATTAGCAGTCCATCAGTTCTAGTAGATGGATAGCTTGTTGTCTGTTCTGTTACTGCTGCAAGTTTGTTCTCAAGATCAAAAAACATTAATGTTACATTTTTCTGTCATTTTTTTGGACAATTCTCGTTACGCTTTCAACAACACTTCTATGCCTACCCTGAAGTGTTTACAAACTGACGAGTTTTTCACCTAGTGTCAAGGCTAAAGCCAAATTTTGTTAAACTCAAGTTTTAAAGCAAAAAAGAACGTTCCGCTGAGAAATATATTGCCTTGTATGTTGTAGGTATGACTTAGGAGAAGAGTGTTGCATGGCTACAATGATTTTCCAACTTTCGTATGCAGATGTTTCAATAGCCGAATTTATTAGAGCTCAATGTTATTGCAAAGATTTCTGTTTCTCCCTCCCTCTCACGTTGCTAAGAATTCTTCGAAAGCAGAGTAACTGAAAAATATTTAGTTTCCAGACTTTTAAAGTCTCGGCAACAGGTCTTGGTCTTGTAAGCTTTGGCCCCTCCATCAGGCATAATCTCTACCACCTTCCTGATCTGTTCGAACTTAAGGGAAAAGGATGATAGCACAGCGCGAGGACTTCAGAGATGTCCAAACTAATGACTGCTGCTTTCTACTAATTCCTGGATCAGTCTTTATTATTAGCTTAGTAAACTTTTAAGTTACTATCTCTCTCCTTCCGATAGAAGTTCATTTCAAAATTTGGGCTATTAATATGTTTCCTACATTTTGTCATATCGTTCTTACAAGAATGTAATTGCTGCAAGGGATTAATCTTGTCCAATATTGTTGGTACACACGCTTCATTATTTGTGCGTCTGATGCTGTTGTCTGTCTTGATGCCGTGCTAACGGACTCAATCTCTTAATAGTTGCTCTTAAGTTCTGAGTCGGTGTTGAACCGAGAAGGAGAAAAATAAGAACTGATGATATATGCACCAGTAACATCTCGGTGACAATTCTTGGTAACATTTGTGCACCACCTCCCACACCCCACCCCTTCAAGTTTCGTTAAGTACCTCTAATCTCTTAAAATTCCCAGTTATCTTGATCTGCTCTTACAGGTCTTGATCTCAAACTATTCCCAATAGAGATAGCTTTGGCCCCTCACTAGACCTGATCCCACCTACGTCCCTGATGTTTTCAAACGTGTGGTGACTGTTGCTTTGTTGGTTTGCAGAGGGAGGTGCTTGATTTTGTTTGTCCACTTAATCTGAAGCTGGTTAAGAAGGTAAACTTGACTGATCTCTTTCACCAGCAATAAGTTTGTATATTCTACTTATTTGTGATTCTTGATCTTGCTATCATGCAGCATGTATAAGAACGTAGATGCCGTAAATGATGTAAAAGATCTGGTCTTAATGCTCGTTTAACAATACGGCAGTGCTTCGAATACAGGGAAAAGCTCATAATTTATGCATCAGTATGATCCCAGTGGCAGTTTTCCATACTATTTGACTCCTAGATGTTCAGTAATCTTATGAAATTTTCAGTATTGTGAGCTGCTGCTGTCCAAAATCTTTCCTGATCGAGATGTTGTTGGCCCCTCCATCTTTGCTGTGGAGGCTGGGCTTGGGGCGTGGGTTGGGTGTCAGATGTTTCAGTTTATCTTGTTGTAAGCATAGTGCATGTGGCTCTCTTGAACTGCATATGGATGTGCTTTTGGCATTCAATGAATGTATTCATATGAAGTAGGTACATGTGACCGATCTTTGTTATGTTTCTGCAAATGAATTCCCATAATGGTCCCCGCCTCTGCCGCAACCATCACCGACCACCTCTACAGGCTCCTGCTATACTCTTCTTTTTTGTGATTTATTTTTCTTTTGGGATTAAAGTTCATTTACCTTTTAATTATGTTATGCTCATGCTAAATTGATAACATACATTCAATCGTGCTATATGTTTTTGCAGAGTGTACTAAGAGGAAAGGTGCTTTGTTCCATATATAATCTGCTTACTGGAGATGATAGGCAAAAGGACACCCAAGATTACCAACTGATATGAACAAACAGGTAGGAACTTAAGAAGCTGTAAAAAGTTACAAAAGCATTCAACCGATACTAAAAATTCAATCTGCTTCGATCCATTCTGATGAACAACCTGCAATACGCTCAACTCTCATATTTGCATTCGGATTACAAGGAAATTAAGAACCCATGATGGTTTCACGGCACTATTCTTCACATTCACTTTCCGGGAACAAAGTTTGTGGCATATGCCCAGGCGTTGTTGTTGACAGGATCAGCCAGGTGGTCAGCCAGATTCTCCAATGGACCCTTTCCGGTCACAATGGCCTGAACAAAGAATCCGAACATAGAGAACATGGCCAATCTACCATTTTTTATCTCCTTTACCTTGAGTTCAGCAAATGCCTCAGGATCTTCCGCAAGGCCCAGGGGGTCGAAGCTTCCACCGGGATAAAGTGGGTCGACCACCTCACCTAGCGGTCCACCAGCAACACGGTAGCCCTCAACCGCACCCATCAAGATAACTTGAGTAGCCCAAATGGCCAAGATGCTCTGGGCATGGACCAGGCTCGGGTTGCCCAAGTAGTCAAGTCCACCCTCGCTAAAGATTTGAGCACCGGCTTTGAACCACACAGCCTCACCGAACTTGACACCGTTGCGAGCCAACAGCTCCGGGAAGACACATCCGAGGGCTCCAAGCATGGCCCATCTGCAGTGGATCACCTCAAGCTCACGATTCTTGGCAAAGGTTTCAGGGTCTGCGGAAAGGCCAGCAGTGTCCCAGCCATAGTCACCAGGAAATTCACCAGTGAGGTATGATGGGGACTCACCGGAGAATGGACCGAGGTACTTGACTCGGTCTGCGCCGTACCATGGACTGCCAGATGAGACAGGCTTGGTAACAGTTTTCCTCATGGAAACCCTTCCATTACCAAGGAGCTCTGAAGCAGAAGGAGCAACCTTCACTGCCTTCCCGGCCAAGGTCGGAGAAGAAAGAGCCATCGTTGATGAAGCCATTGCAGGTACACTTAATGAACTCTGGGGAGGAGTAAGAGCTTTAGGAAGATGTGGGAAGATGCTTATGGCTTGAGTTTCATGGGATGCACCACCAGGTATATATAGGGTTGGAACATCCAAAGGGTCCTTATCTATAGAGATTTTTATCTCTGTTTTCACTGGTTGATGATATCCTATGTGATTGTATATCCAGCTGCTTGATTTGTGTACCACGTACCAGCTAGCGTTGGATTGCTTAGGTGCATAACGTATCAAAGTCTCATGCAACATGAGCAGTACTTTGTTTGATTGTGCCATATCTCCATGGCTCAAGAGTGCTCTGGGCCTTGGGGGAGTGTTGGATTCAGTTTTCCAGAAAAGTTGTGTGGTTACCTTACCATATATGTAAGAGTCAGGGCCTCTTACAGTTGGGGACCGCCAAGATATGCTGAAAAGGGTTGCTAGTTTAGCAGTCCAACAACTCTAGTAGATAAATAGTTTTTTTGTATGTCTTGATTATTAAAGCATCTAATTCCAAATTAATTGGCCATAAGCAGAGAAGCTTACAAGACTTATATATTGAAGTATTATTTCTTATTTATCCGAACCTGATGTGAGATTTATATCTCATAACACTGATATTGTAGAGCATCTATATTGAAAACTAGTTATTCGATCTGTGCAAATGGTTTTATAGAACGTATTATCTCCACCAGCGGCCTCGGCACGCTCGCACATAGCCCAATCAGACCTTGTCTTCTCCAAGCCGGCCTTCATTCCCTTGAATTGAGCTTGGAGACTGGCCAAGGCCTTCAGCACCTTTGCCTGAAAGCCCATGTAGTCATTCTGCCACAAGCCATTAGTGAACTTGAACATCCATTCATGGAGCTCCTCCGCCTTGCACCAACTTTGCCTTCGGTTTCCTCTATGGTTTCTTCTAGCCTGTCAAGCCGCTCCTTGGCATCTACCATAGCGACTTCGCATCTGACCATAAGACTTTTCATAACAAAAACAGCATAACGAGACTTACCTTGATCCTGCCCTTGTCCATGGTCATTAAGTCTAATCGAGGGAGGCCAAAAAGTGATTAAAAAAAATTAATGTCTAGCACAAAAAATTTCGGAAGATTCAAGTTTACAAAAATATAATTTATTTAATCGTATAATTTTACCATTCATAGTGATTTATTTAACTTGGTAAGGTTAGTCAACAAATTACTAATATTGCATTAAAGAAACTTAACTTACATGTAAATACGTACTATTAATGTGATAATTAATTATACGAAGACAATAGTGCATGTATAAGTTAACATATTATAAGAATTTAAACCCAAAAAAAATTAATGTTGGTCTATTCGTATTTCTTTGTAATTTGATTTAGAATTTAAATTCTGAAAAATGAAGAAGGAGTAAGAAAAAGACGAAGACAAAGATTATGGTGGCCAGTGGAACAAAAAGTTAAAAACATAATAAAACAGAACACCAATACATTAATTTTACAATATAACACATTCTTGTAACTATTTTAAATATACTTTCTAATATTTAACAAACTAAAAAGAAAATCCAAAATTTGGTACCCCCCCCCCCCCCCCCCCCCCCACCATTAGCTCCTCCCCTGTCCATGGCAAATCGTCCCGCTTTGATACCACTTGTCACGGACCTGTAGATCGACAAGCTCCTCACCATTTGGCCTTTTAGACAATTTCATTGCCTGTGAATACTAAGCCAGTCAACAGGAACCAGAAGATGGTTTGGGCAACTGAGCCACCACTATTTACAGTATCTCGCCCAATGGTTGGTTGATATTAACCAGATCGTACAGTGCACAATTACAATCTAAAATATTCTAAAATTATTTTTGGATATTTCAACTTACGATATAATTTTAGAATACTCTCCGCTAAGTGATGACGTGTGTGTCCAGTAAGCGTTTTAGGCTTCAACGAGGAAAAAAAATAAACCCGTAAAACTTGGCCACAATTCGTTGTTCCCGCCTTGAATGTTTCTGGTGGCCTTCACTTCTTGAAATGCAGACAGAAAAGGAATCGCGTGGAAGGAGCCGGTTGAGAAATGTCCGTGAAACATGTAATCACTGTAGTTGAAAAATGTTCGTAAAACTTGGCCACATTTGAATTCTATACCAACAACGACGCTTTGGTACCAAAGAAGAATATGATGCATGGAATTTCAGAGTCGCCTTACGGGGTTTACCTAAATGTATACGCTTCATCTCGCATTCTAACAAAAACATGTTTCCAGAATTCCAACTAAAGATGCAAGGGAAAAAAGGTACGACCCAGGTCCAAGGTGTTACTCACCTCTAAGAATCAGGTAACAGCTTTATTTTTTCCAAACACAGAGTTACCAGACTGACTAAAAAATGCAATTCTAGTATCTGGTGATTGTAATCGCTCAACCATATTCACTCTTTACAGGTACAGTTAACTGAAATGAGCCTGAAACCAAACATGACAAAAGATTCATGAGAAAGCACCGAGCTCAAGGCCACTAGATAGACAAACATAACTTACAGCAAAGCATAACCTCACACCAAAAGAAAAGGAGGAAAAGAAACAACAAGAAAGGGAGATATCAGGGACTCGCGGACAAATAAACCCGCTTCTGAGGGTTAAGTTGTACAGTTGACAAACTGGTTATAACTACAGGCAGCCTTGGGAAACAAGTCGAGAGGTTAAATTTACGCTTTCTGGAGAACAAGTTTCTCGTACAGAGCAAGGATGTCTTTCTTGCTAGGAGTCTTCAACTGGAGCAGCTCAGCACCAAAATTATTTTTCGTAAGCTCTTGTTTAAGTCTTGACACTGTGAACTTTGTATAATCCTCCGAACTGGTCTGTTGACTATGGTTATCCTCATCACCCTTGTACACCGAACCACCGTCTTCTGGCGTTGCAAACTGTAAGGGGCTAGTAGTACTCTTTGACCTCTTATTTCCCCTCAATGCTTTGTCATTAGTGTCCATATCGTGAACAGATTCCACACCCATTTCATAGTCCTCAAGCCTAACTCGTTTCCCACGAGAAGCTGTTCTCAGCTTACTGTCCAATGCACTTTCGTTGAGACGAACTGTAGTCAACTGTTGCTGGAGTGAATCGAGTTTCCCCTGCGTGGCTTGCAGCTGAACAGAAAGAGCCTCCGCCCTGTTGTTCGCTTCTGAACGGGCTGCACGTTCGGTCTCCAAAAGACCCTCAAGGACTTGAACGGTACTCACCCTTTGTTCATTATTCGATTTCATTAATGACTCAATTTCTTTCTCCCTTTCTTCAACCCTAGCCTCCAGCATTTCGACTTTGGATCGAGCATCCATCTCAGCAGCACGATACCTCTCTACTTCGTTAGCCAGGTTATTTTTTTGCCTGTCCAAATTTTCAATATGCCTCCCAGCCCTCTCAATTTGGGCCAGTCTCTCCATTGCTAATTGCTGAGCCTCTGTCTTATCTTTTTGGGCAATGACTGCTTCTGCTCGCACTTTATCAGCCAACTCAGTTGCTCTTTTAGCTTCTTTTTCCGCAATTTTGCATCTTTCCTGAACTTCCTCGAACCTATTAAATTCAGATTGGTACTTCTGCACCAAATGAACTTTCTCTTGTTCAAGAATCCTTGCTTCTCTTTCAAATGATTGTGCAGAAGCGTTCACACTTTCTAGCCTCTCACCCAACTCCTTAATTTCAAGCTTCATATGTGATATTTCTAGATCATAGTTCTTTATCTTTGACTCGGCAGCCTGACAAAAGTATAGAACATAACAAATAGCATGAAGAAATAGCACATACAATCAATAAAAATGTTCATACATTGCTACCCAGCATTCACCAGCTTTCATTGTTTTTTTCTTCTCATTCTAAGTGAATTTTTTGTTTCTTTTTGGTTTCTTTGGGATAAAATTTTGTACCGAATTTTTCCATTCGTTCTGCATCAGTACAAAACCTTGTTTGAATGATTGGAACGGAGTCTTCTGTAAAGCTTTATAACAGTTTATTTCAGCATGCTATACCTAACTGCAGAGCCGCCTAAAAGTAATAGTGAGTTTCCTTCTTTGGCAACAATTTAATTCACAAACTTCCTCTTAGCAAAAGAAATTTTGGGCTAGGATCGTATGGGATCTCAAAATAAAGTAGGCATACCTTATTCAAATAAAGCTTGAAATGATTTAGAGGATAAATATCAAGCCTCTCTAAGGAGTGCAACATATATCAGCTGGTAGAGCCTCTATTTGTGTGCCTATAAGCACGCTCGCTCAGCACATTCAAATGTGGTAGATAAGTGCAGTGTAACACTTTAGATGGTAAAAGCACCCAGGAGCTCACCTTTAACTCCAAACTTAAAGTTGTCACACGCTGCTCGGCTCGTTCAATCTTTGCTGCCTTATCCTTCATTTCTGCTTCCTGTAGTTCAGAAAAGACAAGGTAAACAACTAACAACAAATAGAAGTTTGCAGCCTTAATTTCATAATATGCAAATATGAGACAGATACTTTACTTTATCAGCCAGAGTATCAGCAAATTCTGCTCTCAAGGCATCTTCCCTCTGTTGCATTTCCTTACTTGTGCGATCTTGCACATTT
>JAVXUO010000464.1:0-153873 GCA_033065855.1 Escallonia rubra | reverse complement strand
ATTGCATATCCAGTTGGTTAATTTGCATACCACGTACTTCTCATGCAACATGAGAAGTACTTTGTTTGATAGTGCAAGATATCCATGGCTTAAGCATACGCTGGGCCTAGGGGGAGTATCAGCTTCAATTTCCAGGAAGTTGTGTGGTTACCATTTATGTAGTAGAAGTTAGGACCACTTACACACAGGGACCGCCAAAATATGCTGAAACGGATTGCAAGTTTAATTAGCAGTCCATCAGTTCTAGTAGATGGATAGCTTGTTGTCTGTTCTATTACTGCTGCAAGTTTGTTCTCAAGATCAAAAAACATTAATGTTACATTTTTCTGTCATTTTTTTGGACAATTCTCGTTGCGCTTTCAACAACACTTCTATGCCTAGCCTGAAGTGTTTACAAACCGACGAGTTTTTCACCTAGTGTCAAGGCTAAAGCCAAACGTTGTTAAACTCAAGTTTTAAAGCAAAAAAGAACGTTCCGCTGAGAAATATATTGCCTTGTATGTTGTAGGTATGACTTAGGAGAAGAGTGTTGCATGGCTACAATGATTTTCCAACTTTCGTATGCAGATGTTTCAATAGCCGAATTTATTAGAGCTCAATGTTATTGCAAAGATTTCTGTTTCGCCCTCCCTCTCACGTTGCTAAGAATTCTTCGAAACAGGTCTTGGTCTTGTAAGCTTTGGGCCCTCCATCAGGCATAATTTCTACCACCTTCCTGATCTGTTCGAACTTAAGGGAAAAGGATGATAGCACAGCGCGAGGACTTCAGAGATGTCCAAACTAATGACTGCTGCTTTCTACTAATTCCTGGATCAGTCTTTATTATTAGCTTAGTAAACTTTTAAGTTACTGTCTCCTTCCGATAGAAGTTCATTTCAAAATTTGGGCTATTATTATGTTTCCTACGTTTTGTCATATCGTTCTTACAAGAATGTAATTGCTGCAAGGGATTAATCTTGTCCAATATTGTCGGTACACATGCTTCATTATTTGTGCGTCTGATGCTGTTTTCTGTCTTGATGCCGTGCTAACGGACTCAATCTCTTAATAGTTGCTCTTAAGTTCTGAGTCGGTGTTGAACCGAGAAGGAGAAAAATAAGAACTGATGATATATGCACCAGTAACACCTCGGTGACAATTCTTGGTAACATTTGTGCACCACCTCCCACACCCCACCCCTTCAAGTTTAGTTAAGTTCCTCTAATCTCTTAAATTCCCCAGTTATCTTGATCTGCTCTTAGAGGTCTTGATCTCAAACTATTCCTAATAGAAATAGCTTTGGCCCCTCACTAGACCTGATCCCACCTACGTCCCTGATGTTTTCAAACGTGTGGTGACTGTTGCTTTGTTGGTTTGCAGAGGGAGGTGCTTGATTTTGTTTGTCCACTTAATCTGAAGCTGGTTAAGAAGGTAAACTTGACTGATCTCTTTCACCAGCAATAAGTTTGTATAATCTACTTATTTGTGATTCTTGATCTCGCTATCATGCAGCATGTATAAGAACGTAGATGCCGTAAATGATGTAAAAGATCTGGTCTTGATGCTCGTTTAACAATACGGCAGTGCTTCGAATACGGGGAAAAGCTCATAATTTATGCATCAGTATGATCCCAGTGGCAGTTTTCCATACTATTTGACCCCTAGATGTTCAGTAATCTTATGAAATTTTCAGTATTGTGAGCTGCTGCTGTCCAAAATCTTTCCTGATAGAGATGTTGTTGGCCCCTCCATCTTTGCTGTGGAGGCTGGGCTTGGGGCGTGGATTGGGTGTCAGATGTTTCAGTTTATCTTGTAGTAAGCATAGTGCATGTGGCTTTCTTGAACTGCATATGGATTTGCTTTTGGCTGTCAATGAATGTATTCATAGAAAGTAGGTACATTTGACCGATCTTTGTTATGTTTCTGCAAATGAATTCCCACAATGGTCACCACCTCTGCCGCAACCATCACCGACCACCTCTACAGGCTCCTGCTATATTTTTCTTTTAGTTGTGATTTATGTTCCTTTAGGATTAAAGTTCATTTACCTTTTAATTGTGTTATGCTCATGCTAACATACATTCAATCGTGCTATATGTTTTTGCAGAGTGTACTAAGAGGAAAGGTGCTTTGTTGTTTGTTCCATATATAATCTGCTTACTGGAGATGATAGGCAAAAGGACACCCAAGATTACCAACTGATATGAACAAACAGGTAGGAACTTAAGAAGCTGTAAAAAGTTACAAAAGCATTCAACCGATACTAAAAATTCAATCTGCTTCGATCCATTCTGATGAACAACCTGCAATACACTCAACTCTCATATTTACATTCGGATTACAAGGAAATTAAGAACCCATGATGGTTTCACTGCGCTATTCTTCTCATTCACTTTCCGGGAACAAAGTTTGTGGCATATGCCCAGGCGTTGTTGCTGACAGGATCAGCCAGGTGGTCAGCAAGATTCTCCAATGGACCCTTTCCGGTCACAATGGCCTGAACAAAGAATCCGAACATTGAGAACATGGCCAATCTACCATTTTTTATCTCCTTGACCTTGAGTTCAGCAAATGCCTCTGGATCTTCCGCAAGGCCCAGGGGGTCGAAGCTTCCACCGGGATAAAGTGGGTCGAACACCTCACCTAGCGGTCCACCAGCAACACGGTAGCCCTCAACAGCACCCATCAAGATAACTTGAGTAGCCCAAATGGCCAAGATGCTCTGGGCGTGGACCAGGCTTGGGTTGCCCAAGTAGTCAAGTCCACCCTCGCTAAAGATTTGAGCACCGGCTTTGAACCACACAGCCTCACCGAACTTGACACCGTTGCGAGCCAACAGCTCCGGGAAGACACATCCGAGGGCTCCAAGCATGGCCCATCTGCAGTGGATCACCTCAAGCTCACGATTCTTGGCAAAGGTTTCAGGGTCTGCGGAAAGGCCAGCAGTGTCCCAGCCATAGTCACCAGGAAATTCACCAGTGAGGTATGATGGGGACTCACCGGAGAATGGACCGAGGTACTTGACTCGGTCTGCGCCGTACCATGGACTGCCAGATGAAACAGGCTTGGTAACAGTTTTCCTCATGGAAACCCTTCCATTACCAAGGAGCAACCTTCACTGCCTTCCCGGCCAAGGTCGGAGAAGAAAGAGCCATCGTTGATGAAGCCATTGCAGGTACACTTAATGAACTCTGGGGAGGAGTAAGAGCTTTAGGAAGATGTGGGAAGGTGCTTATGGCTTGAGTTTCATGGGATGCACCACCAGGTATATATAGGGTTGGAACATCCAAAGGGTCCTTATCTATAGAGATTTTTATCTCTGTTTTCACTGGTTGATGATATCCTATGTGATTGCATATCCAGCTGCTTGATTTGTGTACCACGTACCAGCTAGCGTTGGATTGTTTAGGTGCATAACATATCAAAGTCTCATGCAACATGAGCAGTACTTTGTTTGATTGTGCCATATCTCCATGGCTCAAGAGTACTCTGGGCCTTGGGGGAGTGTTGGATTCAGTTTTCCAGAAAAGTTGTGTGGTTACCTTACCATATATGTAAGAGTCAGGGCCTCTTACAGTTGGGGACCGCCAAGATATGCTGAAAAGGGTCGCTAGTTTAGCAGTCCAACAACTCTAGTAGATAAATAGTTTTTTTGTATGTCTTGATTATTAAAGCATCTAACTCCAAATTAGTTGGCTATAAGCAGAGAAACTTACAAGACTTATATATTGAAGTATTATTTCTTATTTATCCGAACTTGATGTGAGATTTATATCTCATAACACTGATATTGTAGAGACGCTATATTGAAAACTAGTTATTCGATCTGTGCAAACGGTTTTATAGCACGTATTCTCTCCACCAGCGGCCTCGGCACGCTCGCACATAGCCCAATCAGACCTTGTCTTCTCCAAGCCGGCCTTCATTCCCTTGAATTGAGCTTGGAGACTGGCCAAGGCCTTCAGCACCTTTGCCTGAAAGCCCATGTAGTCATTCTGCCACAAGCCATTAGTGGACTTGAACATCCATTCATGGAGCTCCTCCGCCTTGCACCAACCTTGCCTTTGGTTTCCTCTATGCTTTCTTCTAGCCTGTCAAGCCGCTCCTTGGCATCTACCATAGCGACTTCGCATCTGACCATAAGACTTTTCATAACAAAAACAGCATAACGAGACTTACCTTGATCCTGCCCTTGTCCATGGCCAGTGGCGGATCCAGGAAGTCTAATCGAGAGAGGCCAAAAAGTGATAAAAAAAAGTTGATGTCTATCATAAAAAACTTCGGAAGATTCAAGTTCACAAAATATAATTTATTTAATCGTATAATTTTACTATTCATTGTGATTTATTTAACTTGGTAAGGTTAGTCAACAAATTACTAATATTGCAGTAAAGAAACTTAACTCTTTCATGTAAATACGTACTATTAATGTGATAATTAATTATACGAAGACAATAGTGTATGTATAAGTTAACATACTATAAGAATTTAAACAAAAAAGAATTAACGTTGGTCTACTCGTACTTTTTTTGTAATCTGAAGATTTCGAATTTAAATTCTGAAACATGAAGATGGAGTAAAAAAAAGATAAAGACAGATTATGGTGGCCGGTGGAACAAAAAGTTAAAAACACAATAAAAAAGAACATCAATACATTAATTTTACAATACGATAACATTTTTGTAACTATTTTAAATATATTTTCCAATATTTAACAAACTAAAACAAAAATCCAAAATTTGGTAACACACCCCCCCCCCCCCCCCCCCCATTAGCTCCTCCCCCCGTCCATGGAAAATCGTCCCGCTTTTATACCACTGGTCACGGATCTGTATTGACAAGCTCCTCACCGTATGGCCTTAGACAACTTCACTGCCTGCAAATATTAAGCCAGTCAACAGGAACCGGAAGATGATTTGGGCAACTAAGCCACCAATATTTACAGTATCTCGCCCAATGGTTGGTTGATATTAACCAGATCGTACGGTGCATAATTACAATCGAAAATATTCTAAAATTATTTTTGGATATTTCCACTTACGATATTATTTAAGAATACTCTTCACTAAGTGATGACGTGTGTGTCCAATAAGCGTTTTAGACTTCAACGTGGGAAAAAAAAACCGTAAAATATTGGTGGGATGGGACAAGTGGCTCCACCACAACAATTCGTTGATCCCCCTCGAATGTTTCTAGTGGCCTTCACTTCTTGAAATGCAGACAGGAGGAATCGTGTCAAGGAGCCGGTCGAGAAATGTCCATGAAACATGTAATCGCTGTAGTTGAAAAATGTTCGTAAAACTTGGCCACATTTGAATTATATACCAACAATGACGCTTTGGTACCAAAGAAGAATATGATGCATGGAATTTAAGAGAGTTGCCTTGCGGGGTTTACCTAAATGTATACGATTCACCTCGCATTCTAACTAAGACATGTTTGCAGAATTCCAACTAAAGATACAAGGGAAAAAGTACGACCCAGGTCCAACGTGTTACCCACCTCTAAGAATCAGGTAACAGCTTTATTTTTGTCAAGCACACAGTTACCAGACAGACTAAAAACTGCAATTCTAATATCTGGTGATCGTAATCCCTCAACCATATTCACTCTTTACAGGTAAAGTTAACTGAAATGAGCCAGAAACCACACATGGCAAAAGATTCATGAGAAAGCACCGAGCTCAAGGCCACTAGATAGACAAACATAACTTACAGCAAAGCTTAACCTCACACCAAAAAAAAAAAAGAGGAAGAAAAGAAACAACAAGAAAGAGAGATAGTAGGGACTCAGCGGACAAATAAACCCGCTTCTGAGGGTTAAGTTGTACAGTTGGCAAACTGGTTATAACTACAGGCAGCCTTGGGAAACAAGTCGAGAGGTTAAATTTACTCTTTCTGGAGAACAAGTTTCTCGTACAGAGCAAGGATGTCTTTCTTGCTAGGAGTCTTCAACTGGAGCAGCTCAGCACCAAAATTATGCTTCGTAAGCTCTTGTTTAAGTCTTGACACGGTGAACTTTGTATAATCCTCCGAACTGGTCTGTTGACTATGGTTATCCTCATCACCCTTGTACACCGAACCACCGTCTTCTGGCATTGCAAACTGTAAGGGGCTAGTAGTACTCTTTGACCTCTTATTTCCCCTCAATGCTTTGTCATTAGTGTCCATATCGTGAACAGATTCCACACCCATTTCATAGTCCTCAAGCCTAACTCGTTTCCCACGAGAAGCTGTTCTCAGCTTACTGTCCAATGCACTTTCGTTGAGACGAACTGTAGTCAACTGTTGCTGGAGTGAATCGAGTTTCCCCTGCGTGGCTTGCAGCTGAACAGAAAGAGCCTCCGCCCTGTTGTTCGCTTCTGAACGGGCTGCACGTTCGGTCTCCAAAAGACCCTCAAGGACTTGAACGGTACTCACCCTTTGTTCATTATTCGATTTCATTAATGACTCAATTTCTTTCTCCCTTTCTTCAACCCTAGCCTCCAGCATTTCGACTTTGGATCGAGCATCCATCTCAGCAGCACGATACCTCTCTACTTCGTTAGCCAGGTTATTTTTTTGCCTGTCCAAATTTTCAATATGCCTCCCAGCCCTCTCAATTTGGGCCAGTCTCTCCATTGCTAATTGCTGAGCCTCTGTCTTATCTTTTTGGGCAATGACTGCTTCTGCTCGCACTTTATCAGCCAACTCAGTTGCTCTTTTAGCTTCTTTTTCCGCAATTTTGCATCTTTCCTGAACTTCCTCGAACCTATTAAATTCAGATTGATACTTCTGCACCAAATGAACTTTCTCTTGTTCAAGAATCCTCGCTTCTCTTTCAAATGATTGTGCAGAAGCGTTCACACTTTCTAGCCTCTCACCCAACTCCTTAATTTCAAGCTTCATATGTGATATTTCTAGATCATAGTTCTTTATCTTTGACTCGGCAGCCTGACAAAAGTATAGAACATAAGAAATAGCACATACAATCAATAAAAATGTTCATACATTGCTACCCAGCATTCACCAGCTTTCATTGTTTTTTTCTTCTCATTCTAAGTGAATTTTTTGTTTCTTTTTGGTTTCTTTGGGATAAAATTTTGTACCGAATTTTTCCATTCGTTCTGCATCAGTACAAAACCTTGTTTGAATGATTGGAACGGAGTCTTCTGTAAAGCTTTATAACAGTTTATTTCAGCATGCTATACCTAACTGCAGAGCCGCCTAAAAGTAATAGTGAGTTTCCTTCTTTGGCAACAATATAATTCACAAACTTCCTCTTAGCAAAAGAAATTTTGGGCTAGGATCGTATAGATCTCAAAATAAAGTAGGCATACCTTATTCAAATAAAGCTTGAAATGATTTAGAGGATAAATATCAAGCCTCTCTAAGGAGTGCAACATATATCAGCTGGTAGAGCCTCTATTTGTGTGCCTATATGCACGCTCGCTCGCCACATTCAAATGTGGTAGATAAGTGCAGTGTAACACTTTAGATGGTAAAAGCACCCAGGAGCTCACCTTTAACTCCAAACTTAAAGTTGTCACACGCTGCTCGGCTCGTTCAATCTTTGCTGCCTTATCCTTCATTTCTGCTTCCTGTAGTTCAGAAAAGACAAGGTAAACAACTAACAACAAATAGAAGTTTGCAGCCTTAATTTCATAATATGCAAATATGAGACAGATACTTTACTTTATCAGCCAGAGTATCAGCAAATTCTTCTCTCAAGGCATCTTCCCTCTGTTGCATTTCCTTACTTGTGCGATCTTGCACATTTGCAGCCTTCTGAAGAGCATTTTTTGCTTCTCTCACAGCAATGTCATACTTCCGTTTCCACTCCTCTGCCTCCTCTTGAGCAGACTGAGATTGTTCCCGAGCAGCAGCCAGCCTTGCTTCAGCAGCACTGCTTCTGGACTTTAAGATGGCAATTTCTGAACTAGCCTGATCCTCCTCAGCTCTCTGCTTCGATAAAACCTGCTCATATTTTCTCTTCCATTCTATGGATTCCTGGCGGGCAGAATCCAGTGTTTTTGATAAACTAGAACATCTCTCTTCGAGTGAGCTGCATTTACTCTGCAGATTAGCAATGCGGCTCATATAGTCATCAGCAAGCTTCTTCTTGTCGTTGATAGCATCCTCATAACGCTTCAAATAATCAGACTTATACTTTTCACTAGCCTCTAGTTGCTTGGTAAGCAATCCCATCTTATCTTCAATTGAGCGGCATTTTAACATTAGGGAGCCCTTCTCTGATCCAACTTGATCTATTTGCTTCTTGATAAGATCAAGAACCGGACCTTCCAAACTGTGAGAAGTATCAATAGAAGTTCAGAAGAAAAAGCTGAAAGTGGAAAGAACATCAACTAGAAAAGTTCATATATAAACCTTTGCTGTAAGAACATGGTTAACTTCTGCCACTTTTCAGGACCATGGCATGATGCTTCATACTTGGACAAAAGACCATCAAGCACCTGCATACCAAATTTATGACTTATCATATACCGACGCATGTGCATACCCTATATACAAACACATGTCATAATCCATGTACTTGCGTACGACATATACCTAAAAGAGAGGATGACTACCTCTGAAGAGCAATGGACTCACGTCATGGACAACTTATGTAATAGTGAGAGCGCATACATAATATTTATATTGGAAAAACCAATCAAAATAGGCGAGGGGGACATAAATAACAGCTTTAAATTTAAAGCAAAAGAACATATCTAAAGCGCTAGAAAAGGAGCCTGAGTCTGATATAATGTGAACCTTTCAAAATGCAAGAAAGATGCAAGTCTATTACCACCTCAGCAGAGAAGAAAACAAAAACGAAAAAGTAGTCTAACATTGAACACTTATAAAGTGGTCTAACGATGAATGCTTACCTTAAGGACATGATCTACTTTTGCATCGGGAGCATGACAGGCTGTTCTCAGTTCCTTCTCCATGTTTTGTATAGCAGTGGAACATTGTAAGTATGCCTCCCTAAAAGCATCCCTTTTGTAATCCTGCATCAGAAGCATTTCAAAATCAATAACACACAGGTGATAGATGTTCTGTATAAAAGTTGAATCTGACCACTCTTATTTGAAACAACGCATCTCCTCTCTTTTCATCTTTTTGCTTTTGAAAAATAAATGAAAGCAAAGCAAAAAAATGCTATCTGAATATAGACTAATAATGCACGACATTGCACCTGAAGATTGAAAGACTTCACATCAAACAATTCAAATTCAGATTACTATGTGAGGCTGGCCAAGACCTTATCCTCCTTTGGGCCATAATCTTCTCCAAGTTTTACTAGGAGGTCTGAACCCAATAGCATAATAAAAGGGTCCAAAATTCCACTTCTTTAGATACAATGGTATCTGAATAGGAGAAGTCAAATTCAAAAACGAGTGTATGAACTGATAGAATAGAATAAGCATTTGTTTCAACAGATCAACCATTAGTCGCATCAACCACGTTATGAATGAATGAAAGCCTAAAATACGCAAACCAGTCTCTACTTGATTGCCCTTTTTATTGATGTCGATACAACAAGATTTAATCAATTTCACGACCGGGGTTTAAAACTAAACAACGATCCTGAATCATATAGCTGTGGGATGGATATTCATACAAAGTAGCTCTTTCAATTTAACGTGAATACTATACATTCACTTATATAGCAGATCTCGCCTGCATTCGTAGGAAAGATGAAGTTGTTCCCACCCTATCTTGGCTACACCTATAGGCCCACTGGGGGTCCCAATTCTCATGACACGTCGGCATATTCAACGGTCAACTTTTCAACGCTCACAAGCCGGTCAAAGCGACGCATGCTCAAGTCACGTGCATTTTCCCTTTGTGAAGCAGCCTTGGTGTGCCTTCCCCCTTAAGGGGGTCGGCCACCCAAGGGGTCGGCCACCCTCTTTGGAAGGGGGTCGGCCACCCCGATCTTTGGAGGAGGGAACCTGCTTGCCGCTGCTATCATCTCACTCAACGCATTCTGCAATGCTCACTCATCACCAGTGGTCGCGTGACGCCCGTTGTCGCACGCGCATCTTTGCCGCAAAAACCGTCACGCACGGGCGCGCATCGGCATCTAGGTACCATTCCGCGACACTCGTCGCCGCTCCGGCACTCACGGCGGGACAGACTCGCAACCCTAAAGCCCTCGCCGGCTCAATCAACTGACAGGGCTCCGGCCCTCGCGGCGGGACGGGCTCGCAACCCTAAAGCCCTCGCCGGCTCAATCAACTGACAGGGCTCCGGCCCTCGCGGCGAGACGGGCTCGCAACCCTAAAGCCCTCGTCGGCTCAATCAACTGACGGGCTCCGGCCCTCGCGGCGGGACGGGCTCGCAACCCTAAAGCCCTCGCCGGCTCAATCAACTGACGGGCTCCAGCCCTCGCGGTGGGACGGGCTAGCAACCCTAAAGCCCTCGCCGGCTCAATCACCGGACGGGGCTCCGGCACTCGCGGCGGGACGGGCTCGCAACCCTAAAGCCCTCGTCGGCTCAATCAACTGACAGGGCTCCGGCCCTTGCGGCAGGACGGGCTCGCAACCCTAAAGCCCTTGCCGGCTCAATCAACTGACGGGGCTCCGGCCCTCGCGGTGGGACGGGCTCGCAACCCTAAAGCCCTCGCCGGCTCAATCAACTGACGGGCTCCGGCCCTCGCCGGCTCAATCAACCGGGGGCTCCAGCCCTCGCCCGCTCAATCAACCGGGGGCTCCTACCTTCGCACGCATAATCAATCGATGGGCTCTGGGGGGGCTCCGCTCATAGTGCTCCGGCATGAGGACCCCCCCGCCACGGACTCTGAGTATCGAGCTGCAAGCATGTACGCTCATGTTACCATTGATCATCGACACCGTCAGGGCAATGACCCCCGGGTCACTCCGGGATGGGAGCAGGTCCTCGGAGGGCATCGCGCCCGGCCCGCTTGGCAGTTGGCTACAGGGGCAACCTCGCCGCTGTCAGGATCGTTGCGCGTCTCATGACGCATCTCGTGGGATTCAGTAAGGGCTTGGACTAGAGGCTGGGGCAACGGGCTACTCTGACCATGCTACCGCGGTGTGGTCAGTCTCCTCAGACAGGCAGAGGGATGCTGCAAGGGCAGGGCGGCACGAACTCGGGGACCGGCAACTCGACGGATAATCAATAGCGTGGGACCCCCTCCGGCGACGTGTCACTCCCAGAGGACGACACGTGTCGACTGATGACACGCGCGCATTTGTGCCTATATATAGTAGATTTTGGAGCTTATTCAAGGACCTCTCTCTCATTTCACTTTCTCTCTCTAAACCTCATTCTCTCTGGATTTCTAGTGAGAGAAAGACATTTGGACTCCTGTCATCTGACCCTTTGCACTCTTGACACGAACTATCGACCGCCGGCCCTGTTTGTCGCCACCCGGCTTGTGCGGTGCTGTCAGCCCTCGTGACCTGTCTGGGGAGCCTTGCTCTCAGCCCTTACTCCATCCTTGTTGTCTCCCACTTTGTCTACTTGGAAGCCAACTCAGGTTGCATCCTTTGTGGCACCTCTACGTGGCAACGAACCCTCTTTCCTTGGCAACAGAAGTCAATATTATATCTGCTTTGTTTATCGTCTACAATCATTTTCTCAATATTTTAAAATATAATCCTAAGATTACTCTCACGCTTTGGTTTGTAAGTTTCTAGAGTCCAGTGCACCAGGTCCCGACTGAGGAGAATTTGGGGATGCTCTCACCCTCCAGGTCACAATGGAGTAACCTTAACGTTGTGCCCAGGCCCACCCCAACTCTAGCACTTTCAGATGATGGCAGCATCATACAAGTGTACACTAGTCGTGGTGAAAAGCTGGAGAAAGCACAAAGACACATGCCAAAACAAAACTAGGCGCTAACTTTCAATATCAGGAATTGGTTATACCAAAGTGGATGCGTGCCCATCATCACAATGTGTACAGCTGGAAATGATCCTGATTTAAACCTGTGTTCCCGAGACCCTTTTGACTGAGACAGCAGACAGAACACTTAGAACTGGAAATCACATTGGTTCCATCTTGCACAATGAAAGTATGGAATCAGGCCACTATTTTCTTACCTTTACTTATATTCAAACTCATTAGTTTCTCATTTACTTTCTGGCTGTAGTACAATGGATTTTTTCAGTATTGTCAGCTCCGCTGGCAAACATTCGCTATTCGAACAACTTGAACATCCCCTTGTGTTTGGCACAAGATAATTCAAGCTAACAGCTAGGTGAAAAATGGTATAAGATACACAGGCAGTTATGCACAGAGAGAGAGAGAGAGATAGACATTCACGCGTATCAAGTGTCATTAAAGGCGCAGGCGCACCTAAGGCGCAAAAGGACCCTGGAGCCTAGGTGCAGGCGCGCGCCTTTTCAAAGCAAGGCGCAATATTAAAATATATATAAAAAAAAGTGCATTAAATAAAAAAATTAAGTAAAAAAAATTTAGAACATGACAATTAACAAACTTCTAAACATTAGAGAAAGTTTCAAATACCAACATTCTAATTTAAAAAGCTTCCAACAATAAAAATAAATTCTACTTTTAAAAATAAGATCGATCTCAATGGGAATGGGCATAATATAGGGACTAAAAATTCAAATCTTTTCTCAAGACTGAGCTTTGGCCTTATGAACAATATAAAGTGAAGCTAACAAATCAGTTAGGTCTCCTAATTTAGCCATGTGTGCTCTGTCTTCAACAGCTTTCATAGAAAGGTTAACATAGTTGGTGAGCAATTAGCGATAAAAAGTGTTTTATCGTAACAAATCAGTTAGGTTTTATATTTTAGTCTTAAAAAAAGTGTTTTGACTTGGTAAAGACAAAAAGGGTAAAAATACTAAAAGAGAAATCAACGGTCCACGTGAAGACAAGAAGCCAAATCGAATAGTTACACATCGTGCGCCTAGCTTTGCGTCTCCCGCCCCGCTATGCGCCTAGCGCCTGAACGCCTAGGCGCACAAGGTGCGCACCTTATTGAAGGCGATGCGCCTAGGCCTAGGTGAGGCGCGTTTTGTGCGCCTAGCTGCGCCTTGCGCCTAGTCGCGCCTTTTATAACACTGCGCGTATCTAATAACTGGCAAACTTCTCAAACTACCGGTTAAATTCACATGCTTTGCACATGCAATAGTAATTCTAGAAAACATGAAAGATTGTCTTTCGTTAGCATTACACCGGGAGTGAACCATCTATCAGGTTAATTAGCATTTATCAGGTTACTTGTTTTCTATTTCATAGGGAATTAAAAGTTGTGAATATATAAAATGACACATGATCGAATTCATCTCGCGTGCTTGCGCACTTGCAGGGTTCCGTGCTACTTTTACCAAAATGGTTCGACTTTTACCGCAGATAATCATCATCCATGTAAAATTAATCAACCTGTACTTTCATCACAAAGTTTAAAGAATTTTATTCAAGTCCATCTAAGTAGAATGGCTCCATTCTTGATATTAAGTTTACTATTGAACTTTGTTCACTGAGCCATCCGTATATAATGTGCACTCAATTGAATATACAACCTCATTCGTTATGAAACGTTCACAATCTAAACTTGTTAGGAACTACTTTCTCTTTGTCCTAATCTTTTTCCATAAACAACATACAGATGTACATGGAAGTGTTCAAAAAAATGTGTTGGGATGATGTCACTATTTACGCATTTGTTCAGTTAACCTAAATACATACATGCATGGAAGGGATTTGTTTTATAAACCTAATTAGCAGCTATTCAATATAACAGACAACTTATGATAAAACAAACAACACAGAGATATGCATCATAGACGCTTATGCATCAAAGATAGAAAATTGGTCATTCAAGTGTCAAAATCTATTAGCTGGAGTAACATAGGTAGCAAAAGCACATAGGTTCTGATAAATTGTGTC
Organism: Escallonia rubra; assembly: GCA_033065855.1. Classification (NCBI taxonomy): domain Eukaryota; kingdom Viridiplantae; phylum Streptophyta; class Magnoliopsida; order Escalloniales; family Escalloniaceae; genus Escallonia; species Escallonia rubra. Next base: position 140,020 of record JAVXUO010000464.1, on the reverse strand, counting down.
TTAAAATATAATTTTAGCATCAACATATGCCACACAACATCTTGAGTTGTAGTTGTAGGCTCTACTAGATTCTTAATTAATTCGAACGTCACATATGATTCATGTAAGGGCAAACCTCTTATATACACAATGTTAAGTCATAGAGAACATTAGAGGGTGAAAATTATTTGGTTGCTAGGATTGCATAGGAAAAGATAACAGAGTAAAGGAGGAGACGAAGAAGAATAAGAACCATGAAAAGCTACCACAACCTAATCAACCTGCAAACTTTTTAGGGATAGCCTCTGTATCGCTATCTAGAACAAATCAGTCCTGCTTGTAATTTTGGGATACTGATTACGTACGCACGCTGTACCCCTCGTAATTCTTTTCCTTAATTTCCTCAAATATTTTGCTGATATCATCCTAAGAGCAACATTTGACATGTAGGCGTAGTTTAGCAGTTTTTTGTGTATTTTTCCTCAATCTCCTCTTCTTTTGCCTTAAGTGTTGCTTTAATTTCATGGTGCAATAGTCCTAATTGGTTATTCTTGTAACTGGAATATTACATGGCCATGCAGAATCGAGAGTTTGCAGTAGCAAGTTACATTGATGTGTCCAGTAAGGGCGGTTGGAATTAGATTTTCCTTTTTAGGAGTGCGGGGTGGAAGGGAATTCCATGGATCACGGATACAAGATTATCACATGAAGCATAATTACAGAGATCCAAAGTATAACAGATTTTTCTGATTCTGAGGTAAACTTGTAGCTATTGACACATTTGTTTTAATAGGTTCACAGGTATTGCAATTGTTGAAGTAATCATATTTGCCGATAGGTTTCAAATACATGAATAAAACAAGCCAGATTTTCAGCTAATTTTTAGCTATTTATTGCTATTATCAAATTACTTGGACCTACTGACAGGTTTCACATATAAGAAGGGACGAGAAAAAGGAATCTTAATAACATGGTTGGTGGTTATATAAACATTGCTATTGAGAAAAGAAATATTTTTCTCTTGAAGATTTATGTGCAAAAAAGGCAGGATCGAAATTCATGACATAATTTACCTTTTCTTTTGGAATTAAAAAATACGATAGCTATGTATCTTGAAAATACAAGTCTCTGCTAGTTATTTTTTTACCAAATTTTTATGCAGAAGATACGGTGGTTATAGGTTAGTTTTAGCGAAGTGATATTTGAGCTCCACTTTTCACCATTTGAGCTCTACTTTTTGTCCCTAATGAGTATCGTATTAGTGACAAAAGTAGAACTTAAATGGCTAAGGTGAGGCTCAAAGGGAGAAGCTATTTCAAACCCCTAATATGCTAATCAACACTCTTTTGTTTGTCACTAAAAGGGTTAACACTCAAAAGTACATTTTTAGAGACAAAAAGGGGGTGAAAAAACATCCAAATATTAATTCACTGGTTTCAAAATAAATAGGCGTTTTGTAGATTTTTATAGACTTTCCTAAGTGAAAGTCAAAATACCCTCAATTTTGAAATTTCCAACAGGATATCCAAGAAAATATGCTTGACATTATATTTAAAGTCTAAAACACCCTTAATTATAATAAACTCAAACTCAAAAAGGGTATTTCAAGGAAAGAAGCTTAGTACTGTACTAAAAGTCAAAAACACCCTTAATTTAGAAAAGGGTTAATATTGTACTAAAAGTCAAAAACACCCTTAATTTAACCGAACTTCGTAATGCAATTGGAAGGGAGGGAGGGTTAACCGTATGCGTGCTTTTATATATAGCACAAATAATCTAAGGAGGGGGGGAGAGGTTGTCGATTCATACATGTCTAAAAACTTGCAAATTTTTGGAAATAAAACTAAAGGAAGAGGGGCGTAACTAAACACAGAGAGAAAAAATATTACCTCAAAGGCCTTTCTTAAAAAGCTATGAAGACGCTTTTCATATTTCTGCCTCGTAGAACCAACTCCTACAGCAGTGGCATTAAATGCAGCCAGTGACTTTTGAACCGCTGCTTCATGGGCTTCTCTCAGCGCAGCCTAGAACCACTTGGAAATTAGAAAAGAATTGAATATGACCATCACTATAGATTGGCGAAAAGTATAACTTACTTCCTCGGGAGGCCTCAAACGGTCGAAGGCAGACATATAAACTTCAGTAGCTAGATCATATGCTCTCTGACACTCTGCCTCTTCGACACTCTGCAGAATAAGGATCGTAAACTCTCAAATATTCAGAAATAAAACATTACCAAAATATCTGTGCAATCAATAACTTGCCAAACCACCAAATTCTTATCTTGCTCCAAATGATAAAACTGTAACCCATAGCAGAGGTTTTACCTAAGGAGCATTATTCCTTCTGCAACCCACCTTTAAAGTGGTATACATGGCCCAAGAAAACCTGTTATACTTCCATTTCTTATTGACCCCTTAGCCACAAAAAATTTGCAAGTCTTGACTAATGACACAGGCTAGTGTCGGCAAATTCTAGAAAAGTAATAGACATACATGAGCTATAGAAGAAACGAAAGTTATAGATGCATGATTGACAAGAATCTTGCTGGCATAAACAACAAGGAAGATCACAACATACAAGTGTATACCTAATCCTACAAGTTCAGATACGCACAAGTATTACAACAATAACTCCTCTTCACTTCCCATCACCCTACTTTTTATTAGACCTTGCCATGACTACTTTCAGCTTTATAGGGCAAACTTGGACATACTGCAGTAGTTAACTAATACAAAAGATAATACATAGAAAACTGGAAACGGTTATTTCCATCTCCATCCAATAATTAACTATGAAAGCAAGGTTAACAGCGTATAATCTCACAAAATGTAACAGAGTAAATAAAAACTGTAAAGAGTTCAAGAAACCATACTAACCTGCCATGATGAGGTTATTGTGGGCACCGCGCCATTATTAAGAGCATCTAGAAATGATTGAGTGATACGAGCAAAAATTGGTCCAGTCATTACTGTAGCTCCTACTTGTTTGGGTCTAGTCCTCTCGAAAACAAACCTTGTCAAAGCATCCAAACCAGCTTTAAATTCGGGCCTTAGTCTATCCAACTGCATATAAAAAAGAAAATATATTCATATTACTTAAAACTACTCCAACAAAAATCACATAACTGACAATTATGCAACTCATGGAAACGAGAGTGGTACTAACTGGAATTTGGTCAAGTCGTTGAAGTTCATTTTCATTGCTCAAAGGCCGCACAAGGGTGAAGCATTCTCTGTCTGGAAATAGAGCTCGGATAGATTCCCGAATCTAAAATTGATCAGTTTTGAATCAGTAGAAGATCCAAAAGAATTGCAACGTAAATGAACTCAGCCATTTAAATCGGCAATCAACTTTTTAACACGAAATATATGAAAGCTAGATGCATAACCTCATTTTTGGCAGCTACATCTCTTATGCCACCTTGAACTGGCCTCAAGGCGAGCTCCAGGTAGTCACGAGGTGTAATTTTTCTATTATCCTCAGCCAAGTCCAAGTAAAAGTCCTGCAAGTACAAAGTCATAAATTTTAAAATGGCCATCAATAAAAAAGAAAGAGCCACAAATCTAAACGGGCAAGTAAGCTTGGCAATCATATCCAAAAAGTCGTCGAGACCTAAGGTTTCAGCATAAGGGAAAAGCAATGGTCAAGTACTATATTACCCTTAAGAGCCAAACGAAGATCGGGGAGAACTGCCCAAGCTCAGATGCTGTACTCCTTCCCCCAGAGGCTCGAACACGTATATGTTTAGTCATTTCAGTGACGAGAGAAAGGCGATCAAGTGCGGCTTCGTCAATGCCACCCATCTGAATTGAGGGAAGAACAAATAAAGCAAATTAAACAGAAAAAATCATTACAAAGATATTGCACAAAATGACAAAATAAGAGAGGCACAAGGTGAAAGCAAGAAATTGAAAGTGCATTATAATCCCTAACCTGATTGTAAATGAACATGCTTGATAAGAGGACAGCCAAAGAGAATATCTGGGTACTGTAAGTTCCCTGTCAAAGAAAATGGAAAAGGTAGAAAGGGAGATTATGTAAGATTTAAGTAGTAAGATTAGCAAAAAGGGCGACAGCATATATTAATTTCTGACCTAAAAACAAAGCGGAATTACTGATTGATGGAGAAAAGACTAAGAAATTAAAGTAATGCAAGAGGGAAAATAGATCGAGGTCATCCTCACCGTCTGATCATAAGCATCAATGCCTTCACTATCTAACAGCAAGAGATTGTACTCGGTCCCATCAAGAGCAGTTCTCCTCAAGGGAGTACTCCACAACCAAAGGCCTTTGGTGCAAGGCCGATGTGTTGAAGCGACCTGAAATCCACTGCTTCTTCCAAGAAGCTACAGCACAAAATATAAGCCGATAGCATAGGTTCTCTTCGTGAGGCGGTGAAGGAGGAATGTAATTTGAAAATATGCACACTCAGATGTAAAAGCAAACTAGATATTCAAAGACAAGTGGACTTCTGCTTATTAATGCAGACGATTTAACAGCTCATAATCACAAATTTGAAAAGACCAACTAAATGCACTGGGATAAAAACTATAAGAACGTGAATAAAGTAGAGATCAACATTATAAAAATGAAAAGGTCAAAATTGTTTCTACTTGTCAACTCTCATATTGGCTTGCTGACTGCTCAGGAATCCATAATGGAGTTAGATATGGTATACAATGTCATGACATCTGGTATCATCTCAGCATCATATTTTCCAGTTAATTGGCAACAAGAATCAAACCCCAATCCATCAGCTTCTCGCCGTCATTGTCTACAGCTCGTCAAACCAGAAGTTAGTTGTCCCTACAGGCCTACACCGTGGGCCCAGGGCTGTCCTACATTTTTGCGAGCCTACAAGAGACATTATGAGAGGAGTTTCCAGTTCTGCTCTCCGTAAACCCGGAGTCAGAGTGTAGCCTAGGATGCAAGGCTCCAGAAACTGCAGGGGCAAAGGAGGTTGCATGTGCACAGCCTTACCTCACAGTACTGTGTTTTTAGTCCATGACATGGGAGAATCTTACCATGTTCAAATCTTGCCCTTGTTCTTCATCAACCTCAGTCTAGTTTAATTCAGCTAATTACTGGGATGGTCTAACTCCTAAATGGCAGCTTTAACAAGCTACTAAATTCTGTTGTGGACTGGACTTTACAGTCTAAGAGAATCCTAGGTACAACAAGACAATGAAAGCTGTCAAGTTGCACTGCCCAGATGAATCTCATTTTCTGGAGATCATAAAGCAATTTTTCTGATTATAATGCATCCTCTACTTGGATTTTCTCACTCAAAAAGAAACCTTCTGATAAATCAAATATCCTAGCCTTCCACAATTTTACATCTCATTGCAGCTACATTTCTTTTTGCGAATTTGACGGAGCAGTCAAATGCCCTTCCTGTGCTTAGAACAACTTCCAATCATTAGATTGCACGCTATCACAACTTTAAGCAAGTGACCAAATGCTTACTTTTGTGGGTTCAATGAATGAATATCCCTTCGCAAGATCGTCCGTATTTGAACAGAAATTAACTATGACAAGAGGAAAAAAAAAAAAACTTTTGTGCACTTTGTCAACATGATTTTAACGTACATAGCTATGAAATGTATAAAACTAAATCACTTACTTTGGCTCTACAAATTCCATGACAAGTAGAGAAGCACAAAATTCGGGAAAATGGCACGAAAGAACAACTGCAATTCTTAAAAATGATAGGTACACTACAAGACTCGCAACAACCATGCAGTATTTTAATCTCGTGATTCTACGCCTTCCTTGACACCTTAAACCAAGACCCAGAATGCATATATTTAAGACACCCCATAGGAAAAAGTAAGTAAACCCAACCCAACCATTTCTACCACTAAACGATTTCATCCCAAACATACTTCTGGTCCCAATCTCAACTGTTATTAACTATAACACCACCAATACCCTAGCAGTAAAATAGCTGTACACCCAACTATAATATGCCCCACAGGAAGAAAAAAAACCAACACACGTATTTACCACTATTGGGACTGTTCCATGCCATAAATCACCTATTTCATCCAAATTACATGTTTCAAAGTCCGAATTACTTCTTATTAACTCTAGCACTACCAAAACCCTGGTTGTGAGATTAACAACCCATTCCACTGAAAATGAGACTAGGCACAAAAATGAATGACCATTTTATAATGAAAGCGAGTTAAAAAAAAATCACAAGTTACAAGCCCTAGATTGCTTATATTAAACAAGAACATTACAATTTCCTATATTTATGAACATCCCTCTCTCACCACTATTATAGTTGTTCCGTGCCACTAAATTGCATGCTTCGTTCAAGCTATACATTTTCAAAGTCCCAATTACATTTCTTGTCAACTCCACCACCAGTAAAACCCTAGTTCCAAAGAAAATGAAATTACTCATGACAATAAGCATCAACTTTCTAATTTAAAAAAGCGAGTAAAAACAACGAATCTACATGCCATAGATTGCTCATATAACGCAAAAACATTACAGTTTCCTCTTTAAAGTTTTACCACTATTACAGCCATTAAATCCAAATTATACATTTTACTGTCCCAGTTAGTCGATTACACTTCATGTAGCTGCACCAACACCAAAACCCTAGTTCCAGAATCAGCCAAAAATTCCCAGTAAAACCAACAAACCCACGAAAGAAAACATCAATTAAGTCTAGAACCTCATAAAGCCACGAATTCATAAACCCTAGATATGCATACTACAAAGCCCCGCCATCAGAATTTGATCCATTACTTGATACTGATAGCTTAAAAAAGCAAGAAAATCACAATTTATCCTATTAACGTGTGGAACATAAGGAATAACATCACAGCCTTACCACTATGTGCACTTGTTTTCATCTAAATTACACATTCCACGGACACAATTACCACATCAAGCAACCCCAGCCACGGAAAGCCCAATCAAAAAGAACGGGGAAGGAAGGGCCGAAGATCGAAGAAGGGCTTTAATAACGTTTCATGTTAACCTCACCACCAACAAAGCTCTAGCTCTAAAATCAGAATTGAATTCCAAGTAAAAAAGAAAGCAGTAAAAAATAACAAATTCGCAGGCCAATTACATGCAAAACCTCACAGAAACCACAAATGATGTGCATACCATCAGCAGTAACACTAGATAATACATCAATTACATGCAAAACCTCACAAAAACCAAAAATTAGCACACCTAATTATGCACACCACAAGGCCCTAACACCACACTTTTCTAGGTTACCTGATTGACTATGTGGCCCTTGCACTGATTGCTTAATGCTTATATAAAGCAAAAACATCGCACTTTACTCTAAAGCAAGAAAATAAAGCAATAATGTCACGTTTTACCACGAAATAAAACACCAATCACATCCCAAAACCTCACAAAAACCACGAATTCACAAACCCTAGAAAGTGTATACAACAATGCACTAACATCACAATTTGCTTTACTTATGAGTAAAATTATCACAGTTTTACTACAATTAGGGCTGTTCTGTGCCACTACATTGCCTGTTTCATCCAAATACAGTCCCAATAGTCAATCACAGTTCGCTCAACATACCTGATTGAGTATGTAACTCTTGCCCTGCCGAGCGCGGCCGCAGACGGAGACGACGCCGACCGGCTCTTTGACGAGCTGGAGCACGGCGACGGCCTCGGGGTCCATTTGGAACTTGCCCTTGTCGTCGCAGTACACGAGCCGGATCGGCCGGGCGGGGCCGGAGGCGACGGTGGCAGCGGAGGGGCGGCTGAAGGCCGGTGGAGGAGGCTCCGGCGAGGGGGTGGAGGGCTGGGGGGAGTCGCCGGAGCCGCGGCCGAAGAATCGCCTCATGTCGCCGGAGTTTTGGCTTCTTTGGCCGATCTGCTTGGTGTGTGTTACTTTTTGGGGGAAGTGTGTGTGGTTTAGTGCGTGAGAGAAGAATGTGCGTTTAAAATGGGGGAGGGAAAAGATGCGAAATCGAACAGAGCTGGGGCTTTATAGCTCGGGGAGAGCAGCGCTTTTAGAATTTGTAGGACGTTTGGAATTACGAAGTTGGCCTTTTGGATCTAAGTCATCAGTTTGTCGAGCGCGATCAAATTAACGGAATCGGAAACGGAGTGTAATTCAGGAGTAAATTTTAATGATCTCGAGATAATAGTCTTGATAATTTTAAATCTCAAGATCGTTAACTGATGTGATTAGCGGTGAGCACGGTTCGGTTGGTTCGGTTTAGAGGCTGAATACCAAACCGAACCGACCAACTTCGGTTTGGAAAAAAAAACCGAACCGTTGGTTTAACGGTTCGGTTTGGACGGTTTAATCGTTTGGGCCAAACTAAATTTTGGGCAAGTTTTAGACCCAAAAATTAATAACTTATAAATAATAATAAGTTCCAAAAAAACTGAATCTTTTAATTATAATTAATAACACTTAGTGAGATGTTAGCTGAGAGTGAAAAATGTGTGTTAACGTTAAAGGATTTAGGGTTTATCTCATTTTATATGAGTGATTAGATAACAAGGGTTAGTAAAAAATAACTAGGCTTAGGTAAAAATATAGATATGTTATATTATATACGGTTGGTTCGGTTTATGCGGTTTCAAAAAAATCTGAACCGAATGTACGGTTTGGGAAAAAAAAAACCAAACCGATTGATTTTTAGATCGGATTGAAAATAGACGGATTGGTTGGTTTGATTTTCACGGTTAGATCGGTTTCAACGGTTTAAATGCTCACCCCTACATGTGATAGAAAGAGGATTTAAGGGAAACGGGGCTTAGTTGGTTGGATTTATTAATCCGAGACCAGATAATTTTTTTAACAACCGGTGAAGATTGACTTTCATCAACAACATAGAAGGATTAAATCCTTTTAACTTAGAGCACGTAATTTGACAATAACGTGTATGTTTAACCGTGAGAACGTGAAAATGAAAAAAGTAAAGTGGGAGTAGGGGCACAAATTGAAAATTGAATCCAATCACTTTCTAAATTTTTTGAGAAGTTCTGTGAGATAATGGAGATTGACTTTCATGGTCAAGGTAGAATTGTTGTTTTGGAGGAGGTGATGTGACAACAAAATATATACATATGATTAATAGTGAGAGCATGAAAACAATAAATACAAAGTCTAACAGGAGTTCGATGAAAATTGGGAGTGCTCACTTTAAAAGAATTTGATATTGGAGCTTGTGAAGCGGGCAGGTTACGACTAAAAGTCAGTGCATTCCGTCGGTTCCACCCACCTGGAGCAAATCCCATCGCGAACAGATAGGGACTGAAGAACCTATGGCTGGATTGAATCTTTCGCGATGGAAATTCCCTTAATCCATCACAATTTTCCTAGTTGTTCTTGGAACTTCTGAAAGAGTGGTGTGAGGTGTATGGATCGAATGATAGCATGTCTGAGATTGATTTGTAAAAGTAAACTCTAGATTAATCATGAATCACATCTCAAAACCAGATTAAGCTCTTTTTAACAGAATTTACTCAAAGTTGTAATGGTGTTTGGATTAAGTGTACTAAAACCAGTTTCAATGTGGCAAGAATGATCAAGAAGTTTAGATTTTCAGTAGAAGATGCTAAGGGTCTTCATGATTATGCCTTAACCAATTCTTTAACTTTTGAAAGCTAGTACAATTAGTTTTGTATCTTTGCCAAACGCTTAACGGTCTGATTGAATTTAAATTTAATAAAATTTTACCATCTCATAATCAACCCAAACAGTCTATAACCCAATAGATGCAAATGCAAGGCCTCGACGAGTTACACTTTCTTATTTTTTTTTTCCGGTTCCTGTGGTAGAGATATCAATTTTGACTATACATCATGGATATCTGCACCGCCCCACTCCTATGGGGTGGGTTTGGTATTTAATGCCATAAATCACTACAGATGCAGCGCGAGTATGGTTTTATGTGTACCTGCTCTGCTATCTGACTTGACCCCGCCTTGCGCTGCTGTACAGTACTCGCTTCACTTTTATACCCTACTTCAAATTTATATCTCGACCGTCCATAAATCCATGTATGAAACTACTTATCTCAGAAAATGAAGAGAAACTTAACAGACTAGCTTGCTTTGATTAGGATCCCTATTTACCCAAGAGACTTAAAGGCTTGAAAGTCAAGAAACTGCGGTTACCCTAGGAAATCAATATCTCACTAAACATTATAAAGAAAAATGTCTTGCACACACTCCTGACCACTCTTATATTCTTAATGGGGGATTCAAACCCTAAGGGGGTATACGTTTACATAATTTTGTTTTTGTTTTTGTAATGATGATGAAAAAAATGCTTTTTTCGTGTACTTTTATCTTTTCCAATTTCGTTTTGGATAAAAAGATCCAAACAGCGGCGAAAACACCTGAACAGTATTTTCACATTTGTCCACTGATTGTATTCTCTGTGTCACGTGTCAGAGAATACTTCACCTGTCTGGACTGTTCACATTTTTCTCTGCAGCCTCTCTGTCTCTCACTCTCTCTCCCCTGCGGGAAGCGTGCCGAACCAGAGGAAGCTGGAGCTCCCAGAAAATCAAATGGGTGCCGTCGAGTTTGATAGTCACCAGGTATGGTGTACATTTTTTTTTATCTTCCCAAGTCTTTCCAGTTGGAAAGAACACACACGACAGGCCAGAAAGTATGTGAAAGTAGAAGACAGTGGCCATGGAAACTTTCTTCTGTTCTTTCTTTGCAGGAAAAAGAGAAGAGAGAGAATTCTCAAGTGAAAGCACATAGCAATTCCATTAGAGCAAGACATATTTTGCAGGGAGCTTTGCAGATAGAGATTCCATTATCCTGTTACTTGAATAGGGGAAGGGGAAGGGAAATGGGAACAAGGGAAAAGGAAGGGAAATGGCAGGTGTGGGAACAGGGAAGGGAAAGGGAAATGGGGGCACAGATGTGGGAACAGGGAAGGGGAAGGGGGACGCGTGAAGGGGAAATGTGAGGGGAAGGAGGACACACATATATGGGTCCACGGAAGCAATAATGTAAAGAATGTTAAAAAACATACAAGAATCTATATTTATACTACTTATAAAAGTATGAATGTTGTAAATCATTTTAGGACGGTTTTGTCCTCCGTTATTTACGTTAATAACATTCTTACCTACCCTTTATGACTCCCTTTTAAATTTTGTTGAAATTAAATGAGCATTGGATACAATGAATCTATTTTAGACATTAGGAAATGAAAATTACAATAAGAAAGAAATATATAAATCCATTTATTACTCCCTTTTTAATTTGGTTGAAATGAAATAAATATTGGATAATGAATTGGGTAATAAGAATTGTGATTTTTTACCTTGCATATTTTGGTTAGCAAACAATTAACCAATTTAAAACAAACACAAAAAAGAGAAACACTGAAATAAGTGAAAAATCACTTCAGAAACAAAAAAATAATGTTGAAAGAAAAAAACGAGAACAGGGTAAATATGCATCAAAAAATGGGATTTAGGGGGAGCGGGGGGAGGCTTGAATATGGCGCCAATTTGAACTTAAAATCTGTCCAGTTATTGCAGTTGAAGACCAGCTGCTTTGCATGATGTACAACATTCGTACATTTCAGCTGGTTTTGAAAATTACAAATCTTAAGTGTATTCCATGAATCAATTTAACATATTACAAAAACAATTCAAAGATGATTCATTCCTTTAATTTCTCCATTTGCTCTTCTTTTCAGGAGTACCATCAAACATGTCTTCAATCCAAAAGCCTACAAAGAAGATTTTCAAACACTGAACTCATTACAATTGCGAACATCAAATATATATTTCTTTTAAAACAAGTTAGAAAAGAAATAAGAACATAATTGAATTATATTATTTTGATCACAAAAAAGTTAATGATATCAGCTTAAAAATTACTTTCGACCACATTCTCGTGCAACGCACGTGCTCCATACTGGTCTATCTAAAAAAGTTGGTAAAAATAGAAATGAAAATGATAAACGTACACAAAAAACTGAAAAAAGTAGATACAGAAAAAATTAAAAGTACACGATCCGATTTTAGATCTGAATATTAAAATTTAGAAAATAAAAACATAACACAAAAAATGAAAATAAATTGCGTAAACGTACGGCCCCTAAACAACCCAAGTCCCTTTCAAATTTCTCCTTTCAAACACATCTCCATTTTCTCTTCTTCTCCTTAGGCCGCCACACCAACAACCACTGTCCACCAATGCCAGTCGCCGATCGTCAGTCCATCTACCTGCGACCACTACTGCTCCGGTTGTCAATACGTCAACATCAAATCCCTTCTCACCCTCCTTTTCAGGTATGTTACTATGTTTGCCTTCTCACCTCTTACGCGCACAACATTTGCTCTAATCTGCCTTCTTCAAGTGAAATGAAATGCTTGATTGTTCTAATTTTGGCCCTTTGGACTTCTTACTCAAAATCTAAAAAGACAAGACGGATAGAGTCGGCTCTGGGTCGGGTAACTAGAGGGTCCATCACATCAAGGATTGTATATTCATTTCTAAACCCGATGGCTAGACAGGGTGGGGCGAAGTCGGAGTCACAAGTTTTGGGTGGCTGAGAACCCGCATCTGATCCGCCCTGTTGCCATCCTATCCACGGGCAACCAATCAGTTCCTAGGTTTCAGTGTTTTTATTACTTTTTAGCTTTGGTTGGAGGTGTTTGTCACTTTGTCCCTTCTTGATTTCCTTTGTTCATTTTTTCCTTTTATATTTCATTTGGTTAATTGGGCCAACTAACAAAAGAAATTCTTGAGCTCAGTCAGAGACCAGAAACCATGAGTCCATTTAGGTCCCTCATCCCAAGCTTAGGGTTCGTTTGACAAATTTTTTTTTTTTGGTTTTCAGTTTTTAAAGAGCAGCTTAAATTATTTTTTTTATAAAAACAAGTGGGTGTTTGATAACCCCTTTTTTTTAGGTTTTTTTTTTGGTGTTTGGTAACCTTGACTTTTTTTTTTTTTGGTGGTTTGCGGTGGCGGTGGTCGACGGTAGTGGCGGCCGGCGGCCGGAGGTGGCTGCCGGCAGTCGCCGGCGGCCTGCAGTGGCAGCCGGCAGTCTTCGGCGGCCGGAGGTGGCTGCCGGTGGTCTCCGGCAGTGGTTGCCAGCGGCCGGAGGTGGCTGCCGGCAATCTCCGGCAGTGGTCGCTAGCGGCTGGCGGTGGTCGCTCTTTTTTTTTCAGTTTTTAAAAACTGAAAAAAAGAGCAAAAAAATTGTGTCAAACTGGCCCTTTAGTCTAGCCCAAAAATATCTTAACAGACTGTAATTTAGCTTATGGTTTCCATCAATATCTGCTTACACGTGCTATCATAGCATAAGACTTCATCTGTTAAAGAAATTAAAACACTTTTACTGCAACTGTGCAATAGTTAGATTATACCTAACAGTTAGATTCTGACGATATAGTACAAGCACCGCCATTTCTTTTTTTGTTAAGTTACAGAGTGACATTATAATAAAGGTTTTACACATGTTGCCACATAGTATTACAGTATCTGAATAGGTATATCCTGTCATATTTGTGTCTCAATATTACGAGCACATAATTACGTATTTAACGTTTGTTAAAGTACTATTATATATTACGATTCCTCATAGATCCTAATGAACCAAATCTCTTGATATTCTTTAATTCAGGTGAGACGTGCAAAAATTGTGAGAGATCTTGTTTCGGTTCAGTTGGACGTACGTGTGATGTTCAGTTCATCCAAACGTAATGGAATTGATACAAGCACCACATAGACTTTACCTAAGAATTAAAGCACCATACTAAAAAGAGCGGTTGCACTTTTAATTTTATGTGGTCACAGATGCATAACTTTCTTTATAGTAAGCTTATATGCGTTGCCATGTATGATCAAAGCATATATCAATCAGCTTGTACACACATCCGTGTGTGTGTGTGTGTGGAGAAAGAACTCACACTCATTATCAGTTTATTCTCTCCTTGCAAGTACATGTCCTTAGTTAAGCAAGTATCTGACTGCATGGTTCATTATTACAAAGCTTATACAACACTAACGAGATAATCAATTCCAGGGAGGTCACTTCTTGGCAAGCAATGGCACTTCTTCAAACCGAAAGCACCCTTCTAATGGTGTCTAGTGCATCTTCTATGGAATGTATAACCATGTCTGTGTGACTGGAATTTCCGGTATCTGAAATCCATTGTTCCGAAGTAATGCCATGGAAGTCAAGAGACGGTCCATATGGCTGGTCATCTCCTACTTCACTTTTCTGAGGAGGAGATGACCAACCGTATTCTTCAAAATACTTGATCTTTTCCGCAACTTGTGTCTCTTCGGGAGCCTCAATATCAGAAGAAATTGAGCTGGTATTGCTGGCGCTCTCTTTCTCACTTGTGTTGCTCTTCTTGCGAATGCGGCAGAGAACCCAATCATCCAACTGAAAATGTTTGTGCTAACTGCTAGGTTAATATTGATCATGCTCATGCTTTGATTCTAGGAAACTCCCATTCAATAAGGTAGCAACGGGGGGACAGAGGGCAATACCTTAAATTTTGGACAATTCTTGATTTTTCGAATTGGTAATATGTTTATATTTTGAAATTAATTAGTAATATTTTCTGGTTTTTCCGACTAGTAATATACACATTGAATAGCCAAAATGGATCCTTCAGGACATGAAAATTGGCGTTTTTCACGTGGACGGTCTGTAGATGCCACATAGACACCATGTGGATGCCATCTTGAACATGATAGGCGAAGTGACTTTTTTGCCTTTGAAAATCTAACAGACTTCTGATCAAAGGGGAGTTTGACTGTTATTTGGTGCTGGACACCAAGATTATGAGGTACGAGGTGCTGGGCATGCCAAGATTGAAACGTCGAGTTGCTGAGCGCAAATCATTCCAAAGATGGAGGTGTTGGTTGAAATTGATCCATTTAGATAATAGACATATATTTGTTTAGCTATTTTCATCTGTTTCAAATGAAAAAAATGTAGTGTAACTTACTCTCATGGATCCTCGGAGCCTGAGGCAATGGCTGCTAGGACAGTTAACAACCCTATATTCATCCATCATCCAGTTGGTTTTTGAGCCATTCCGAGGGCGGCCTCTATAGAACACAAGAGCCTTCTTCACTCCAATGCACCGGGATCCCCTGGAAGAAAGGATTGGTTTATCAATTCCTATGGCCTTCCAGTAGCCTGATGCAGCGGCTCTGTTGGGACGAGCTCCGTTGGGATATTTACGATCTCTGGGGCTAAAGAAAAACCATTCACTCTCACCAAACAAGGCCTTGCCTGCGAAAATCCAG
This sequence comes from Escallonia rubra, assembly GCA_033065855.1. Classification (NCBI taxonomy): domain Eukaryota; kingdom Viridiplantae; phylum Streptophyta; class Magnoliopsida; order Escalloniales; family Escalloniaceae; genus Escallonia; species Escallonia rubra. The sequence continues at coordinate 124,781 of JAVXUO010000464.1, read as the reverse complement.
AAAACCAAAGTAATAAGCAGTAGGAATTAAAACAAGTTTCTCAGTGTGTCCCTAATAGGTCTCGATGCAGTCCACCAGTAACCAACTAAGAACAAGAAGATATAAGAAATAGGGAAGCACCAGGAAGTTCCCATGGATTGAATTTGTAGAGATCAATATCGGCTATTAAATCGATGCCATTTTCGGACGACGATGAGACCTTCTTCTTCAAATAATGGACGATGAGCTCCTCATCTGTGGGATGAAATCTGAATCCTGCTGGGAGATTCATAATGGGCAGAATACTGCTTTCCATTGAGATATTGAGGAGGATAACTTGTACCTCTTATTGCTAATATAGGAGGAAGAATGAACATATAAGAAACATTCTCAAGGAAGCACATCAATTGTTAGGGATCTCACCATCTAATAGTCTTTTTGTAGCTGTTAGCTTGTGACAGATTCCACCGTACGAAAGAGTTACTATTCCTTTTAAAGTACTTATTTGTATTTTATCACTCTAAGAAAACTTTGCAAATTAGCTGCAAAGAAAATTAATCATTTCCTGTTCTTCTGTATCTACATAGTTTTTCTATTTTCAACTTAGATTGTTGAAATATCAACACTGGTGTTGCTGCTAACAGAATAGACTGGGTGCCAGGGTTGAGAATCTAAGGCCTGAAAAAGAGAAAAATAGCGACGTCAGTAGAATTCCGACGGAACAACTCCCCGATGCTTAAGTTAAGGCACGGCTACAAAGTAAAACTTTGCCAATGTGAGTGTGCGTGATTACTTGTTTATTGGCATCGGAACACTAATAAAAGTAGAATTGCGTTATACACTACAAGAAAAGAGGGATTTAACGATCAACCCCTTTTAGCGACGGAAGCAATTCCGTTGCTAAAAGTCCTTTCAGCGACGTAAAAAATCGTTGATGAAAATCCGTCGGTAAAAATATTTAACGACGGAACACTCAATCGTTAAAACGTTTTACCGACGTATTTTCATCGACGTTTTTTTACAGACGAAAAGTATCGCCGATAAATATATTATAGATTTTTTTAATTTTCGATGATTTTCAAAAACATAGAGGTGACGGAATAATTCTTGGAGGACGAGTTTAGAGCTTGCTTGCTCGACTATTTTGGTAACCCTAAATAAGAACTACAAACCGACCTTTGTCCCGAAGTTGACCGAAACTTGTCAAGTAAAAAACCTCTCGCAATCTAATTGGTAATAGAATTTTATCCTTATCAACTTTAAAACTTGAAAAAAGTGAAAAAGAAACTCGCATTTTCATGTTCTTTTAAGTACAAATATTCTTATGTAAGTCTATGCTCTTATTACTAACCAAATACAGAGTAAAAAGAAAGATGCAAATCTTCGTATAACAATCATTAAAATGATCAAATATAACAGTAAAAACTAAGCATCAGTATCTATTGTAGTTTATTTCAAGAGGCGGCCGTGTTGAAGGATAAGGGAATACCTTGGATTCTCAGGAGCATTTTTGCACCCCAAGCACCTAACAATCTTCCAAGAATAGTACCCAAAAAGTACGGATTCACACTCAAGGAAGCTATATGAACCAGCTGTATGATCACAAAGTTATGTCACAAACTTCATATTATAGTAAGAGAATGACCTAATTTAACCCAATGCCGAACATACCTTTCTAAGGAAGCAAGATGTTGCGAAGAATTTCATGACCAGTGATCGCGACTCCATGAAATCCTTTGCCTTAAAAGTCCTTGTTTAGTAGTACTATGTATGATCGAGAGACGTGGTCACGGAAATACTTATTATCGGACCATGGTAAATAGTTTATGTCACCATCCATGCACTGTCTCATGTGATCACCAACGTCATGGGAGCCTTGTGATGTATCCGTACATTTCTCTATCAGGAACATCTTTTGTATCAAGCATGAGCCGATCCAAGTCAAGCTTGCTGAACTTGTTCGGTGAATGCGCATTTTGTCGAGCTAGAGCTCAACTCCAATCCATAAACACGATGGAGAGCGAGCTCAGCACTGTTGAAAATGAACCTCTGCATATATATGCCCAACCGTTAGCTCGTTGTATGAACGAACTTTTAAAACATCCGAGCCTTGAACTTAGATCGATAAAAGCTGGTCTTTTCTAGGGGACAAGAAATCAGTTGCTCTGAAAGCTTGCGATGCATACAAACAACGTGCATATTGGTTTATGGAGTTCCTTGGTTTATGAAGTGATCCAGCTCTAGCACTATGGGAAAAAAGGTGGTCCAAACTACTGTCATGCAATACATTTTTCAGATAGGAAATGACTACAAAACGTGTTCATCCTTGAATTTTTTTAGTCCATAAAGTGACAATCTAAATGCATTACATATTTCTCACTTGGGAAGTAGCTTTGTAAGGAAGCCGACACCATGCAGCAAATACTGAGAAAAATGTTCGGCGGCTACTTTATAGAGAGACTGTACGTACGGTGTGTATTCTTTGGTCTTACCGCTTATGCTGTCTTTTATTCTGTCTTTGCATGTCCCTGTAAACTTCCTGAGTTCTCTCTGTCTTAAGCTCTGCAACTGTGAACATATGCTGCCTTATTCTCTTCAATAGCGTAATCTTTGTTTGGCTGAATATGCCAAATCATGGTGATTATGCGGTTGTATTGGTTAGATTTGGATTTTGTTGACATGACGTGATTAATTAGATGACAAAATGTGTTTACTTTTCCCGTAAGTCATCTGGGCGATAGCAAAGGACAATGGCCGAGATACTTAACAAAATGCAGTACCCCTAGCGCCAGAGCTGGGGATCAATTCTTCTAGGAGGATCCACCACCTAGCCAAGGGACTCCTCAAGCCAATATGCACATTGATGCAAGTGATATTATTATCAGTATGCATCGTAAGCTTTCAGAACAACTGACTACTTAGCTTGTCCCCAAAAGAAGACCAGCTTTAATCTAGGTATAGCGCCTTTAATGTTATTACAGGTTTAAAAGTTCGTTTCTACAGTAATGAGCTTGCGGTGGAGCATATATATGTAGAGGTTCATTTTCAATAGAGCCGAGCTCTCTACCCATCATATTTATGATCCAAGTTCAGCAAGCTTGACTTGGATCCCCTCATGCTTGCCGCGATAAAAATGATGTACCTGATAGAGAAGTGCATAGATGGATACATCAGAAGCGCCCTATCACGTTGGTGGATTGCCTGCCTGTCTCTGTCTATTTCTGTCCCTCTCTTTCCCTTTCCATTCATGAAATTCATCTTGTTTTCTCTGGTGCATTTGATGACAATCAGACAGTGCATGGATGGTGACACACAAACCACTTACCATGATCTGATAATAAGTATTGCCTTGACCACGTCTCTCGATCATAGTATAAACAAGGATTCAAGGCAAAGGTTTTCGTGACGTCGCTATGACGTACTGATCATGAAATTCTTCACAGCATCTCGCCTCCTTAGGAAGGTATATATGTTCCGCATTGTGTTAATTTAGGCCATTCTCTTCTATATCATGAAGTCTTTGACGTACAGAACTGTGATCCAGCAGTAGTTTTCTCGGCGATTATCCTTGGCTATTACTCAGCTTACTTACTGGAAAAGGAAACATATTCTTACATCTAGTTAATCTCGTCATGTGAACAAAACCCAAAGCTAACCAATAGAATCACATGACCAACACGATTTGGCTTATTCAGCCAAACAAAGATTATGCTATTGAAGAGAATAAGGCAGCATATGGACATAGTTGCAGAGCTTAAGACAGAGAGAGAACTCGCAAAGCAAGTTTAGAGGGACATGCAAAGACAGAATAAAAGACAGCATAAAGTGGTAAGACCAAAGAATGCTCCCCGTACGTAGTCTCTCAACAAAGCAGCTGCCGAACATTTTCAGTACTTTCTGCATAATGCCGCCGGCTTCCCTACAAAAGCTACTTCCAAATGAGAATATGTAATGCATAGATTGTCTCTTTATTGACTAAACAAATAAAAGATGAACACATTTTGTACTCATTTCCTATCTGAAACGTATTGGATGGCAGTAGTTTGGTTATGTTGACCGAATAAGGACATACATACTAGCATTGAATTGCCAATTACTTGATATCGAAGAAGCATTTTATAACCACAGTGTCACGAACGTACAATTCTATGCAAATAGCATATCCGTTAGGATGATCAAATCCTGAATAGTAACCCTATCCTAACGTCTGGGGACGAAAAGTTACTAGCCAAGAAAAAAATTATGTGTAGTATCTCGGGTAATATATAGGACGTCGATAAATGGGGTACAACCACAAAATGTCTTTCTTTTATTCATTTTCCAAATATGAAGAGCAGTAACTTGAATGCATTAGGAAAATACGAATAGTTAGAGTTTGGAAATATTACGGATAGGTATTCTAATGTGGATCACTGTGGAAAGATTAACTTCGGTAACTTACAGATTGCAGTTTCTGAATGACAGCATAGATTTTAAGTTGATTTATCTGAGAATCCAATAAATTGAATAGACTTATATATAGGACTATGGAAGGAATGCTTAGAGTGTGTTTGGAACCATAAAATTGATGGGATTTCATTTCAAATACTCAGAGTTTGTTGTTTGGAACATTAAAAAAAGGAATTGGTATTGGATTTCATTGGATTTGACTAGATTTGCTTATATAGTGTGAAATCCGATAAAAAAATGGTCTGATTTTATGGGATTTCGATTACTTGAATTGAATTAAAAGTAATTATTTATCTATCTTACCATTTTTCTGGATCTCTCCAACAATGAACCCACCACCACTGTCTTCATTGCCGTTATCACCACATCACTTTTGCTACCACCACCGCCACCACTAGTGCCACCATTACAGCCGCCGTCACCACTACTATTGCCATCAGCAACACCACCGCCACTGCCACCATCATCACCACAGCTGTCGTCGCCCCGTCGCCACCACCGTAACTACTACCACCGCCACTGCCACTGCCACTGTCACCACTGTCGCCACCACCACTGCCACCACCACTGGCGCCACCACCACTACCACTTTCGCCACCATTACTGCCACCAGCGCCGCAATTGCCAGCACCACCGCTGCTACCACCACTACTGCCACCATTACCACTATCGCCACCACCACTACTGTCATTATATTAGCACCACCATCGCTACTTTCACTGTCACCATCACCACCACTGCTGCCACCACTATCGCCACCACTACTACCACTGCCTCTACCACCACCATTACCATCACTTGACCACCCCATTACTGCCACCACTACCACTACCACTATTATCACCACCATCGCCACCACAGCCGCAAGCACTACTACCACCGACGTCACTATTGGCGTCACTTCTCCACCGCCAGTTACACCTTGTTACACCTCAATACCACCACCATTACCATCACTTGACCACCCCCACCACTTCCACCGTCGATGCCGCTACCCCGTGTGCTGCCGCCACCACCACCATGTGGTGGCACATACTAGTACATTTAAAACACTGAGTGGAGTTTGTTTTTCATCGTAAGTCAATGATATATAATTGTCTAAAAATTTATTACCTTTCCATTTTCTTTATTCTCCAAACACAAAATTGGAATTCTGTTATTTGAATTCCCTTCTGTTCCAAACAAAAAAAAAATGAATTGAATTCCAAATCTAATTCCGAATTTGAAATCTAAATCCTAAGGGAACTACCTGAGAATCCAATAAATTGAATAGGCTTATATGCAGGACGATGGAAGGAATGCTTACAATTTAAGGGGGCCACAGGCCCTGCCTGCCGCTCCTTGTGAAAAACCAAGAACTTAAATGAGGGTAGTAGTCACGGTATCTTACTAATGGAGACTCTAGATAACGCTCAGCAACTTCGAGAGTAAGACCATTGTTACGTTTATGGGAGCTGAGAAGCATTGGGGGATTAAAGACCAATTGGCATGATAAACCCTAAACCCTATTATCATAAGCATTGTGGGATTAAAGCCCAATGATTAAAGACCAATTTGCATATAGTTTTCTCAGCTCAAGATCCGTCAGAGACCATTACTTTGATGGTTGTTTGTCTGCCTTTAACTTTAATGCAGCAAACCATGCACGAGACTGAGAATTTTTGCTAGTGTTCAATTCAAAATTATGCTTTAGAGGATAAGAAGTCCATCAGTTCATCAGTTGTAAGAACAGATCTCTACCTCATTTGTATTTGATATGGAACTTTAGCAAGAATTTATATATATCCGGACGTGGGGTTTTGAAGAGTCTTCCTCAAACCCTAGATCCGGCTGTTTATGGAGCGTGGATAAGCTTGAACTTGATGATCACGTACCATACTCTTCTGAGAGGTGGACTTAGTTTCCATGAACTAATTATTGTATGTTAACTCATTATTGTATGTTATGTCCATTGGTAACTTTTTTGACAAAACAAGATTAGATTCTAAAATTGTACAGTACTATTTTTTTGGTTTTTGACTGCTAAATATATCAAAATAAGTACGTAATAGTTAAATTTAATCTTCCACTAATGGTTTATCCAAAAATTTTACTTGCAATTCTAACTTCTAGTTTCATCATGTGGTCATCTTAATAAGCATACATTTTAGAAAGGCGTCGCGTACTAGATCTCATGCAGCAACGCAATTCAATCAACAATAAAAACGATTTTTATTGTCAAAACATAATAACATTGTTGAATTCATTTTCTAACGGCTTAAACTTAAAATAGTATTGGATCATTCTCTAACTACCTAAACTTTTTAAGCAAACGATAACTTGACATTTTAATTAAACCAAATCAATTCAAGGCATACATTGCTTTGACAAAAAACTAGCCTTGTTTTCTTCTTTAGTTGGAACTTGATATACAAGCAATGGGCTGATTTGCGGATGAGGAATTAGCAGGTGAAAAATATGACATTTTAAGTGATGGGAAGGTTTATTTTCGCACCATATAACGCTCAACCATGCCCTCATTTCTTGCTAAAAGTTTTTTGCAATGTTGCCAATGCACTTTTTAGCGATTAATTAAGGGTGTAAAAAGGCATAATTTTCACACCCGGAAATTGTGCACTTTGACCCCATGTACTTACCCCAATGTGCAATTTGGTTCCTTCTTGTTCAAATATATGAATTAAACCTAGTTTCACACCCGGAAATTGTGCACATTAACCAAAACCATTATGAGATTATTGCAAAAGCCTAAGTTGTAATAACCCAAACCCCGATATATTTTTAATGGATTAATTTAGAATTTTTAGCGATGAATTTTTTTTAGTTAGTATCGATGTCTTTATTAGCAACTTTTAGCAACGATTAGTGAAGCGGAGTTATGTAACAACCCATTAATTTTTTTAATGCATTATTTTATCGTAAATAGTCATTTTGGGCCTTTGTCGTAATATATATATATATATATATATATATATATATATATATATATATATATATATATATCCATATAGGATCGTGATTCATTGCTAGCGCTAGCATTGTTGCTAGCGCTGTTTGGCCGTCCGCTACATAATGTAGCGGACGATAATTGGCCGTCCGCTACACTATGTAGCGGACGGTGCTAGCGCTGCTAGCGCTAGCAATGGATCACGATATATATATATATATATATATATATATATATATATATATATATATATATATATATATATATATTGTATGTGTTGGTGGACTGAAAAATGTATGTGTAAATGGTGCGTGTGATTGTGTTGAACGAAAAGAAAAGAACAGGAGACCCACTGCTGTGAGGTAGATGTGTTGTGTATTTCAATGTGTGCTTAAATATGTGTGTGTATGGTGGGTTTTAATGTGTGCTTGTGTGTGTATACGTGCGTTTCATGCCTGTAATGTGTGTAGAGTTGTCAAAAGGGCCGGGCGGCCCGCGGGCTGGCCCGGCCCGGGCCGGTTTTGGCCCGGGCTAGCCCGGCCCGGTCTGTGAACAGTAACGGCCTTAATGTAGTGGGCTTTAGGCCTGGGCTTGGACCAGGCCAAGATTTCTCGGAAAAAAGTCCGGGCCAAGCCTGGCTCGAAAAAGCCCGGTTCTAGCCCGGCAAGGAAAACGGCCCAGGTTCGGCCCGGGTTCGGGCCGCTTCTGGCCCGGTTCAGCAGGGCCCACCTAGTTTGAAAGTTTGATTTTCCCCCCCTTTTCACTCCAACGGCTTTATTTCCCATTGCTTCTCTAAATTCCACTTTTACCACTACAACAACAATATAACGGCTAGTTTGGGGGGTATTTTGGTCTAACTTAATTTTTTCAACTCTTTTAAGGGTTTTTACACTCTTACCCTCCCCAACAACTATAAACGGATAGTTTTTAGGGGTATTTTGGTCTTTTGTGAAGTTTCCAAAATCTATAAATTCACACTAGTTCTCTCTAATTTTTCACACCAATCTTCTTACTCTCTCTTATCTAAACATTCTACATTTCTACAAGCTTTGCTACTATTTCCCTCTCCAATTACTACTCTTGCTAATTACTACTATTATTTTACTAATTAGTGGCCTTGATAATTATTACTCTTGTTTACTAATTACTACTCTTGCTAAATTGTAATTACTAACTACTCCTCTTATTAATTTGTTATTCTCTAATTCTTTTGTCTAGTAATTAGTGAATTTTTATTTATTAATTACTATTACTAAATGCTTTTTAATTACTAACTCTCTCCACATTGGATCAGAATTACCCTCAGTGATTAATATTTGTTACTCGTTCATTCTTTTAATTGTTATTTCTTATTACTACTCTTATACTTGTGTATTTAGTTACTCTTACAAAGTTTAGCGTGAAATATGGCTGGATTATTGAAGAAACTGAATCGTAGATCGTCATCACGAAAAACATCATCATCATCGCAAGCACCACCACCAGCACAAGCGCCAGCGCCACGGCCATCACAAACACCAATCCAAGCACCAACACAACCATTCGTTCCTGGACGAATGAGTACAGGCTGTATGATAGATACCCAAGCCAATTGGGAGTTCAATCAAAACATTCCAGATTTTGAATACACGCCTGATGAAGACCCCCCGCATTATAGTCAAGGACGCAGCTCGGTTGGCGAAGCTACTACTCCGTGGCATAATCTCAACCCTATGCCTGGTCATGATGAAGAAGGGCCGAGCAATGCCTCCGGTAACGTGCCAGAAGTCCAAAAGGCACTACAAGAAAAATGCCCTATAACAGCGCTCTATAGCAGCGGCCAAAAAAACCGTTGGCGTATGCCATATATAGCAGCGGTTTATAGCAGCGGCCACAAAAGCCGCTGGCATAGAGGATATACAGCAGTGGCCACTGTGTACCGCTGCCATAGCTCATGAAAAAACTCCGCGCGGCTGGAAAATTTACGCTCCAAAAAACCGCGAAATCTCAGCGCCAAATGAAACCCAATACAAGCTGTTAACCAAGTTTTACCCAGCGGACAAACCGCTGCTGTAGACGCCCCCCTCTTTTTTTTTTCAATCGATCTGTATCCCACATTCCCACGAATTTACGTAATCAGTTACCTCCCCAAACTCGACTCTCAGCTCTAATTCTGTTCTCCTTCTCTCTGGAGCTGTATCACACACATACACACACACATCAGACGCAAACACAATCAGGCGCAAAACGCTATCAGGTTACTTCCAAACTCGGCTCTCGATCTCCCTCTCTTGGTTCTCTCTCTTGATCTCCCTCTCTTTGAAAAACACACACACATAACAGACACAAACACACAGAAGCACCAGATCCGCACACACAAAAACACCAGATGCACACACAAACACCGACGGCGAGTGGATGCCAACTTAGATCTGGAACGAGTGTAGGCGCCGACTGTCGAGGAGGTCTTCTTCAGATCTGGAACCGCCAACTGAAGAAGAAGCAGTGACCAGCGAGTGGCGACGGCGAGCCGGGCGAGGCGAGGACTCCACCGGCCAACTTATTTTGACTTAACAGGTGTTTTTTTTTACTTTGATTCTTTGGATTTCCCATTAAATTGTAGACTAGTACTCTGGTAGTTCGTTTGGCTTTATCATAGTATAGGTTAGAGACCCTTTTGATATAAATAACTAGATGGGGTTCTTGATTTTGATGGTATTTTGTTTCTGTCAACCAATACCACTTGTGTTACTGTGTGTTCACGGCGGTGGGTTTGGTTTGCCGGTTCCCCTTTGTTTTATTGTTATCTAACAATATTCTTATATATTACTGGTTGAGAGGGAGATATGGTTTTCATGGTTGTGAAAGTCTAGACGCAATTTTAACTAATTGTTGTGATTACTTGGCATGCAGTTGAGAATTTTGGTATATAGCCCAATTGTCATGCCTTTGGTAACTGTAAAACAAATAAAAGAGGGACTCAAAGTTGTTAACAATACGATTTCTCTTGCAGAACATGGGAGTATATTACTCAATTGTGCTGCATTTAGAACCTAAGTAACCTTGGAATTTAAGCGGTTCGGTGGGCTTATGCAACATGACTAAGAAGATGCCTACCACCTACGGACAAAGCAGAGATCTACATTGTAGACATTTATACAGATGTTTAGGGAGATTCAGGGAAGCTTGAACAGAGCACCAACCCTGTACATAGTTCAGAGAGCTGTTGTTTAACACATTAGTCAATTATAGAGCTCAAATTAGGTGCTTAGACTTTGGTTGCTTCCTTTGTGTTCTAAGCCTGGGGGGAGGTATTCATCCTGTCCCTAGAGATTTTATGTTCCTGTTTAGCTTTTGGAGGTATGCCTCCTATTTGCTGAGTACTGATTCATTCTTTTCTACAAATACATCTTAAAACTCTCTCCTTTTCCTCCCTCCCTCCTGCCTGCCCTCAGGAGCGCGCACACAATGAATAAATGAGAAAGAAAGGAGTAAAACAATTTAGCTCGATGGAGCTTTTGGGTAATTTCTGGTTTTCAATAGAAATTTTAATGTTAGTGTCAGTCACAAATTTAAAGACGAATACTCTATATCTATCTCTACGTCTCGCATTATTTGGAGAATTTTTAATTTTTTACTTTGTTTTTGGAGTGGTTGTGTTTAATCTCCTTATGATGGCAATCAATTTGCTGTTATTGAACTCCTTTTAGGGTTAATATTGCTGTAAATCAGCTGTTCTTGCTTTTAGGGTTCAATATTCCTCTATGGAAGCACAAAAGATATCATCAGCATGCTTATGGCCGACGGTATACCTTCCACATGTAAGGTATAGGTCTGATTGTGATTCTAATACCATCACCATGCTTAATTGCTAACTACATTTGTTGACAATTGTGCAAGCAGGCTACTAGGTTGGTGGTCAATTGATGAAGGAAGTCGAGAAGAACAAGTCCGACTTTTCCAGGATGGGGCCTGTGGGTAATTTCAGTTTTTTAATCAGTTTAATACTATTAGTCAAAACTTTTATGACAAGATACTCTACATCTTTCTCTACATCTTGCATTACTTGAAGATCTTTTAATATTTTTACTTTGTTTTTTGGAGTGCTGGTCTTTAATCTTCCCTTTATGGCAATCATTATCGCTGTGACCCTCTTTTGCATTTATTTAATTGTCTTAGTAAAGTAAGAGTTTAATTTGGCGTCTATATTGTGCGTTGCAAGGGGAATCTGGAATTTTGTTGACTCTTTAGTTTATAATTGTGATTTTTGTCGAGATTAGTGTTAGGTGTTGAATTATTATCCTATGAATCCACAAAATGTGAAGGGGAACATAAGATATGAAAGGGAGGGAGTATTAGAATGTGAATCTTGTAACTAATTGTTCGTCTGATGTTATGGTTTTCTGGGGTAAATTGCAGGCAGTTTGATTATAATTGCAAATTATTAGCCGGCACTGAGGAAATCTGAGATTAAATATTATGTGTTGCGTGCCTAGGTTAGAGTTCTCCACTACGGTGGAGGTAAGTGCAGCGAGACTGGGCTGTTTTACTGACTTGAGTTTATGATCTTGTTGCTTATTTCTATGTTCAATTATTGATCTAAAGAGTTTGATTGTCTACAGATTTTATCAATGGTATTAATATTGAATAGTTGGCGATGTCATTCGTTCATGTGATGTATCTTTGATATTCAAAAGAAAGAGGAATAGGTGGCGACGACGTCTGTTCATGTGATATTCAGAAGAAAAAGAAATAGTTGGCAATGGCGATTGTCTTCTATAGTGCACAACAATGGCAATTAGGCTTGATTGCACATTCTTGTGCATACTGTCTATGATTATGGTATCCAATCCATAGCCGCGTTTTGAGTCATTGCCTTATTTTGTATTTGGGTGAGAGTCAAATAATCATGAAACAATATGACGTGTCTCAATAAATATGATGGCATGTGGTAAAAAATGACCCCCATTTTGTGATCTTAGTAGATGTTCTGAAGGGAAGGATAATAACCTTAGTCAATAAACAATTTTTCTTTGGTAAGATGTTTACACTTTGGAGCTCACTTGATTTCTGTTTATCATCTGCAGTGACACGGGAAGTGGCATGTACATATTCACAGTTGTTGGACTCAAAGTATCCTATATGCTGTCTCTCTATGTCGTCTTTTTATAATGATAAGATTACTCCTTGTTGATCATGTGCTTGCGACTGCAGAACGAAAAATTGTTGCGTCACGTAAGCTTCTTACTAGTACATAAGTAATATGCATTTTCTGGGACTAATGCAAATAACTAGAAGAATTTGATTTGAACTTGATGCCCATGCTAAACTGAAGTTAGTCATCATACTTCACTTTCTTATCTGAAAATAGGCGCATTAGCAAGAAAGTTTAAAATCTCTTGCTGTCTTGCATCTAATTATACATATGTAAACAGAAGTAGCTCGAAGACCAGAACTGGGACAGGCAAAAACACGTCAACAACTCCCCTAGCTACTGCAATGCACGCAACAGGTGTGCCCAATAAGGGTTCATTGGCATGTCAAGGCTAACTACAAGGAATATTGGAAGCTATGATCTGCATTGGATCCTGTACAGTCTTGAAGGTTCATGCATTTGCTCTAATTAATTTGTAATTTAGGTTGGGGATTTGAATGATGTAAACCACTACTTTACTGAATGTAACTATTCTGATTTATTGAATATGAAGTATCAGTTGCAATTGTACATGATTTAGTTCTTGTTGATACTACTTTACATGCCTCTTTTTCACGTGATAAAAAATATATTTAGGAATTAAAATTTTTTTTTTTTATAAAGGTAAGCTACCGCAGCGGTCGGCCTAATGCTGCCATAGGCCTACGGAAGCGGTCATTAGCCGCTGCGTAATGGGACATAAGTAACCAATGAGGGAAAGAGATATACAAGCGGGAGAACCGCTGCTAAAACTCCATTGACCGCTGCCATATGTCTATCGCAGCGAGACCTATAGAAGCGGCATGTGACCGCTGCGATAGCTTATGGCGGCGGTCATTTGGGCTACGGCAGCGTTTTTTGACCGCTGGCATAGGCCATTTTTCTTGTAGTGAGGGGAAGAAGAGAAAGCCGAGTGTTGGAATCATTCCGATGTAGTTACGGTGGACGTAATCCGAAAAGCTCGAGGTACGTACTGCCATACATTATTTTCGTCTGGTAGTGGTAATGGACATCTTAACAGGCATTACCCTCAGTGTGCACCTCGACAAGGCCACGTCGAACCTACCCAAACACAGTTATCTTTTGACGGTAAGTTATTTGTTTATAATCAGCGAGAGCAAAGAGACGGTCTCGCTGAATTTGTTATTCATGATGAACAAGCCTTTTCTTTTGCAGATAATCCTAAGCACTCTAGATATATGAACACATACGTTCAACCTTTGTACAAAAAGGTTCATAGAAACACAACTAGATCTGATGCACTCCGACAGTACAATGCTGCCAAAGCACGCCTTATCGATTATTTCGATAAATTTGACGGTAAAGTTAGTCTTACTTCTGATATTTGGCAATCTCCATTTACTTTTGTTAGTTATTCTTATGTGACCGCTCATTGGATTGATGCAGATTGGGTTATGCACAAGAGAATCATCACTTTCGAGCACTTTCCTTTTCCGCACGATGGAATGAACATTGCTATTCTTATATTAAAAGCATGTACCACATTTAAAATAAAGGATAAGCTTATGCGCGTTAGTTTTGATAATGCTTATAATAATAAAGCTGCTGTTGCAGCTTTAAAGGACACGCTTCAACCTGTACTTAATGGTGAATTATTTCATGTTCGCTGTGTTTGTCACATTATTAATTTAATTGTTCAAGATGGTTTAGCTGCTGCAGGAGATATTCTTGTCAAAATGAGGGGTATGACAGCGTATGTTAATAGCTCGAGTTCGAGAACACAACAATTTAAAATGTTGTGTGTTGAATATAATATGACTCGCAGGAGAGCAGTTATAGATGTGGTCCACAGGTGGAACTCTATATACCACATGCTTTTACACATTCTGGCATACCGAGAAGTCTATACGTATTTTTTACTAACCCAGTTCCCAGCCGGCTTGCCAACTCAAGAGGAATGGCAGATGGCCACATACCTAGCTGAATTTTTAAAGGTATTCTACACGTCTACCAATTTATTGTCTGGTACGTACTATCCCACCTCTCCTCTCGCTGTAATAGAAATTCTCAAGATGGCTACAATGTTAACAAAATGGAGATATATAGGACCCTTTAGGGAAATAGTAAAAGTGATGGATGAAAAGTTTAATAAATATTGGAGTAAACTGCCTGTTATTTTTACTGTGGCTACTTGTTTAGATCCTAGGTTAAAGTTGCATGGCGTGAACGCCTCGATACAAGAGATATCGAAATTAATGTGCTACACAACAGAGGAGACAACTGCACTCACAACAAAAGTGAGCAAGAGGGTTGAGGACTTGTTCAACCTCTATCGTAATTCTGCTGACGTGCGCGGGCGAGCTACATCATCCACTGTTGAGAGGTATTATGCGCCATACCTTCAGGGCTTTGAACATCTAGTAGCAAGACAACTACCAGGTGAAGGTACTTCTAATTCGGCAGGTTTGTATACTTTTTCCTCTTTTAATGAGATTGGTGTATATGCAAATACTGATCATTATTCTGATTTATCAATGCAAGAACAGGTTAATTTTAATTTGTTAAATTTTTGGAAACAAAATCAAAACATGTATAAAACTTTATCCCAAATTGCACGGGATGTACTGCCAGTGCAAGCCTCCACGGTTGCTTCAGAGTCGGCATTTTCAGCCAGCGGGAGGGTTTTGGATGACAGGAGGAGTCGTCTTAACCCCGAGTCGCTCGAGCTATGTGTATGTTGGAAGGATTATCTTGATGCGAAATACCGCGAGCAAGATAAACCGATTGATGATAGGAAGAGCAGTGACTCGGATATTGAAGTACTTCCGGATGATTAGGTAATTTCTTTTTATTTTCCTTCTCTTAAGTTTTAAGAATAAATTTTTTCACAAAATATACTTTTTTCCATATATATAAAATAATTTTTTACAAGCAAGATATATATTTTTTCGTATATATAAAAAAATAGGTAACTTCGCCTGTTTGTTTACAAGCAGCCGGTCCCAAGCCCGGATAAAAGGAGGAGGGCCTATGAACACATTTATTTTTCTATACTTATTACTTAAGATCGTCTCGGGAATTAACATGTATCAATCCCGGGTTTTCGGCCAATTAGTTTGAAGTGAAATATCAAATAGTAGAAACAGTCTCTCTTAAATAGTAATAATTGTTATGTGTTCAGATTTTACTAATAAAGATCACTAAGAAGAGTAAGAAAAGATTTAACATATAGCAAAAAATAAAATGAGAGACAAATAAATATATCTATACATACATACATATATATATATATATATATATATATATATGAATATTACATATAATGAAATAAAAGGATAAAAATTAGATTTGTCAAATTTTGAAAATTGGACATGCCTAAAGATGAAATTTAAAATTGAATAACAAGAAAATTTAAAAACAATTAAAAAAAAGGGCTCGGGCCGGCCCAAGCCCGGCCCTAGAAATTGGGCCTAGGGCCTGGGCCTGGACTGGGCCTAGCATTTCTCCTCAGCCGGCCCGGCCCGGATTGGCAGCCCCTTGGCCCGGCCTTGGCCTGACCTCGCTTCAAGCCCGATGGGCCCGGGCCGGGCGGCCCAAGCCCGGCCCGTTTGACATCTCTAAATGTGTGTGTTTGTATTGGGAAATTGTGGGTCTGTGAGTGCAGAGAACAAGATGAAGAAGGTGAAGGGGGTTTTGTGGGTCTGGGCAGTTTGGGTGGTACCTTGTGCTTGCACAAGTGTACCAAAGACTAGCGTTGTATTTGGCACGTGCGTTGGGTGACACATGGTAATCTTTAGCATGTGAAATTTTACAGTAGGGTACCTTAGGCTATATTAGAATTCCTGGAAAAAAAATATAATTTTCTGAAATCATATATATTTTTAATATTTTCTATAGTTTCAGAATTTTAAAATTTGTTTGGAGTCCTTAAATTTCGTGATAAATTCTGAAAAAATTATACTAAATTTTTTATTGTATAAATAAGTTTCACATTAAGTTTGATAATTTTTAGAGTTGATTTGGTATCATTACCGTATCGTATTAAATTTAGCAAAAATGAATAATTTAAAAATAATTTTAATGCCTTTTAAATTCTGATTTAATTTTTTATAAAACACACACACACACACATATATATATATACACATATATATATATATACACATATATATATACATATATATTAAAGCTGCTACAAAAATTATGGGACTTTATTTTTAGTTAGAAACAATTATAGCTACTCATGGGCTTTTATACATTTAAAGAAATTATTTTTATTTGAAAATACTTGAAAATTTATCTTTTTATTTCATATGTTGTTTTAAGCCATTAAAATATTTAATGAGAATTAATACTAATACTGGGTTATTGTTGAGCCTTGAGGAGTGTGTCGGATCTTCCGGTCAGGTTGGTCGTGTGTAAGGCCTGCTTTGGGTTGTGTCATTTTGAGTTGAGGAGTGAGCACGTTGTGAGTTGTTGATATTAGATTTATAGTACAGTAACATATATTGTGTTCTAACAAGTAATTTGCCTAATTTAGGTTAATTCAAAGGATTGTTGATCGAGATTGTTTAGCTTCGTTTGCTTGGATTGAGATAAAGAATTCTATCCGAAACTTTATTTCATCATATTGACATCATCTATTTTATTCTTAGTTATTATTGAATTTCTTTGAACTCCGATATTTTTATTGTCATAAAAAATATTTTTTTGAAATTGTCAGACCCTATCTTGAGCCTTAAAGCGATTGTTTGAAATTCTTTTAAATGCTCATCTGTTTTATTTATTTAATCATGATACAACTTTTGGATTTGTGTTTATTTCTTTGAATATTGACATGAGTTAATAAATCTAAAGAGTTATAAGTGTGTATTGTTGGCGTTATAAGGATGATCTGTTGGTTTGGGTTGAACTAATACCTAAATGGACTAGTTAGTGTACATATACATATGTAAAGTGTATATGAGCACTGACGGGGTGCCTTTGCTATAATGTACTGCTCATGTTCAATGTCACATGTTTCTGTTATTTATTATACTTGAAATGTTTTGAAATGTTTATTAACTTTTAGGGATATAGTTGATACTCTTCCCTATATCTATATCAAATGCTGTGGTTTTATTAATTTTTTTTAAATTGTCATTTAACCGCATATGAAAAGAAAAAAAAACCAGTCGAATTGTTTTGTTTTTAATCCTTGATCGACCTTATTTGGCTCTAAAAAGCTCACTCTCATCTGACTTCTTTTTCGCAGGTGATAACCAACATTAGATTGTCTGAGTATGGATTAGAGCCGAACGAGAGAATTTAAGTTTTAGTATTGCTCATTAGAATCCATGCGTTGGTGAATATTATTATTTGAAATATTTTAGACTTAGATTTCATGTTCCATTGATGACAGTCTATTTAGAGTATGATCAATGGTTTAGCTACTTTGATAATAGTCGTTCAGTTGTTTGAGATTGAGGATATTATTATCTTAGTGTAACTGACCGACTGAGTGTCTAACATTCCGAATTTCTAGGGCGTTACATAACTACCCTCAAGTTTTGCTTTATTCACCTGAATATTTTAAAGTCTCATTTCTTTTAAATTGGGGTTCCACACCCAGTTCCATCGGATCATCCCACCGCACCGCCACGGTTACCACCCACCCTGTCATAATAGCACCTACCATTGCCATAGTAATACCACCACTATCAAACTTGACAATATCACGATCTACCCCACCATCCAGGGCACCACAACACCATCACTCTCGTCGGTGGTGTGGTAAGAAGAGGTGAATGAAGGTGATCGAAGCACAGAGCTTCAAGAGGATGCAAAGGAAGGTGAGGGCACACAAAAGTGACATTTATTGCAAAGACTGAAGGCCCAGTCACAAACAGTAGCCACCCCGATCCACCCCATCACCATAGCACTCGGCCATCGCGACACCACCTTACAACCCTCAACCACAGTTATGCGAACATTGCGAAAGCATCTGGCCCCCACGACCGCATCACCACCACTTCCGTCGGTGCCACAGTTTCCTAATTTATGGGTGTTTGCACCTAATATTTTCACATGGAAACAATACTGAGTTCCGATGGTGCGTTTGATGGGTTAATTCTGGCCGGTGGTCTTGATGGTTCCTGCGGGTAGACTTGTGGTGGTGATAAGCAATCAGTACAGGGGTGGGTTGTGGCGGTAAGGTTGGTTGTTGTGGTGGTCGAAGATGGGTATGGGCGGGTTGTGGTAGATAGTGTGTTTGGAGGTTGGTTGTGGAGGCACGCTTACTTGTTATAGTGGTCGAAGATGGGTGTGGATGGACTTGTGGTGGTGGTGGTAGTAAGTGGTGCATTTAGGGGTTGGATGTGGCGGCAGGACTGGTTGTTCTGGTGATCAAAGATGGGTGTTGGGTGGATTGTACTGCTTAATTTAATAAGAGGGAGAGACAGAGGAGAATGCGTTTGGTGGTGGTGGACGACTATGGGTGGTGGTGGTCTCAGGTGTGCCGTTTGGGACGTCGTTAAGAATAGTTTCGACTACTTTCTCAAGTTAATGATTTGGTATCAAAATCTTCTTTCATTTTCGTTATTGTGAAATCCTTTTCAATTATTTTTACACTTTAATTTATCATTTTCTCTGTTTTGATGCTTTTGAACCCAACAAAAAACAGTTTCGAAATTGTAAACGTATTAACTTGTTTTGGAGACCATTTTTAAAAGTATCAAAAAATAAAAATTTATCCAGTCTCAATAATTAAAAGTATAAAAACTCCTTTAGTTTATTTAAATACCCTATTGAACGCCATAAGTTCAAGGGTGATGAATTATATTAATATATTTGCACAGAGTGGATGGATAACATTGAAAAGTGATCGCTTAAAAACACTTTAGATGAAAAATGATTACAAAGAAATTATTAACCAAATGGAGTGTTAGGGTCTGGAAACGAGGGAGCATAAAAATGAGAGAAATTTGGGTGATTTTTCCCAATAATTTGGATGAATTTGCTTTATACGAGGTCAAGAGGGTATTTAGTTCTTCAAATATGAATTAGGCTTACGTTAGAAGGAATCTGTCCAATGTGCACAATTTGTAAGAAAAATCAAATCATATTATATATAGTAAAGTTGAAGCTGAGAAAGTTTAAACTTTCCTTTTCTAATTGGAATGCATGTGTTTTATGCCATTTGGTGTTTAACCATTCAAATGAATTCACTTTTTTCTCTCTTCCAAGGCAACATATTTAACTTAAAAATCAATCAATCTCTCTCTCTCTCTCACAATTTTGAATTTATATCTCTCATTCAAATCTTAAAACTTTTCAATATCTTAGATAAGTCCCATATCTTTTCACAATTCAACAAACTTAATCTCCCTCTCTTATTCATTGTAAGTCATACGTGTATGTGGGGGCGCGCGCACACGCGTGTCTGTATATATATGTGTGTCTGTGTGTGTATGTGTGTGGGCGCGCGTGTGTATGTGTGTGCGCGTGATATATATTCATGTGTGTGTGTATCATTTATTTCATTTTCTCTTATATTTCGTAGCTTTTTATACGTTTTTTTTGTGAGTATTAATGCAAATCTCAACACTTTGGTTACTATTGTGACTAAAAGTTGTATAGAAAACTCGTAAAAAGGGGAAAGTAACATTATTATTATTATTACTACTCATTTTTCTGTTACTATTCGACATATAAATATGAATTTTTAGCATTTATTACTCTTGTACATAACGCGCGATCAAAAATAGTTACACATAAATGTAGGTACAGGAATGTAAGTAGAGGGCAAAATACCCCTCATTTATTTAAGCTTTTAGAGTTCAAATGGTGAACATTTATTATGAGGCCAACCCCTTCAAACCAAAATTTGATCCACTCAGCACAGTAGCTGAAGCCCAACGGCAACCAAAGCCTTTTGATTTACCCCTCATTTAGATAGGTATTTTATATAATATCAAAAGATTTATTACACCAAAATGAATGTTCTCTTTATAAGTAGTATAAAGAGTACAAAATCGACAAGAAATAAAAACCATACGACTTTCCTTAGCTGAGGCCAACCTACCAGCTTCCAAGTTTGCACCAAAGTGGAAGGTTAAGAATAGAAAATAATAGGATTTTTTAAAAAGTTGGTCACTTTGCCACAGATTGTGTCAAATCAACACTTCTAATTTATCCATCTTATCGAGATGGTCAGGACTACTGATCTGGAAATATGCAATATTTGCGCATTTAAAAGAGTACTACACTTGAAGCATGGCTTTGGAGCACTCTCTTACACTCTTTAAGTAAAAATAGCACTTGCTCAAGAATCTAGATCCTTTGAGGTTGCAAGGATTTACGGATAACTATGTGACCATACTCCGTACTATATTATGGTGACTACGCTACAAATTTTTCAGTAAAATACATTAGTGACAAAACATTGACGTATCGATAACAGAATGAAATGTGAACAATTATATGAGAGTGTGTAAATAGATGTTTCCTATCTTTTTTACGCGCAAATAGGCTACCAATGTTATTGTAACTTGTTGATGCAAAGGAAAGTGCGTTCATAATTACGTGGAGGTGCCACAAAGGCTGCAGTCCGTGTCAGCTTCCAAGTATGCAAAGTGGGAGACAACAAAGACGGAGTAAGGGCTGAGAGCAAGGCTTCTCAGACGGGCCGTGAGGAATGGCAGTGCTGCGAAGGCAAAGCTAAGACGAACAGGGCCGGCAGTCGATAGTCCAAGTCAGGGTCCGAGTCGAGGTCCAAGTCAGGGTCTGATGTTACGATCTTAGGTTATGCCCAATTTTATGTTTTTCTCTCTAGAATCCAAGAGCTCTCCAATTCTAGAGTGAGAAAGTGATTTTTGTGAGAATGAAGAAGAAGTCCCCTTTTTGAGTTGTAAAGTTCACTATTTATAGGAAACAATGTGCTTATGTCATAAAGTGCCACATGTCGTCCCCTGGGAGTGACACGTCACCAGGGGGTCCCAAAATACCGGTTCTCCGTTGGACTGCCGGTTCCTAAATTCGCGTTGCTTGCCTCGCACAGCGTCGCTCTACCTGTCTGAGAAGACTGACCATACCATGACAGCATGATCAGAGTAAACTCGTTGCCCCAGCCACCAATCCAAGCGCTTACTGAATCCCATGAGGTGCGTCAAGAGACGCGCAGAGAGCCTGACAGTGGTGAGGGTTACCCCTGTAGCCAACTGCCAGGCGGGCTAGGCACGATGCCCTCCAAGGACCTGCTCCCGTCCCGGAGTGACCCGGGGGTCATTGCCCTGGTGGTGTCGACGATCAATGGTAACATGAGCGGACATGGTCGCAGCTCAGTGCTCCGAGTCCGTGGCAAGGGGTCCTCATGCCGGAGCCCCCTGTGACTGTGACGACGATGGCTATGAGGTTGTGAGCCCATCCCGGTACGGGGGCCGAAGACCCCCTTGTGATTGAGACGGCGATGGCTATAAGGTTGTGAGCCCATCCCGGTACGAGGCCGAAGCCCCCCCTTTGATTGAGACGGCGATGGCTATAAGGTTGTGAGCCCATCCCGGTACGAGGGCCGAAGCCCCCCCTTTGATTGAGACGGCGATGGCTATAAGGTTGTGAGCCCATCCCGGTACGAGGGCCGAAGCCCCCCTTTGATTGAGATGGCGATGGCTATAAGGTTGTGAGCCTATCCCGGTAGCATGCAACATGATTGTGGCGTATGGGCGTGGTGCCTATAGCATGATACAATACCTGGTGTCGTGGGTACATGTTACGAAAGCGGCGCGGCGACGATTGTCGCGAAGCAATACTCAGTGCCGGGGCACGTATCATTATGATGGCGCAAGGGCGCGGCGACGAACGTCGCGGAGCAATATTTGGTGCCGGGGCACCTGTCATGATGATGGCGCAAGGGCGCGGAGACGAACGTCGCGGAGCAATATTTGGTGCCGGGGCACCTGTCATGAGAATGGCTCAAGGGTGCGGCGACGAACATCGCGGAGCAATGTTTGGTGCCGGGGCACCTGTCATGAGAATGGCGCAAGGGCGCGGCGACGAACGTCGCGGAGCAATATTTGGTGCCGGGGCACCTGTCATGAGAATGGCGCAAGGGCGCGCGTTGGGTGTCCCGAAGACAGGATGTGAGCTAAGTGTACCTGTCATAACAAGATAATGAACGCAACATGTAGTAGTGACAAAGTTGGGGAGTGATGGCATGCGGTTGCCAATGACGGGTTGTTCGTTGGTGGCGTGCGACTTTGGGTGACGGGCATCGCGGGAGCGGTGCGTGATCATGGTCGTTGGACGAGAGACGTCACGGAGTTGATGTATGAACGTCCGTAAACATCGCGGAGGTGCAAAGACTCAAGAAAATAAGTATGTGGGAAATGGGTGAACCACCGGGGGAAAGTGGCCAAGGCCGAGGCCGACCCCTATGGCCTGGGGAAGGCCAAGGCCGACCCCCTGGGGTTGGCCAAGGCCAAATGGCCAACTCTCATGAATGAGCCCAGGGCCCCTCCCCCCTCTTGGTGAACTTCGGGTGCGCCGACGGTAGGTATTTTGATGGGGAAATACAAATCCGAAAGTTGCATCACGATGAGTGTGTCGACGTAAATCGTACCTAGATGACGAACTGATGTCAAAGTCACGTGCAAAGCGTACGAAGCGAAAAAAGTGCAAAAAATGGGTTGCTCGGAGGGGTGAACCACCGGGGTAAAGTGGCCAAGGCCAAGCCCCCTAGGAGGCCGAGGCCGACCCCTATGGCCTGGGGAAGGCCGAGGCCGACCCCCTGGGGTTGGCCAAGGCCATTTGCCTATCTTCCATTTTCGGAGCCCAAGGTTACTTCTCCTTTTGCGAACTTCGTGTGCGCCATCGGTAGGTGTTTTGACAAGCAATGACGAATCCAAAAGTTGCGTTATGACGAGCACGTTGCCAAGAATCATACCCACGTAGCGATCAAGGTGCCAAGGTTACGTACGAAGCATACGAGGGGAAAGAAGTACGAAAAAGGGGTATACAGGAAAGGGGTGAACCACCGGGGGAAAGTGGCCAAGGCCAAGCCACCCAGGAGGCCGAGGCCGACCCCTACGGCCTGGGGAAGGCCGAGGCCGATTCCTTGGGGTTGGCCAAGGCCATTTTCCCCTTGACCCCGTTTCTCCAAATGCGCCGCCGACCGATATTTTTGATGAAAAGGTGTTTGGATGGTCTCGGCGTGACGATCGCGTTAGCGTTAGTGACGTCGGCACGAAAATAAGATGTCTAAGTCGCGCACGAAGCGCGCGGAACGAGAAAAACACGTGTCTCGGGCGCGCGGGCGCTGACCGGTTTGATGCGTTGGAAAATTGACCGTTTTGACAATGTCCATGTGTTCGTGTGAAATGGGACCCCTATGGGCCCTTGGGTATGACCAGAATAGGTTGGGAATACTTGTCAAACGTATATAGGATCTTATGCGGTATTCGATTATCCTCGAGTTATGCTATCCTCGAATAACTAGAGGTTCATTTGTGAGAATTTTTCCTACACGGCACAATACTTACTGACACACGCACTATTTGTTCAAAATTAAATTGTTTGTTACTTGTTCTTTCACACAGACATGTAATTCCAATTTTACGCATAATGATTATTAAACAGAGATAACTGCACACCTTAACTATAGCGTGAAATGAAGACAAAGTGATGGAGCCGATATGTACAGGGTTTTGTGATGGGTTCGAATTTTTTGGTGGACAGATATATCAAAAGTAGTACTAGGTCCCTGCTCTCCCACGATCAGCTTCCCAATCACGTCTAGTAGAACATTCAAATCCGCATATACCGATAGCATTGGCATGAAAAAAGGTAGACTCCGAAAAAAAAATTAGAAAAACAAAAAAAAAATTGTTGTGACAAACTTCAGGAAAAACAAAAAATGGGTTGTTAGACGTTTGAATAGTAACTCAGTGGGTCAATTTCTTTGAACATTCGACGAACCTCATTCTAGAAAGGAAAGCCCAATTTAGACGAAATTTTGACACGTCTTCTGCATTTTTGGCTTGCAGTGTTCAACGTTTTGCCATGTAATTTAAAATTGCAGTAGGACGTAATCCCAGCTTAAGAAGTCATCAGCAGGAAAGAGAGTTACCAACTTTATATCATCATCCTTCCCTACAAAATCATCAGCAATGACCATTTCAAACAGTGACAGTACCAGTTGACGTGCATGCAGACATGGTGTTGAGCTAAGAAAGACCCTCTGATTTTCCCACCTTGAACTAATCAAAATCATAATCGCAATCGCGGGTTATCTATCTTCTAATCATATGAAGACATTAAATCATAAAAAAAGACCTCAGTAAAGCTGTTTGGTTTGGTGCAAGTCGTTGGAATTATTGAACACCGACCGGAGTATGACTTCCGAGTGATTGCCCCACAAGCATATAGACCATATCTTCGTCTTAAACGGGTGAGATCAAGTGCCTGTCCAACTTTACTAAGTAAAGCTTGAGAAGTTGCACTTGCTGGGTCTTGTGGAAACCCAATATTCATATCAATATGGCAGTTGAGATCTCTCTTTCCCGTTTCGCGGAAATTGATGAAGAAAACTTCGGGTAATGATTCTGAAACAAGTTACAAAAGGTCGGTTCTCACGCACCATTTATGAAGTTCTTGTTATTATTTACAAAAAACGAAAGAAGTTTGCCTTTAAAGAGCATAAGGAATTCAACGGGACCTTAATTCCTGGTAATCTTCTCTCTAGTGAATGTATAAATTGTTGACAGCAGCTTTGAATCTTCTATTATATTATAAAAAGTATCATATCGAAGAGAATGACGATCTCATTGACGCTATTTTAGTATTCTCGTTCCTTGTGAAGTATCGATTCATGCCGGATTTTGTGGTCCAAGACCTACTCAACCCACGAGAAAGACTTGTTGACAAAAACAATCAAAAAGACTTTTTTAAAGTATGCCACGCTATTTGCAGGAGCGGACCCAGGAATATTTTTCAGGGGGTGCAAAAATTATGTCCGTTACCAAATTTTTTATTAAAATAATATTAAAAACAAAATGCACTTATAAAGCATACAAAAAGTAATATTAAGTTTCACGAGAGTCATTAAAAACTCTTTACAAGTACAAAAAAAAAATACAAATACAAATTATTATATTAGCATATTACACTAAATTTAATTATTAAACTAAAATATAAATGAGTACATATTATCATATTAAATACTAGTAGACAGCAATTCAGCATCTAAGAGCAAGAGGGAAGACGGCAAGACGCAAGACCAAGATGAGAAGATCTACCTGACTACCTCAGATCTGGTTCTTCAAGGGCGCCAGCGCATCGCGGGACTGCGAGACAGCGGGAGGTCGACGGTCATCGTCCGGTCACGGCGTCACTCCGTCGTGACGAGTCGTCGTCGTCGAAGGCTCGAAGCTCCTGTCTGAAGGAGCTATCGCCAGTGGGTGGAGCTGTCGCCAGTGGGTAGGATCTGTCACCGGTTGGTTCACTGTCCACCGGTGACCGGTCGCCGGTGAGACTGTGTGTGTGAGAGAGAGAGAGAGAGAGAGAGTCGATTGTGCCTCTCGGCCAGTCTCGGGGAACGGGTATCGGGGATTGGGGAACGGGTCTCGGCCTCGGGGAACGGGGTCCACGCGATTCCCAAAAAAAAAAAAAAAAAATTCCCCCAGAAGTCAGGGGGTGCTTCAGCCCCCCCTTGTCCTAACGTGCCTCCGCCCCTGGCTATTTGTTACTATATTTTACGGTCTCTTACCTCACCAGACAGCTTCTTTTTCCCCACAAAACAAGGAAGACTAGTATATTTGCAACTTCCCATATCCCTTTGCATACGTGAAATTTGCAAGAAGTGTTACCAAATTCAAGTCTTCCAAAGTAAACAATCCATTCAACAAACTTTTAGCATATAATAAGCGCCCCTATAACTTCTCCATTGTCCAAAAGTCTAATATTATGTGGTAGGCAAAGATTGTGTTCTCGTGACTTGCTCTGTCCAAGTGATAACTTTTTTTAACAACCTAATGACTCATCAGGTTTTGAGCTCATCATCCAGGCAATGAATCTGACATAGTTGTTCTGTTTTACAAGCACAAAAATTCTAATTTTTCTTGGATTTAGTTTTAACTTATTGATGATATCATTGTATGACTTCACGAGGAGTACCTTTAAAACTATTGCGTGCATCGATCAGTTCCATTTTCTTATTCACTAGCCCATATATTTACTTTTCGCTATAGAATCGGTCAAAAAGTGACATCACTCAAGTGAACATGACAAGAAACTCGAACTTACAAGTAACTTTCTGAATAATAATTTTTTTAAAAAGATTATTAAAGCCTGATATTCAATCTAAAGACACAATTATAAGGAAGAGAATCTCATCGATTGAGTTGATCACAAATCTCATGCATGTACAGTCGATGTGGGATTTTAATACCAGTCTATATGAAGAGATCATAAGTCTCGATCCAAGTCCATGGGGAACAAAGAAGGTATAACTCGATATCATATTAAAGTTTGACGTCTAATGCAACAGTATGCTCAAGACGAGGAGAAGCTTAATAAATCTAACAACCGAGCTTAATTTGCATATATCATATATGTGGAACTTTGAAACCAATAAAGTTTAGGGTGGATAATAACATTATTAGCAATAAGAGACGGAAGAGTTTTTGGGTTATCTAGTACTCCATATTACATATAGATGCATACAAAAATGAGCATAACATAATCTACAAGCTCTACTCTTGCTTCCGAAAAAAGTATTGGCCAAAAAAAAAAAAAAAATACAAGAAGAAAAGTTAAAATCTTAAATTCAATTATCCACTCTCCTCCAAAAATTCTTGACAGACCAACCATCAAGAAGGAGAGATTTCCAAAAGACCAAGTCAAAGCCAGAGAGCACCAGCTTTCTTCAGTATTGGCACCAACTCACCGGAGATATGGGCGGCCATCACCTTTTCTAGGCCTCCAAACAACTTCCCGCCGACGAAAACCACCGGGAACTGGGGCCGCTCCTCCTCCCCGGCGACCCTCGACAGCTCGTCGATCACGGAGGATTCGTCCTGATCGTCGACGCCGAAAATTGTGGGGTTGACGCCGTGCCCCAGCAGCAGGCGCTTCACGACGTGGCACATGCAACACCCGCGTCGCCCGAACACTATGACCCTGTTCTCCGACACCAACCTATGTACACTTGTGTCGTCGTTCTTACTGGTGTCATCATGGCCAAGGGGTGACTCAAGGCTGGCGGAGCCGCCGCCGGAGGTGGTGGTGGCAGGCCAGGCTTTGTATGGAAGTGCTTCCTGCATGGTATGCTTGGTGATTAATTATGGCGGAAGAGGAGGGGAAAGAGGGAGATGGGTTGGTGGGGATTTTATCATGTGATTTTGGGGGGGAGGAAGGGAGGCTTTAACGTCAAGGGCGGTGACGCATTGTCGAGCGTCACGGGTACTGTGGGCGACGGGAACTACGTCACTGATTTGGTAGGCAGATTCCAAGTTGCTACGTCCACTTGGTGACGGCCTCTAGTTTTGTTGCTATGCATGTACATTTTACGTTTATTTCAAACGTGAGTCGTATGTTACGATCGATTAAAATTATGCGTGCTTTTGAATTATTGATCTCGATCACTTAGTACAGTAAAAGGTCACTTAGTTTAGGAACGGAAACACCATCATGAAAATTATTGTGAACGCCTCTCTTTTTTGGTAAAGTTGTATTGAAAATATTAAAAATGGTTGGTAAGACAGAGAACGTCTAGCTAAAACTACACTCTTTAAGCCAAAAAGAAACTCTTGCGTTTTTTACCAAACAATTTTGTTGCTACTTTGCTTTAGCAACGTATATGTACAAGTCTTCTAAAAAGAATTTATATTTAGCTTCGGCAACACAAACATACAAGTCCTTGGTTGCACGTAAAGAGACAAGTCAAATAAATCGAATGAAAACTACATCATAATTTAAAAGATATCAAACATACAGGTGGGAAGAATCAAACTTAAACGATACATATCATGCTTTAACATTTATCATGTCAACGAGTAGATCTAGAGTAGATATATAATGACACTTGGCCGGTACCCAAATAAACATATCCGTAGGCGCATTAATTGATGTTTATTTGGTAGGCAGATTCCAAGTTGCTACGCTACTTGGTGATGGCCTTTAGTTTTGTTGCTATGCATTGTACACCTTTATGTTTATTTCAAACGTGAGCAGTAGGTTGCGACCGACTAAAACAATGCGTGCTTTAGAATTATTGATCTCGATCGTTGAGTATTGAGAAGGTTACATAGTTCAAGAATGGAAACACTGATACGGACGTTATTGTGAACGCCTTTCTTTTTCGTAAAGTTATATGTTCTGTTTTAATGCTTTCTTACAAGGTGGAAAAAAGAAAGAAAGACAGCCAAAGATTAATCAAGAGCGTTCCTAAAGAGCAAAGGAGTTCACTTATTTGTGGGCCTGGAAAGCTTATCTCTCTCTTTTTTTCTCAATATTCTTGGCTGCAACTTCTACTAAAGTAGGGAAAGTGAGCTATCAATTTCAATCTCCCCCTCTTATTTTTATTATTATCCGTGAGACTTATTTTTATTATTATTCGTAAAGAGCAAGGGAATTCACTTTTTTTTTTTTTTTTTTTTGAATTTTCCAAAGTAGGAAAAGTGAGCTATCAAAACTCCAAATATTATTAACCCTAAGAAAAGAGAGAAACCGGGAACGAGGAGGAAATTCATTCAACAAGCATAATTTGGAAACATTAAAAAGCTCTTTGGGTTGGGGGGGGGGGGGGGGGCCTGCAAAACTTATCTTTTTAGCTCAATTATTTAAGTGTGTTCAATGGAATCCAAAAAACACTTTTGTTTGTTCGTTCCCATATAAAACAAATGAAAAGAATCAAATTTATTAGTTGGGAGCCTCACGAGCGCCATCTCGCTTCACCTAAAAATGGTTTATAATCATGTCCTCCACTGCACCTCTGTTATAATAGAAAACTTTTACTATATATATTTTAAAAATAAAAGATTATCACGATAAAATTTAACAGCATCGATAAAACATTTTTGACGTCAACCTTCCGTCACTAAACAGACAGCAATACATAAGGGCGACGGCAGGTAGGTGGAACCTACCGAGAATGAGTCATACCAGAGTCACAATTAGAAGCTTCACATTTTATTTTTTTTTCTTCCAAAAGTCACCTCGTTCAAGTTTTCTCAATGTCTAGTCTGTCGTGTTACACAACTTGTGAGTGTCGAGGCCCACTCCGGGCACCGTGTTGAAACTTTGGAAAACGAAGGACAGGATGAAGTCAAAAGGTTACACACACTTTCTTACTTTCCCACACGGCACCTTTTGAAAATGCTTCTTGTGCTCATTTAATTTTGAGTGTGACGCCATGTCACACATCCAAATGAATGCCATTTCTGTTTTTCATGTGCAAGGCATGTCAAGGTGCCAAGAAGCACTTTCCTTGTGGGGTTTGGCGGCCACTGTTTTTGTTTTGGTTGTTTATGAAAAAGTCTAGCTATGTAACGAACGCGGTATCAACGTGTGCCCGATCACTAGTTTTTTGTCAAAACAATCGAGTGACTGCAAAAAAAAAAAATTATGTTTCCTACTTCCAAAACTGAACCGAAACACTCTTTTTTGTTGCGCGTGAATAGTGCAAGATGGATTAAACTGGTTAAGTCTTAGAGGTTGTTATTAATCAACACGAAGACGGCAGTTATCTGAGCTGAAATCAGCACACTATTGAAGGAATCCCAAATTTCCTTCTTGATAACATGTTGCCTCTACTATTTTCGCACGCAGTTTTTGCATAGCAGGAACTCTTGACAGTACATCACAATTTGTATTGAAAGTAATGTCTGTAGGCTAAGAGTACACTGATTTGATTCAGTCATCCAAACACCATATATACTCAGATAATGCACATTTCGAGGACCAAATTTACCATGCAATGCACTAAACAAGGTGAAACCAAGTTATATAGTAGGAGATACCAGATATATATGTTCATCTTAGGTAGCAAAATCACAGGCCATATGACCACTCTTCAATATCTGCTGGTTGATTTGGTCGTGTACTTATTGAATATCTACGCTTAGAAGTTCATCAAGCAAATCACAAGGTACCAACACTGTTCTAGTATGGCCCTTAATAAGGACCTAAAGAAGAACGCGAGCCTATGTGTCTTGGCTTCATTTCTCGTTCTTCAGGACCACACCTCGAAGGTTCAGCAAAAGGTCATCTGAGTTCTAGAGCGCACGGTTTGCAGAATTTACAATTTTCTGTGCATTATCCCTAGCAGCTTCAATCTTCCTTAGTGTGATGAATGACTACTTTTTTGAAATAGCTTGCCCAATCAGCTGAGCAACTTTGGCCTCACCCTGGTGATCAAACAATTTCATCTTGAGAATATGGTATAGAGAACATGCATGAAAATAAGAAATGTGTCACACCTATGAACTTGGCTTTCTCCACTGCGAACTTGGCTTTCTCAGCTTCTTGTGCAGCAATTTGCTTTGCTTCAATTGCATCTGTGAACTCCTTCCCAAAAGTTAGGCTTATGATTGACACGTCGTCCACTGCAATGTTAAAGGTAGCTGCTCTGTCTGTCAATACTCTCCGAATTTCCGTGCTAAGAGTCTGCGAAGAACATCAAGTTTATATACCAAAAGAGAGTCTCAGAAATGGAAACATAATCATCTGACCAACTCAACATTTATGGACAATCTAAATGGAATATGTTTGTTTCTTTTGGAGAAAGTTTGT
Source organism: Escallonia rubra (assembly GCA_033065855.1). Taxonomy (NCBI): domain Eukaryota; kingdom Viridiplantae; phylum Streptophyta; class Magnoliopsida; order Escalloniales; family Escalloniaceae; genus Escallonia; species Escallonia rubra. The sequence goes on along the minus strand of JAVXUO010000464.1, from coordinate 93,513 downwards.
TGCCCAGCATAGGTAGCACTTGAACAAATTTCAGACTTCAGAAAGATTTCCATGTAGAGTTAAAATGGCCGAGGTCCTAACCACTCTCTGAGTAAGGAGCTAGCTTGCATCGTTCTGTGCAACCACAGCCATCATAGTTTCCTGCATTACTGAAGGCAGAAACCTGTCATCGTAGTTTGCACCTAGAGTTCGGTAGACTGTAGGCAACTGATCAGACAGAGGGCGTGCAAGGATCCGAAGACCAACCATAACTTGTTTCAGCAAGAATGTTTACCAGGAATTATTTGCCAAAATCCAAAATTAGGAATGCAAAACATACAACCATTATTCACTACTGATAAAAAGCAGTATTTAGAGAAAGGCCCGCATACCCAAAACACAGTACAGGACTCCTTACAAAAAGTCCAAGATAAAGAAAGGTGGCTATCAAATTGAAAACAAAAATAGTTTCAAGAGTAACAGTAACAGAAACTAGAATCAGAGGGTAAAAACAATGAATTGGCTTATATGGTGGTATGGAACATCGAAGGACTAACACTACCATTTGCAGGTCACGACTCCCTTATGGATTTACTTCTTAGAAATCGAAGGGTTTCAGGGTTTTATATCTTTCTTCTTCTTTTTTTCGCTTTTCTTTTCCTTCATGCTATGAAAATAGGTAAACAAAAAGCAAAATTGAAAATACCCCAAAATTTTAAAATATTATAAATTTAACAAACTAACTCAATGTCATTAAGTAAGATTTTTTATTATATATACTTGGGAGTGGACTTTTAGTCCAGCCCTGTCAATATGATCAAATAGTTTTTTGGGGCCAGCTTCCGCATGTCCAACTCATCTTGAGCCTGACCAAAGTTTTGGGCTATGTGTAGCTACTTCAGCTGATATAGTTTCTTAGTAATCAGCTAATAAATTTGGAACTAAGTTCTAGTTGTAACCAGATTAGCTTAGATTGTTTTCTAGGTATTGGGCAAGTTAATAAGAGGGTTCTCGGCGCTGTTTTGTGTAGTCCAAGTCAAAATGACCTCCTACGAGAAGTTAAAAGTCAATTCATTTGTCACCATAGATAATTTGTGTCACTCTATTTAGATCGGGAAGTCATTCAAATTAAGACCTTTCTATTCTATATAGAAAAGGAAAAGGATCCCTTTCGTGCCATAGTTGGAAGTTCCTATAACATAATAAATCAATGACTTTTGAAAAACTTCTCATTGATGTATTATTTCATCGAGATCCAATCCAAATCACGATGTCATTTCCGCGCGGGGGGGGGGGGGGGGGGGGGGGAGCCATCAGTGAGATACCACTGCATCGACTACATTGTTCCCGATGATTTCTTTTTTCTTTTATTAGAAAAGTAATGTTCAAGAAGTGCAACTCTTAGCAGATAATAATTAACTAAGTTAATTTTGTGTATGTGTTAGCTTTGTGCTTTATCTATAGACAGTATCTTATTCAAAATTTTCCATGTTGTAAGTAAAGTGTGGCTAAATTGAATTTTGACTCTACCATTTTAGAGGCAAACATGGTAATATGTTTACTTCTATCATTGTTAATATCTTACAAATAAAGAAAAGCGACACCAAAATTATAATATGGAGAGGGTAATTTCACAAAAAGAGTGAGTATAATTGTACAGTAAGGTCAAGACAACATATAAGTTACGGGTCCTAATTTTGCCCAACCAACCTCATGATCAAGAGGAAAGTCACAAGTTCTCAGTTCCTAATTTTAGCCCAACCTCGTCTCTATTGTCCTCTAATAGCATTCTTGTTACCACTTTATGCATGTAATTTGTATAACGTAACTCATACAAAGTAGTGCAAAGATTGTCGGTAGTCATTTGAGGAACGCAAATAGGCAACCCAAAACTAATTTTCATGGACCCTATTGACATGGTAAAGATACATCATTATGTCATTCAAAAACTGATTGTTCTTACCCCCAGTGACATATATTAATCCTTTTTGCTAATACATAAAACCTTATTTATGGTGCGGCAATTGACCTGTAGCTATAGTAATTTCCTATCAATTCTGAGTTAAATGTTTGTATCAACTTGAAGCAGCAACATACAGTATAGAAGTAAGCCAAAGCATTATTCCAAAACCAGCAAGGAGCAACATATTTGGCAGTGTCCTAGCTAGATGTAAATGCTTTCTGACTTGTTTCCTTATTGACCTCCACTTCTCAGTTCCCTCCCCTCTTTCTTCGATCATCTGTTGTATGATTGCAGGGTACTCCTCAGCCGTAAATGCGGTGCGAATTCATCATATCTATAGGAAACCAAGACGAATATACAGGCAAAACGGACGATTATGTAGCATGAGGATTTGTTGTCTACAATGGAACGATCGTCGTTCCTTTTGGACTACCACCTTATCATAAATGGTGTCACATGTGGGACAATCGCCCGACGTCGTGTGAATCACCGTTCATGTTTGTATAAAACTTTGGGGATTCCCGAAAGTAAAATGAACCAATCTAAGGCGTAATATATTATGTTCACAAACTCAATTTTGGAGTCAAAAGAAATCAATTAAATCCTCAAAACTTAGATGATCCAATTAATGATATCTAGCTTTACAAGCTTTGGCGGAAGAGGAAGCATCTCCCCTGCCTCCGTGCAGAGTGAGCTTGTGGCTCACTCTCACTGCTTCATATACAAAGAGATAAATGAATAACTGCACATGCTCTACTCTACCTCAGCTAACAAATCCCTTCCTCCTAAAAAATCAAGCAGAGCTCACATGAATGAATTCATTTAATTCGTCTCCAAACTAAATATGTAAATCATCGCGTCTTTCGCTGGAGTCAAAACCCTCAAAAGATACCAACTTTTTATGCTTCTCTAATATGTTTCTAGCAGCCTCTTCATCTTCATCCACTGCTTTGACTTCAACAGAACCATCGTCCATGGGAGGGTGGTCGAGCTCTACAGAGAAGGAAGCGTCAAGAGTACTTAAAGATGCTGAAGACTCGAATGAAGTCAGCGAAGCGTCTAGTGAGGGACGCGCAGAATAGGCGTTCCTTCGACTTCGAGCTATTTTTTTCCTGGCCTTGATTCGCCATCTTCTAAGTCCTAGAGCCACTTCCTCGGGGAAGACAGATTTCTTCATGGATGTACCCATCTGTTACAGTTTGCACATTGCGATCAGTTTAGACTACTAAAACAACAATTATATATGGATAACTACAGGTGTTGGAGACTCAGACACCTGCATTGTGGCCTTATGGGTTCGACAAGAAAAATATCAGTTGTCAAGGACTAATAGTATCGACCACATGGAAGTCTTATTACAAGGAATAAAATCCGCAAAGGGGGTATATTGTGAGTGTTTGTGTCTCTGTGTGTGTGTGCGCGTGTGTATTGGAGTTGCGGGAGAGCAGGGGAGGGGGAGATAAGAGAAATAGTGTACCTTTTTATCAAACCAAACAGTTTTCAGAGTACCATGTTGATCATTTGAATATTTAGTAACTGAAGTTCGTTACAAACTTTTAATGAACACTATGATCCTTGTATTTTGGAACCTAGAAGTTGGTTCCCCTTTTGAATTAGGTTTGAAATTGACAATGACATGGATATTGTGTCCGTGTGCTCGTGTCTTTTCACTCAGAAAAGTTAGATGAATTCAAGGGTGGACCTGAACACAAGGTTAAGGCAAAACACTCGAACCGAATGAACATGGGCTTGTAGATTTGTGTTTACCTGTGTAACCAATGCGTAAAGAGGCAGTGTAACATAGCCGCAAAGGATTTGAACCAACAAGCCGCTAACAATCCTTATGACTATATTATGAGTTTCTCTGTGGAAGCATGACCTTAAACCGAATTTGTACTGTTCAGAAAGAGCAAATGTTAGCAATGAACTAATGATTGATATTCCTAATTCTTGCTGAAAGTGGAACAGAAGGTCGGTGAAATCTTGAAATGAAGTCTTACCCAAGTCCATGTAAAGAACGCCAACTGAAAGGAGTTCTGCAAAGACCAAAGAAAGATATTGAGAATACAAGTAGCAAACCAAATGCTTGTAAATATAATTCACGCTTCAAAATGCTTATACTCTTTGCTGCCATGCTTGGCCGCCGTAACCCTACTTTTAGGAAGCACATAAGCACGACCTAAACTTTTGAAGAAACCCTATTGACGCTCCTAATTTGAGTGATTGTACGTGAGAGCATGGGTAAGACATAGTGAATGATTGTAAATGAGAGCGTGAGTAACGCGCACAAGGGGTGTCAATAAGGTCATTCAAGTTTGTTTAATCAGAAGAGCGGAGGAATAGTTAGTCACCTGAACTAAGATAAAATGCATTAGATGGAGCAGTAGTTTTGGCTTGCCAAACCAGAAGAAGTGGTCACTGGGCCTAACAAGCAAAGTGCCTCTGATAACATGAGATTTATCACTGGTATCTAAGCACATTTTTGTTATGATGCCTTGTAGCTTTGTTCCAACCACCAGCAGCATCTACAATGGCAAAAGCAAAACATTTCATTAGCCTTTCAACTTATCACACTCGTGCAAAAGAAAGCATGAGTTCAAAGTTAATTTCCATACCACTATGAGGATAAAGGGTAGCCAGTAATGGTTTTGGAACACTGCAGCAATCACAGAAAATTGTCTCTATTAGTCTTGTAACATAGTAATTTATATGTAACAGAGAGAGAAACCTGAAATTAGAATGGGTTCAGAATTTACTGTGTGCATTGAAGAATATGAAAAGTAGAGAGAAAGTCCATATCCATGGGCTGCAAAAGTTTGAAATACATAATCAACAAAAGCACAAATGATTAACTAGTACTCTAATGTGAGAAACCTTGACTAAATGAAAATGATACTAATGTTTACATGCAGATTACCTTCCTCTCACCACCGCATTAAGGTCCTTTTCCAAAGCTCTTCTTAGATACTTTTGGAAGTCAAAAGTGCTTCCTTCAGCAAAGTGAGCCTAATAGAAAGCACAACAAAAGAAGGATTATGTTAAGTACTTAATTTCCTGAAAACTATTGTACTTAAAAGTCGAAGGGTGAAATAGATACCATAATAAATCCATGTCGAAGAATGAAATAATCTACTTTGGATACCGAATGGAAGAATTGTCGTAGAAAACAAGCCTGCCAAAGGAACCAATGGCATTTTAAGGTGGTTACTTTCAACATAATTAAGCAAAACCATATACATCATGTATGCATCTGCGTTTGTATAACTAACCGGCAAACGGAGGAACCGGTGTTCACTCCAAAATTTCAGATGTCGCTTCCCAAATGATGTTTGATGAATGAGCTGAAACCTCCGAGGATCTACATAATTTGTTCTAGAGTATTAGCGAGAACTAAACTGATACGGTTGTGATCAGACCATATAAAATAAGTTGATGTGGTTCTCAAGATCTTCATAGGGACAAGTTCTCGGTTTAGTACGGGGACATATATACTTCAAAAGCTATAAATTAAGTACTTCAAATCAGTACCATAACTCTTTCGAACGAGGTACTAAGTTCGACGAGGATGAAATGCTTTAAGACACTGATATAGAAATTTCATAGTACTAAGCACAACAGAAATAAATTTGACAGTTTTGTACAGAGTCGATCTTAGGGATTTGTTCGTTGTATTAGTTGGGAAAAAAGGTCCATCAAGGACTAGTAGATATCAAGAGTTCAAGACCAGGAGAAAAAGGGAATGGCAGATATCCACCACTCCAAATATAGCTATCATGCATCTAGAAATGGCAAAGCACAATAAGGGTCTTTTAGTCTTGAATCTTCTTACCATGAGAAAACTGATAATCTAACGTTCTTGTTTCTGTCTCCCATAATTCCCATTTTCTCATCTGAAGAGTTTCACAACAAAACACAATCATGGAATCGTCAAACAGGTAGGTAAAAAGGTCCACACACATGCTTAAAACAGATGTATTTTCTATGCAATTCCCCTTCCTCATTTATTATCCTGACAGTCAAAACTTTGACGACCCACCTCAACTTTTTCAACCTCACGCCCCTCCCCATGAAAGGAAACGATAAAAGTCATGGAAATTACCTTAGCCATTCCAAGACTGAAAGTGAGGAAGCATGAGAATACATGGGAAATGGCGAGTGCAAAGATCAGTAACTGGAGTTGCTGCACACCTGCTCTTGAGATTAAAGATATCTTTCCCTACATTTACGGTTTCAAACACCAAACAAACATACATAAGATTCACCTAAAACTAAGAAAATAAGGCCACTGGGTAACATTTTGAAGTTTCCTCATTAGTGAGTGTGTGTGTGTGTGATACATAATGTAAAGCACTTATAGTATAAGCCATAGAAAATCGGGCTTTTGTGAATAAACCTGTTCTTCGCATTTGGGTTCTTCCTCACTTCCTTTTGTCATGCTTTTGCAGGGAAGAAAATCCACAGCGGTGCTCTTTGGGATACAGATGTTTGCAATAGGCTTCTCGCAAACATTCAGCAACAAAGAGATGAACCCCAGGAGCATCAACTCTACAAACATAAAAACTTCATTTAGCCATCGAGAGCTTCAAAAACAAGGAGCCCATGTCAACAAACACCAGTACGAACAATCTGGAAAAAACATCTACACCACCCTTATACTGTTACAGTGCTGTTATCGATCCGACTCTCACCTGATTTGATCTTGCTAAGAGCATGGTTAAGAGACTTCCTCCTCCTCCTGTTGAAGTACTGGTTTTCGAAACAATTGAATCAGTAACACAAAACTGTAAAGAATTTGCACTACGCATGCTCGATGATTATACCTTGGCTAAGAGATGGAGGCCATGCTCAATGAGTATGGAAACTGATATCAAGACAAAGCAAACAGTGGCCACTGCCCATGATGGTGTTGTTTCAAGGGTGGTTACTTCTCCCTCTTCAGCCATCTCTTCTTGGATTTTTAGTGGTCTTCAGGTCTTAAAAGGTTACACAACTCGTCTCCAAAGTCTAGAATTGCAACAAATATATGTTTTGGGGAGGGGTGGTGGGGTGTTTCGTTGCATGCTGTGGACGGCCATACATGGGTGGTCAAAAAATGGTCACAGGGTGACAAACCTGACTTTCAACGCCTCCATGTACAGTGGCCATGACGTGTAATGAAGTAGTATAAACGACAAGGAAAGAGGGGACAACGAGGAAGCTAACTTTCGGCCGAATTATCAAATTGCCTCTGTGTCGGAGCTATAAATTGTTGCAATGATCTAGAAAAATTTTGGCCCTCACGCGGGTTCACGCGGATGGTAAGAATCGCCTATAACTTCTCATGAATAGTTATAAAATATTATTAGTGGCACTTTTACAGACATCTTTATCTATAATTCTTAGTAAAATTTTTGTAGCGTCTCCAATTAAAAGTCATTACCATATTTAACGATCATCTTTTGTCGTTATATGGAGGGTTGTAGATTACTCGTGCTACTCGGATTGCAACCAAAACCTTTTTCCAAAGATCTGATTATAAACCCATAAAAAAACACTTGTACTACTACGTGTAACGTAAGGTTGCGAAGTATGAGGAGTTATAAATCTTTGTTAGAATCGTAACCTTTGCCAATTTATATGTTATCTTACTTTACCCAAAATTAGACATGGGAATTGTAGAATATGAGATTGAACACGCTATTTTCACTCTCTTATATGTTTATCCACTCCCTTTTTGTCACTAAAAATATAATTTACTGGAGTAGCATATTAGAGGGTAGAAATAGTTTGTTCGTATGAGTTTTTCATTTTTGGTTTACTTCTCGTGATTCACTCTGTAGATACTAATTTTGGCGTGAATCAATTGTAATTCTTTTTATACAACGCCAGAAAAAAAAAATTGCTTAAATTAAATTGTTCGTTCTTATCAATTTGATTCTAGAAACGAAAAACACTTTCTTATCGGTTTCTCGCTAATAACTTATTATTCTCGTTCTCTTTCGTAATATAACTTACTAATTACCAAGTTTGCCTAAATGGAGAAAATAGGTCTTAATTATGTTGCGTCTCCAAGTGGAGATCAGCCGACTGATGGACTGATGGTAAACCAGGGAAAGAGACGGCTGCTGTGGGGTGCGCCCACTTTATAGGAACATGCATGACTTCGACGTTTCACATTACGTTCATCTTCCAATTTTTAATAACCAAATATGAATTCTTTGATTCCCGTTGCAGCTGTTAACGTCCAAATCGGAAAGATCGGTAGCTTTCCATTTTTCGTCGATGACGCGAACTTAAAGAGTTAGACCGAGTCAACTATGCGCAACGTCGGTGTACGCATAAATTTTGTGCCTAAACTGCAAGATAAGAAATAATTGCACAAAATTCAATTTATCAAATTTAAATTATAGGTTACACTACTATGTGATTGTTACATAAAACGAATGTAAAATCCTCTGATTCGATCTCCGGTTTAGTCACGATGCAAGGGCTGAAATAGCTTAATCTTGAAACGTGAATTTTGGCTTCTTCAATCTTTACGGTTGAAAGATTGTCGAAGCGGCGCTTGCTCGAGAGCATCGAAGCTCTATCCCCGAACAAGTATGGCGATCCTTGACTTGTAGAATCACTGATATTGAAGACGAATTCTTCTTCGACTTGAGACGAAAGAGAAACCGATCTTCGTGACTTGAAAGTTCTCGATTGAAAAACGGCACTGTGTTAGTGCGTATTATTCTTCAAATGAAGCGCAACTTGGGAGACGACAGAGTTTCGGCGAAACTTAAGCTTTAATAACGGAGACCCTGTGTGTCCGTTATTAAATAATTGGAGTTTTGACTTTGTAATTAAGGAGATTTTTGTCCCCTTAATCGTCAGATTTAATCAATTAAATTGATATTTGTTTCCATTTAATTTTGGGAATGATTTTAGTCAAATTTGACTTTTCTGGTAACAAGACCATGGGCTGGACCGCATAATTTTATCTGGACTGGTTCTTCAAATTTAACTTTGGTTTGAGCTCGTTCTTTTGCATGGCCCCAAGTCAACATCTTGACCCGTATTTTCAAAATGTTAAATAATTGACTAGACACTAAATTATTTACCGTTGACCAGTAGAAATAATTTTTTTGGTATCTACGGTCGAATCCACACCAAACATTTTTACGGTGAAAATGATATTACATATGTGCATGTAACGCGAAACTAATGACTGAATCGGAAAACGAAGTGAAGCTCTAAACTAGTCAATAATGCACCTTTTTGACACCAAAACAGAAGAAAATGATGCACCTGAGGCCCACCAGCTTGAAATTTAGTCATATACCACAACCAACGTGGTCACAGTGTTTGAACGGGGAAAAAATACAGAAAAGGTTTGGAATAGCATATTCTAGCAACGGTAACGTCAATGCATCATTGCAAGAGCCTAGATCACATTTCCTAGCAACTACTGTACGTGGAGTCTGATTTCATCCCAAAAATATTATTACAAATTCGTAACTGAGGTACCTTACATCAAGCCTCAACTTTTTTGGGAGGGTACTTTTGTAATATTGTACATTTTTCGCTCTAAAGTTTTCTTATATATATGTATCTTCGCGTTTGGAGATAATACATAAAAAAAACGACTACAGAGGGGGGACTAGGGTTTCTGGTTTTAAACATTACTGAATAGTGAAATCCAAGTCTGATCATATTCCGAGGACGTAAATATATTGGTGAACCTCGTAAATCTTGTATTTTCTGTTTAGTTTTTATTTTCTCGTTTCTTTGTTTTTCATATATTGCTTCATTGTTACCGCGTTCTGTAACAGCAACCTAATAAGAAACAGACTTCTCATGGCCTGAGTCTTGAAATCAGCAATCTAGACCAACGCTCAAAATATTTGTGGCAGCAGTAAATTTTTTTTTTTTTTTGGTTACAAGGAAAAATAAACGGGGCCTTTCAAAGGCCACCCCACTCAGGTCCGCCGAAAATCATGTTGGTCATCTCTCTAGGTGCTTCAGTGATTTGAACAAACAACTCAGCTTGGCTCGCACCTAAGTTAGCCAAGTAATCCGCACATTTATTTCCTTCTCTCAACGTATGAGTAATGTTGCAACCCATTTGTTTGATGATCATTCTGAAATCTTCCACTAGAGCTCGTAGGGGGTGGGTCTTAATTTCTTGTTCGCAGACCAGTTGTAAAGCAGCAGTGGAGTCGGTCTCTATAGTAGTTTTCGTCCAATTTCTTTCACAAACAATAGCAAGTCCTCTATAGATGCCCCAGACTTCCGCGTTTAGGCTTGTGTTGACCCCGATGCTGCCTATAAAACCTTTCACCCATTGTCCTCTGTCATCTCTAATTATTCCACCATAGCCACTAGGGCCTGGGTTTCCTCTTGAGGCTCCATCCGAATTGATCTTGATGAAACCTGCCATTGAAAAAATCCATTTAATTAGTCTAACCCTTTTCGCAATATTGGAAGAATTAGCAGAAGTGAAAGCCTTAGATACTTCCCTTGCCAAGAGTTTACTCGAGATGATAGCCTCCGAGGTTGTGCAATTTTTGTCATCAAAGACTTTCATGTTCCTGCATTTCCAGTTTGTCCATATAATAGAAATAAAGTAAGGTTCCCATAGAGGTTCTTGACTGTTGCTAGCCTTGAAGTCAATTCCTCTCCAGAACCAGTCAAAGATCGTGGTAGACTGTAATTGACGAATTTGTTCCGTGTTGAAAACACCCCTCCAGACCTCGAGTGCGTACTTACATTGCCAAAGAACATGGATGGTGGTTTCCTCATATCTATTGCATCGCGGGCAAAGATTAGAATTGGTTAGCCCTCTTATCTTCCTTAAGGAGTTGGTCATTAGCCTATCGTGCAAGACAATCCACAGGAATCCCTTCAACTTTTGGGGAATTTGCAAGTTCCAGAGTCTTTTCCATTTAGATTGAGTGGTCAAAGGTTGGGGGGTTGGGATTACTAAGAAGGTTGAAGAAAGCTTTCGTGGAGAAAATACCATTCCCAGCATATCCCCAACTAGGAGTATCCTGAAAAATAGAGAGGGTAGGTATCGGGGTGTTGGTAATGACCTATTTTTTCCTAGAAGATATTAGATTTTCAATGCTAGTTAAATTCCAAGTGTCTCTTTCAATTAAGCTATCAACCTTGATATTGTTGATGCCGAAAGAGGGTCCTTTGCCACGTCGAGGTGCCACAAGGGATGCAGTCTGAGTTGGCTTCCAGGTAGGCAAAGTGGGAGACAGCAAGGATGGCGCAAGGGCTGAGAGCAAGGCTCCTCGGACAAGTCACGAGAGCTGGCAGCGCCGCGCAGGCAGGGTGACGACGAACAGGGACGACTTCCGACGAGAGTGCAGTGTCAAGAGTCAGATGTCAGGAATCCAAATGTCTTTCTCTCACTAGAAATCCAGAGAGAATAAGTTTTAGAGAGAGAAAGTGAAATGTTGAAATGAGAGCGGGGGTCTTTGAATAAGCTCCAGAATCCACTATATATAGGCACAAATATGCGCGTGTCATCAGCCGACACGTGTCGTCTTCCGGGAGTGACACGTCGCCGTAGGGGGTCCCGCAGTCTTGATTGTCCGTCGAATTGCCGGTCCCCGAGTTCGTGTCGTCCTGCCCTTGCAGCGTCCCTCTGCCTGTCTGAGGAGACTGACCACACCGCGGTAGCATGGTCAAAGTAGCCCGTTGCCCCAGCCTCCAGTCCAAGCCCTTGTTGAATCCCACGAGATGCGTCAAGAGGCGCGCCGAGATCCTGGCAGCGGTGAGGGTTGCCCCTACAGCCAACTGCCAGTCGTGTCAGACGCGATGCCTTCCGAGGACCTGCTCCCGTCCCGAAGTGACCCGGGGGTCATTGCCCTGGCGGTGCCGATGATCAATGGTAACATGAGCGGCCATGCTATGCTTAGAGTCCGTGGCGAGGGGTCCTCGTGCCGGAGCACTACGAGCGGAGCCCCCCGTGAGTCCGTCGGGTGATTGTGCCGGCGATGGCCTTAGGGTTGTAAGCCCATCCTTGTTGCGAAGGCCGGAGCCTCCGGTTGATTGTGCCCGCGAGGGCCAGAGCCCGTCGGTTGATTATGCTGGCGAGGGCCGGAGCCCCCGGTTGAGTGTGCCCGCGATGGCCGGAGCCCGTCGGTTGATTGTGCTGGCGAGGGCCGGAGCCCCCGGTTGATTGTGCCGGTGAGGGCATTAGGGTTGCGAGCACGTCCCGCGGCGAGGGCCGGAGCCTTGTTAGTTTGATTGAGCCGGCGAGGGCTTCATGGTTGCGAGCCCGTCCCGCCGCGAGGGCCGGAGCCCCGTCAGTTTGATTAAGCCGGCGAGGGCTTCATGGTTGCGCGCCCGTCCCGCCGTGAGGGCCGGAGCCCCGTCACTTTGATTGAGTCGGCGACAGAGCGTCGCGCTACTGAAGATAGCGGGTGAGTGTTGTTTGGAGCGAGAAGTCAGTGCCACTCGGCAAGTTCCCCCTTCGCAGGGCAATGGAGGCCGACCCCCTTGGATGGCCGACCCCCTTGGGGGGAGCACACTTTCGATCGTCGTCCGGTGGTTCGTGGCGCGGAGTACTTTGACCGAGCAATCTTGTTGAGCGATGTTGACCGCCAAATGGGTGACGTGTCGCGCCACTAGGATCTCTTAACGGGCCCCGGGGTGCGATCCAGAATAGGTTGTGAACAGATATCAATAGGTCCTCTAACATTATCATGATTAAGGGGTTTTTTACCACACCACCAATCCTCCTAAATCGAAATATTTTTACCATTCCCCACTATCCATTTAGTACCTAGGACATGGGTCTCTTTAGTTTTTAAGATGTCTCTCCAAATGTGGGAATTTCTTCTTTTGATCTGCCAATCTCTAGGGTTATGGAGAATTTTGTATTTTTCCCTCATGACCCTAGTCCACAAATTGTGAGAGTTAGTGGTAACCTGCCACCCCAGTTTAGATAACATGGTTATGTTATTTTTGTTGGTTTTTCTAATCCCCAAGCCCCCCATATTTTTAGGTTTACAAACTCTATCCCAATTAACAAGATGGATTCTCCTAGCATTCTCGTTATCTCCCCAAATGAAGTTTATGCTGAGTTTATCAAGAAAATTACAGGAAGAGATAGGAAAAGGAATAGTTTGCATATAATAGATGGGGAGGGCTGCCGTGACCGAATGAACAAGAGTCACTCTACCCCATAAAGATAATATATTGGCCTTCCAACCAGCAAGTTTGCTTTGGACTCTCTCAATGATATGAGATAGGTTATTCTTAGAGAGTTTTTCATGAATGATCAGGATGCCCAGATATTTTCCAAGATTACTCGTAAGCGAGATGCCACTCTTAAGGCTAATGTCTCTAGCAACCTGTTTAGGAGTGTTGGCCGAAACGAATTTTTTTTATTTTTCAAGGTTAATATTTTGACCAGCCTCTTCACTAAATATGTTAAGAACCTCAAGCATGTGATTGCAAATTTTGGTATCGGCTTTGGCAAACAACATTAAATCATCGGCATAGAACAGATAGGTAAAACTAGAGCCTTTGGGGGAGGCACGCAATCCAGTCCACTTTTTATTTCTAGCTTTCATATTTATGGGGTTTGAGAGACGCTCCATGCAAAGAACAAAAATGTAGGGTGAGATGCCTAACCCCTCTTTCAGGATATATCTTCTTAGAGATTTCCCCATTCCAAAGGAAAGTCATACTATTACATGTAATGCAATCCATAATCAAATCCACAAGGGCTTTGGGAAATTTGAACTCAATGAGGGTATGTTGGATAAAATCCCAATTTAATTTGTCGTAGGCTTTTTCAAGGTCGATTTTCCAGATCATCCCTCCCTGTTTGCCTTTTTTATAGTTAAGGGAGTGAACAATCTCTTGCGTAATGCATATATTATCCGTAGTGTTTCTCCCCGGGATAAAGCTGCTCTGGAAGGGGCTAATAATCTCGTCCAAAAAGGGCCGTAATCTATTAACAATAATTTTATGGTTAACGTTGAATAGACTGATAGGCCTAAATTGACTGATTTTTTCGGGATGAGGGTAACTAAGATATTTTTGTCCGCTGACGGGATAGGTTTATGTAAAAAACAATCTTTAGCGTACCTGCAAGTGGAAGGACCAACCAAATCCCATAATTTTTGGTATAGGCTAGAGGGAATGCCATAGGGGCCAGGAGCTTTGGAGCCTTTAATATCGAAAACAACTTTTTTGATTTCTAGCTCCTCTAAATCCTTGGTGAGGCTAGATTGATGGTCTGGGGAAATGAAGGCATTAGAGGACCAACTGTCTAAAACGGTGGTGCTTCCGTTAAAGGAAAAAAGGTGTGTGAAAAAATTGGAGATAATGTCTTTGATAATCCTAGGGTCTTCGATCCAGACTCCGAAATCATTTTTAATACCTTTAATCTTGTTTCTTTTTCTCCTCTTCAAAGTAGTAGTGTGAAAGAATTTAGTATTTATTTCTCCAAGCTTTATATTATCAAGCCGGGATTTTTGTTTCCAAAATATTTCCTCAAGGTCCAGAATCTTATTATACTCACTTCTAAGATCTCTATCCAGAATATCCAGATTGAAGCTAAAATGATTAGATAAGGCAGATTGTATACCGTTCAGCCGAGCCGAGAGGCGTTTTTTCTTAGAGAAGATGTTGCCAAAGACATTTTTGTTCCAATGAATAGCAAGCTGGGTAAAGGAATTTTTAGCCAAAATTAAGGAATTGTTGTTCGCCCAGGCTTGTTCCACAATCTTCCTAAAGTCGTGATGGTTGAGCCACATGGCTTCCATCCGAAACGGTTTGTCAAAATAAGACAGTTTATGAATACCTTTAGTATGAATAATTAAAGGGCAATTGTCAGAATACGTACACGAAATGTTGGTGACAGTTGCTTCAGGGAATTGCAGGCGCCAATCGCCAGTCGCAAGGGCCCGATCAAGGCGTTCTTTTGCGTTAGCTAAACCAGGTTTGCCATTGTCCCAAGTAAGTCTCAGTCCTCGGCATCCCAGGTCCATAAGGCCGCAGGTGTTCATATTGTCTTGGAAGTGTTGACAACGATGGAAGTAATTGAAGCGTGTGAAGCTCTGTCTTTCCGTGGGACCCGTGTAACCGTTGAAATCTCTGGCAATCATCCAGGGTAGCGGAACCGCTTCTGCAAATTCCGAGAGATTTTCCCAGAGTTCGGCTCTAGTAGCTTGGTGAGGGTTGCCATAAACGGCTAAGAAAATCCAGTTGTCGTAGTTGTTTTTTCTAACTTCAATATGGACCACTTGACTGTGGGTCAGAATCGGGTTAACTGTAACAGCTTGAGGGTTCCAGATCAACCAAATTCCTCCAGCACGACCGTTAGAGTCCACAATACTAGACATAGACAGCCCAAAATTTTCAAAGAAATTTCCCATGGTGTTGTAACACACTTTAGTTTCCATCAAAGCTATAATATCAGGCTTCAATTGTCAAAAAAGATGCCTGAAGTGGTTCTTGAACTTGTTGTTGCCCGTACCTCTGGTGTTCCAAATCAGGATAGTCATCAAATGGTTGTGAAGAATAGTGTCTTCCAAAAAGGGGCTTTATCCTTGAGTAGACTTAGCACTTTCTCCCTCCCGCAGGTGGGTTGAGTGACTGTCGGTATTCTTGCCTCGAGAAGAGCTTCTGCTTCGATCCACTGCTCGGGAGTAAGGCTCATCTGGAATCTCTCTATCATTGTGTCCATCTCCATGAATAGGGTCAGATCATCCCCTAGTGGTTCCTTCAATTCCATTCCGAAAAACCCGAGTTTCTTGACTTGGACGTGATACCTGATTTTGGATGTGGGGGTATGGAGGATCAGGTGGTTTACATGGGTAAGAGGTTGTTGGTTGATGTGGGTCAAGGATGAAAGGGTGATTGTGGGTTTCTGTTATCAATCTAGAGGGAATTTTCGGTCGGGCAGAGATGGTAGGAGAAAGCGGCGGGTGTTCATGAGAGAGGACTGCAGGTGAATTAGGGTTGTTTTTGTTTGTGGCATCTACATCTAGGGGGGCCATCAGAATGGTTGGTTGAGATTTGATTTACTTCGGGGTTTCTAAAGGAAGTCATGTGTTTCAGGAAATTTGTTGGGCCTATCCCATCGTTGGGTTTAATCGAAGAGGGCTTGTGGATGGATCAAGGGTTAAATGAGGAGGTTGGGGCTTGGTTCGAAGGCCCAGGGGAGGTAAGGGCTTCAAATCTATTGTTTCTTGTGGGCCTATAGCCCATAGAGGCATTTTCAGAGGGTTTCTTGGCACCAGATTGGTAGATGTCTGTGTTTCTTCTTTGTGTTGTTCTGTGGGTTTTTCTTTTGACCATCATCCAATCCCCATAATTTGTCTTCTTTTGGGGTTCATCTGTCTTGTCAAGTGTTGTTGTGTCAACATTTCCATTGCTTCTTTGCAGGTTACCGTTGATGTTTGTCAGGGTACTGGCCTCCCGATTCCCGGTTGCCTTCACCGGCGGTAATTCCAGGCATTGCGGGCATCCATCTTTCCGGTGGCCAACACGGCCACATTCGAAGCAAATTTGTGGCAAAAATTCGTATTCAACTTTATATTATTTTCCTGCCAGAATGTAGGCCAGTATTAAAGGTTCAGATAGAACCAATCTCTATGCATATTCTTGCATATTTTCTTCGCGTAGAAGTCGCCGTGTTAAAGTCAACCTTAATCGGTCTTCCCAGTTTAGCAGCAATACGTCGCAGGACAGTCTCACTGTAGTATTCAATAGGTAATTCTGGGAGTCTCACCCACACTACCATAGATGTTTCGATTGCTTCCGACGGCTTGAAATTAGGTTCTCATTTCCTGAAGGTGAGATAGTGGTTAAGAATTATCCATGGTCCTCCGTTTAGTGCCTTGGCTGCATCTTGATTGAAGTCGAATTTGATCAGGAAGTAGCCATCATCCAGATATCATCTCAAAGTCACCTTGAAGATCCTAGGCAAATTTGATTCTTATTGAAAGAGCTCTGAATCCAATGTTTTTTCCAAAAAGTTTGATAATTAGGCTGTCTTGCCAGTGGACTCTTATGGATCGGAGCAGAGCTTGTGGGAGTATAATCTCAGGGATCCCATTGCTCGTGTTTTTCTCTGCGAGTTCCATGCTAGCATCTTCTTCCTCAGGGGTATGGTCTTCCATTTCGTCTATAAAGTAGACTGATTTGTCTGTATGTGACTTGAAGACATCATCTCGATAGGATTTACTCTTTGGGACTTCTGCGGTAATAAATGATGCAGGTGGGTTCGCACAGTATGGGGTGATGTGGGGGCTTCTTCCATGGTAGTTTCGGGAGTAAAAGTATTTAAATCTATTTTCGTATGATTTGTATCTAGAGGAGCAAGCTTCAGAACCTTTTCTGCCATAATTTCATCGCAGGAGCTGTTGGGATACATTAAAGGGGGTGAATTTGACCCAAGGTTTAGCTGCCCTTTCTTGGTCTTCCTGTGTTTTCTCTCTCCTTGAGTAATGGAGTTCTCTGGCTGCATTGACGCAGGCAGATGTTTTGTTTCGAGGTACTAAGAAGGACACAGGTGGGGCTGTGGAGGTTCATGGGGAGCTTCAAACGGGGCCTCCAACACTTCGAAGGGTAGAAGATCCCAAAATTTTCCAGACATGCTTGTCGCAAGAGGGGGGGTCCGGGTGAGGCGGTGGGTTAGAGTAAGCGTACATCGACAAGGTAGCCGGAGGAGATTCTTCGCCGACCATGTTGGGGGGTTGGGGATGGAGGAGGGGGGATGGTCGGAGGAGTTTCTCCGGGCTGGGGTTGAGATGGTTTCACTGTTCACCAAATCGCCCAAATCGCCAGACATATTTGTGGCAGCATTAATGGCTCTAGACTTGTTGCTTCTTAATGGCTCGGTGGTGTGCGCCAGGCGGTTGGCTTTTAAGTGACTGATCACCGGGGTCCCACTCGGTGAGAATCGTCTTTCTAATGTGCAATTTGTATCTTTCTCCATAGTTTCTAAACTAGCAGAATCGTGGGACATTAGTAAGTGTGCTAAAGTTTCCAATCAAGGTTTTGTACTACAAGCTGGTCAAGCCAAGGTTTAAAGTTCTCCATTTAAGAAGGGAATCCTCTGATAAGGCATTAACATGAAGATACAACGGATAGCAAATTGAAACCTTTGTTGTAGGGTTGGGTTGTGGGCGGGGGGATGCTAGAATTACATAGGATGAGTTTACTGTTGTCTCATGCGGCGGCAAAAAAGTTATATGTGTCTCCTACTAATTGTAATAGTTGTTTTGGATTCACCGGTATCAAGCGCTTTGTGCACCGTTAAGAATTGACTGGTTACTTTAAGTTAAGCTAAAGGGTAAAATATGTTCTATTTTATTTTAATTATAATGTATCTTAAACCTAATAGGGTAACTTGTTATTAATTGACTTTTGTAATCATTTATCAAATCAGAGTCATGGGAATGTCGTGACCTACTGTTTATAATTTCGCCTTTGGGCCTCTTTGTAACTTTTATTATCAATGCAATTCTCTCACGTCATGTCCTCAACAAGCATGAGAAAAAGTTCTAACTTTTATTATCAATGCAATTCTCTCATGTCATGTCCTCAACAAGCATGAGAAAAAGATCTAACGGGGTGGCCGAGGCGACTGACCGGAATTTTCAGAGACTCGTAGATGGTTCATTTGATGTGGGAAGGACATGTTCCCTTACCATCAACATGAAGAAAGAGCACAGCAGTTAGCACAGCATTTCTAATTTAGATGCAATCACAAAAAGTTGAAGACGTGCTTTCACAAAAGCCCTGAAATAAAGTCATCCCTTTTCGGGTTGCTGTGGTGATTAAGTTCGAACAATTTCTACAACAAACAACATGTGTTTCTCAAAAGCTAAGGTAGATAAATTTTCCAAGCACCGTAGGTTGTCATGTTTCAAAACCTCAGATACCAATATTACATTTCTTCCAGACTGAATACTACAACAATGTTAAGCAGAGCCTGCAGAATTTCTTGGAAGAAGCGGAGCAAGCTAAACATCACTTTGTGTTAGCATCCTTTTTCTTAACCACAAAAGCCTGGCGATTTTAAGACCACAACATTCTAAAGAATGCAGCCTTGTACTTACTGCCATGTATCATCTCCAACAAGGCTCAATCCACCTCAAGATTCGATGATCAACTCGAATCCTTTTTCTCTACCATTTTATGACCCTTTCCTGATAATCGCCAAATCAGGCTACAAAGCAATGTCAAGAAGCATGTCTCTTACTGAATACAAGTCACTTACTTTGGTGCAACCGCTTCCCACAACCTTGGTCACGAATGGAGGCTTCAGAAGCAACTGCTCCTCGACACGAGGCAGGAAAGAGGCTTTTGGAATGAACGGAGATTCAGATTGAATCAAATTATTCTCCTTAGCTGTGGCACCACTTCCTTCGATCAACTGAAACCCAAAGAGTCTGCAGCTACTTTTACAAGTTGAAACCATATCTTGAGTCCGCCTAGAAGATGGTTGAGCTGCAAGAGGAAGATCGGGAAGCCCCAGCTGGTTTTGCTCTTTCAAAATATCAAAAGAATTGGTGTCTTGCTGATTTTCCATCGGATAGATCTGCTTACAAGGTGAGGATGACATGATCCCAAGATCATTTTCAGATATATCAAATGAAGTTTGGGTGTTATTCTTAACCTTCTCCCGGCTACTGACGCCACATAATGCAGGGAAACTGGGAGTTGGTGCGGTTGCTTGCTGGAACATTAGAACAGAAGACGGAGAAGACACATGTACAATTGGTGCTGAGGGGTGTATGCGAGTAGCATGGCCCTGCATCAGGGAGGACCATGCAACTCCAGAGCTTGGTGCTCGAAATCTATCTAAGATTCCGGGACCACTGCTTTCCGGCTCTAGATTAGGAGCCAGACCTCTTCCATATGGCAGGTTTAAAAATATTTCTTGACCTTGCAAGACCTCATTAAACCGAAAAGAATCACAAGAGCCCATGCCATCGAAGGAACTATCAGAACTTCCAATCAGACTTCTGACACTATTTCGGGTTGCAGAAACCCTGGAATTGTTGAAACCAGGAAAACAACCCCTCATGTCAGGTGGCTGATGTTTTTGAGCATCAACAGCACCAAAAGGTGTACTAAAACCCAAAATTTCTTGACCTTGCAAGACCTTCTGGAACCTTAAAGATTCCCCAAAGTCTGACACTCCCATCCCATCTGTAAGAAGTACACCAAATTTAAGTATTTTCCTGGAGAAGCAGGCCATTGGTCAAAAGAAAACATTTAGAAGAAGAAACATACCTCTTGGAAATGGAAAATCTAGTTTTGTTGCAGAACCAATCTTGGTCCTCTTTGTACCAGGACCGACGAAATTACTGGCCCCAGAAACTGAACCAGAAGGCTCAATATCCCATGGAGACACCCTATTATGTCGTGTGCCCCCCGCATCATCCCATCTTACCTGCAGCATCAGAAATAATACTGTAACTATAGGCATGAGAAAGAAATTGCTTCTGTAAACAGGATATGGTGATGCAGGTAAGAACACACTGAAGCACAGGAGGCAGGAGTTTGTCCAATTAATTATCCTGACAAATCAACACCTAGCACCTAACATATTCACAAACTGAGTGCCGAATCCATAGGATGTCAATATTTCTGCAGACATGCGGAGTGTAAAGCACTTGGCTGATGTCAGGTCAGTTACTATCTAAAGCTCAGTCGCATAATAAGCAAGGTGAGAAACGTGGTCACACGTACATGTGGTATCAACGTTACATAAACGCTTTAGATGATATGAAAGCTGATGATGGTTTGTTTCCGAACTCATAACTGCATATCCTAGGAGGACTGGTGACCAACTTCCGCATTAAATATCTGTCACATGGTTGTCACGTAGTTAAGCATTACAGAACCTAATCCTATCCTATATTCCTAAAACCAACTCACAATATGTCTCGGCTTTTACAGTTAATCACATTGGGTAATGATAAAGAACACCGAAAACTATGCTGCCATTGCAAGGATAAATTGCATAAATATTTGATTTCGTTCCAGTTTAGAAAGCAATCACTATCATATGACGTATTGGAATCTTTATCTTCCTTGGAAATCGATTTGGATATCTTCCACTCATTTTCCCACCACCGCCAAGAGTTTGTGTCCTCTATTGCGAAGTGGCTAGGCATCTGGTATGCAGAGATAATTAGGAAAGGAATGTGTGCGTTAATTAGTGTTTCTCATGTAACATGTAAAGTGGATGGGTTGTATCATTTTGGGATCTGGTATTCTGCCTCTTGAGTATCAGTTACGACAGGCACCATCCTTTAGTGAAATTGATATGTAGTTGGTCATCGTGTAAGAAACGAATGAGGGGTGAAGTGTGGGGTTTGATCCCGCATCGTTTGCTTTTCTGGTGGCTTTCACAGGAGAGCCTTTGAGGGGGTGGAGTTGTCTTTGCCAAAGAGTCTTTTTCCCCTACACTTCAGCGTTGGCTGAGGATTTTGTAAGTTACCATGCAGCCAGCTTCTTGATTTGATTGCGAGTATGTACAAGGAAAGAGGGAGAGCGACAGAGGACCAATCCACATATACAGGTCTGCTCTCATACATGACAAAATCAGCGGTTCAATTGCACGCATCTCGAAATCGACCACTGGAAAGGGTAGCCGTCACAACAGCCACAAAGCGTGGTGAAAGTTCCAGAAGGTGCTAATCAGTGAATGTTAGAAATGCTTTTGTTTCGACTGCTGCAGGGCACCACCGGAACTCTTTGTGGCTGTTGCAACTGCTACTCTTTCTGATAGTTGCTATAAAGCACATATCAGTTGTTGCAATGTATGCAGCAATAGATGAATTGGAGAGAGCCTTCTTCTCCAACTTTAGATGCGGATCAGCACCTATATGCATACATAAGGACATTTATGGCATTACAAAGCCTGCTCAAAACCCACAAGAAAGTGAGTCCTCAATTTTCGCCTCGCCATCCTCTTCACGCACTAGTCTCACAGCCACTTTCGTTGAGTCAGGTAGGATCATAAGACATCGTAGCAGGAAGTATACTCTCTGCTCAGCCGTAACGCTTCTTTCACTACGGCCTTGCAACATTATTTCAACATTTTAGTTACTCTTTAAAGGCCAAAAGTTTCCGACAATCTTGCCTATTGTTTATGGTGTATCAACATGACATTTAGACAGGAAAGGATGCATATGGGGGCTGCATAAAGTGTACCTCTAAAAGAGATGGAATCATATACCAAATGCACTTTTTACATTAGCCTTGAAAATTAAAGTCAATAATCTGTATGCATGGGTGGTCTCTGACAATCCAGAGAGATTAAGGACCATGCTCACCAATCAGAACAAAGAAGGGGGTGCAGAAGCACCGCATACACTCGAACAACTAAGCTTAGAAGTAAATCTTTGTTTATAAAGCCCCATAGAGGGAAACGAGGTTGGGGCTCAACATATGCTTTATTCAAAGACCATAAACACCATACAAGTACATAAACTTTTGCTGCAGACAAAATTCGTCGAGGGGCTAAGGGTTTAAGCTGAAGACTGAGAAAACACTAGCTTTTATCCTTCGATTTGTGAATTTCCATGTAAAGGGTCGTGAAAAGTACAATTCCACACAACTAATGGCTGTCTGCCATTTTAGAACTTTAAACCTAATATAACAATTTTTACTTGCTAAAAACTTGCACAGAAATATCCTATTTGCGAAAACAAACCATAAAAACCTTAAGGTTTAGTCTGGACCGACAGGAGGTCTGGCCCATAATCACGCATCACGTGTTAAAAAGCAAGAACCCTAAATGGCCTAGTATCAAATGTTATGGGATATAAACCTCTCTTGAAAAAAAAAATATAAACAGTTAAGAGATGGCATGCTCAAAAGTAGAGCATAGACGTTCAAAAATGTTAAGCTACAAGCATTGAACCAGACACATACCATCAGGCACCTCCATTTCGAACCACGCCATCTAATAGGATCCATGTCACTAACCCCAGTTATGAGTCCAGTATACCTGCCAAAAAGTGATATGGATCAGATTGTGATAATGCATGTTGTTAGAATTTGAGGCAACCAAAATAAGACTAACCTTCTCTCTGCTGCATCCTCTGTTTCGAAACGCATTTTGAACCTCATTCCAGCAGAAAAGGAATGAGCAAAGCTCTTCGAAAATTTTCGGAAAGGAATTATGAACTCTGACGAGTTAGCCCTGCAAAATGCACTTGGACTTCAGAGGAAGTGATAATGAATTTCAAATATGGACCATAAAGCCAGTAAACATTGTACTACACATGAGCAGGAAAAGCAAACACAAAGCCGAGCAAATGAAATATACGCAATATAATGAAGTTCAGTCAAACTCTAAGCTACAGAAACTCGATTAAATATGGACAGCATTAACTTCTCCAAGATGACCAAAGCAATTTACAAATGACACTGCTTAACAACTCAAGCAATATGATTCAATTGAAAAATTATAATTTCTTGATCACTCTATGAAACTAATCAGGTTGATTTGAGTCATAAATTATGGCACCTTCAGTCAGCTGATGATGATTGAACATTTTGACCAATATTTACCTCCAGATTGCCTAGTTCCATAAGTAACAACGGTAGCTATTACAGAAGCGACTTCCAGACCATCAGGAAAAGGGTACACGTAAAACTGCATCAACAAACGATAAGCTACTTAAATCTAGACAGAAGTGTCGTCAGTTGGACTCTTCTAAAAGCGAAGCACCCACATCGACACTCGCCTTAGTGTGATCGCATGGGAGATATCTAATTAGATTCCCACCAAGCAAGCATATGTCCAGAGGTTCAACTTTACTGTAGAGTTTGTAAGAAGTCCTTAAATATGTTGTTTTGGTGTATAGTTGCTTCAGAGAAATAAAGTGCTAAATTTGATAACTTCCAGAAAACCTTGATCCAAATATTAGCCAACTGGCCAGGAAAATACTCATATGAAGCAAAACATTGTAGGTATGACATTATAATTGACAATTGCAAGGACGTCAGGAGTTTATTTTGTCTCACGCTTGGACCATGCAGTACAACAAGAATAAGTTGACACACTTAAAGAAGGTAAAAGATGATAACTACTATACATAATAAGCAGCTACTTCAGCTAAACCTTAAATAGATTAGCCAATATCATACATGTGGCCCTGCTTGTCAGCATTCAATAATAAAGCTATGTACTTCATATCTTAATGAGCTGAATAAGACATTCGTTTAACAGATGGCATGTGACAATTAGCTGAGAAAGACAAGCCGTCTGATGGGTAGGCCAACTTAGGAATAATAGCATTGTACAACGCCAGCCATTAACAGATAATAATACCTAAGGTTTAATTGATGGAATGTTTTAACAAGAATAACCTATTGGACTTCCCATACCTTGGATTATAGCAAAGGTTAAAGCCACTTCTCATAGATATGGCATTGACCACGGCGGTGATGTCAGTTGACTGCTGGCTACAGACTGCTTGAGAAATAGAATCGCTCTTAAATTCAGCTGCTCTACGGATTCCGAGTCTCAACTCTCCATCACCACCCCTGCCATAGATAACATAAAAATTATCAAAATGAAAGGTTATAGTTCTCTCCAAATAAACTGATTATTGTACCTCAGAAAGAGCACAGCATCTCCTGAGACAAGCTTCTTCTTATTGACAAATGCACTCCAACCAGTTGTTAGCAAATGCCTTCGAGGCTGGCCTGCTCAACAGTAAAATGAAATTGTAAGCTCAAAACATGGGACCGGGAAACTCATTGACTAAAACAACTAAGTAGACATTTTTCACAGTTGAGCAAAAAAATACATGTTTCTCCCATACCCCTATAGATGTGTCGGAACCTCCACTCTGTCCCATGCAGATCTTTCGCTACAAGCTCCTGTGAAGGCCTCTGTTGTTTATAATCCTACAGAAAAGATCTGGCAACTTTAGAATTTTATTAACAGGAAATGAACTCAAGACCTACACGGATAATCAAATGTTAAAGCTCCTTCAAGAGCATTGAGAAGAATGATTATGTACTCTAATTACCAGGGGAGGAAAGCAATCCTCGGCAGCGCGACGAGGGACAGAGAACCCCCCATGAGTGCTAGTATCAGAAGCAGTGAGGGTCTTGCAGAACATGTGCGGTGTAGCTGACTTTGCAGGGCATTCGGTGTCCTCTTCCTCACTGTCTTCTTCAATAGCGCCTTCCCTCCATTTCTGCTCAATCTGCTTTGAGCATCAACAATCAACCACCCACAAATTTTACCCCAAAATCTCCAATTTGTCAATACAACCATAAATACCAAGGCCTACTTAGAATCATCAATATGTTATGAAGGGTAATACCACATCAATTTACAGCATCTCCAAAATTAGAAACTCCCTTTTTCATAGGTACGAAAATTAGAAACCCTTTCCTACTTTGAGAGCTAATATGTACTGTACTATCATTTAGGCCTTTCTTAGCAAGCACAATATACCTGACTGTCTGGAAATAGAGAGACTTGTGCATAAACCTCATCAGTGCCTGCCTCAGCCTGCATTCCAAAAGCATAACGCCCAACAAACATCAGGATTAACAAATTTGCTCAAAGAGTGATGACAATCAATTCGCAAAATTGAGAGCGCAAATCAACAAAAAAATTAAACTACTCCCTCCATTCCACTGAATCTTCTCATTTTATCTCCGTTTAATTTTTTGCAAATTCATTGGATAGACTTGGTATATATATAAATATTGCCTCAACGTGATGCTTATTTAATCTATCGTTGTTAGTTGAGTTCAAATCAATATTCACAGATATCAGAATCCATCATAAAATTCGCAAAAGAGTCGAACGAAAAAATCCAGTGGAACGGACAGGAGTATAAATCAGGAAAAAAAAATGCATAGAGAATACATATCCAAAACTCACATGAAGCTTCACATCAACAACGCGGCAAAACACGTGAGGAGGGAGATCATACGCCACCGCCGGAAAATCAGCGACACGCTCCAAGTGGCCCTGCGGCAGGTACACCACCGCGCTGCCTCTCTTCGGCAGCGAAATCGACGGCCCGGCGCAGGCGTGCCACAGCTCCAGGCACACCGGGCTCCCCGACGACGAGCCCCCGTAGTCCGAACACGTCGACGACGAGGACGGCGACGAGTCGAACGCCGCCGCCGCACCGTCCTCGTCGTCGTTGGCCGCGTTCAGATCAATCAGGCCGCAAATCATCTCTCCAAAACCCCCAGCTAGCAAACGAACCGAACTTGTCAAGCCTGGGGAACCTCCTCGAATCGTTTCCTTCTCTTCTTCCGTCAAAAGGGGTATAAAATCATGCTCCCGTAGCAGCACAATGTAGAGAGACAAGGAAGAAGGAACTCAGAGGAGGGATTGAATGGAGTATGTGAAGCCAAAGGTGTGGGCTCACAAGTGCGCCGCTAAAAGTGGTGGAACGACGAGCTGCAAGGCGGCAGACGGTGGCGGGATGCTAGAAGAGAGCAGCGGTGGGAGTGGCTGGGCGGTGGGGCAGCTACTGTTGTGATGTGTGTGGCAGAGAGAGAGAGAGAGAGGTTTTACTAGTGGTTTTTGGTTAGTTAGTTGAATGAAGGGGGAATATAAAATGAGGAAAATGGGGGGTTCTGAGTGGGTACGACCCCCTGATTTTTCGGGGGGATGTCTATTCTGTCCCCTTCCCATTCAACAAATCTCTCTCGTGTCCCTTTTGCTTTAAATTAATCTTTCTCTTATTCCCCCCCCCCCTCCGGGGCCCCAAACGCGCTCACATTTTACTTACTGATCTCTCCGTATCATGTAATTTGATCAATTTTTATACACGCATAATAAAAATTTAAGTAATATATTACTCCTATATATTTTTTATTTTACTCATTACAGAGAGGAGTGGAAGAAAGTGGCCGAGAGAGAGAACGTGAAGTGTTAAATGTGGAGAAAGACATGAATAAAAAAGTGTAAGAAAGTGAGACAGAAAAAAGAAAAATAAATTGATAGAAATTTAAATGTGGAGAGAGAAATAAAATAAGTATAAAAAGAGTAAATATGTAAAAGAACGGTTTAAAAAAGAAAGTTGATCAAATTATTTGGGACGGGAGGAGTATATGTTATATCTCCATTTCTCGCTCTTATTATTAAAATTATGTCGCAACTCGATTGTATTGTTACTGCTCTCTAATTATTATTTATGTTTTACATTTTCTATCATGTGGCAAACCGTTGATTTGGAATGCATGTAACGTTGCTAATAAAAGAACATGTGTGTTGATACTGCTCGTTTTATCTTGTTTCTAGAATAGTTATGGTTCGAACAAATCGGAGGTCCTTTTATGACGTGAAAAGTGACCGGAGAAGTATCAGCTTAAATAGTTCAAAGCTTTCTAGCATGAGATTAATTGATGCATCACTTTGGTGTTGATAATAAGAATAGACGACACAAGAATGTCCAGCGTGATGGTCATGCAACTAAATATTGTAAAACTATAAATGATTTGATCAGAACAATGAGCTTACAGTGAAGTACGCCATTTATTCCGAACTCGCCTTCAAGAAATTTGGCTTTTTTTTTTTTTTTTACCATTGTTCCAACCGCTTCACTTTATTTTTCAGCAACGGACGCATGAACGCCAAAACCCCAAAAGGAAAAGAAAAAAAAAATTAGCTACAAAGGTACACGTGAACCAAAAAAGTGAAACAAATTTGCAATAAAAGAATCTCAAAAAGAGTTTCATATTTATTTATTATATAGTTTGGTGAGACAGGGGCAGTTGTGTCAAGTCCAGCAAAGTCTCTGGACAAAGGTGGCACAGGGAGTAAAAGAGGCATGTCTTTATCAGAAGAAGCTCATCAATTGCAGAGAGCCCAACACAGGCCTAGCCTCTGTACCCCCCTACTAGCCTTTTGGGTGCCCACCTAGGGCTGTAACCCGGACAAAACGGGTTACAACTCAGTGTCCAATTGGCCATTACTCACCCCTCTGCCCTTTATACCTTTCTGGACTACCTTTTTGTCCCACGCGCCTTCTCGTGACGTTCAGGTCACTCACTTGGGGAAATTCATTAATTTTTGGATAACATGTGAATTGAAGCAGGACTGAGACTCACATGACACCTTCATACTTTGGAGCTCTTCCTTACCGGGAAAAGTTAAAGTAATATACTTTTAGTAGGGAGGTTGTGTGCGGTTCCTTAAAAGGAATCATGCTTGTATGTCTAGTCGGAGCAGTAAGGACTGTGTCGTTAACTATTTAGAGAGTACTTACGAATACATATATTTTAATAGACTTGTTATAAGTTTTTTGTAAATTGTCGTGTCACGCAAGCTAAGGCTCTTTTATTAGCTTGACGTTGGGTTTGAGACATACGTCTTGGACATATTACTACTCGTAGTAACTCACTCAGAGTTGATTGTTTCTCAAATGGCAGCTATTGATTACGTCTAGGCCCAAAAAAGTTTCAAAGTTTGAAGACACTTGTCATGTGCTAAAAACCGTACCATAGATACACGTACAAATAAGCTCATTTACGAACCGTCGTAATTTTCACTAAGAAGTATTTGGTGACTATTTTTAACGAATGAGGTGATCTATGAACGAACTCATTGGCTACTTGAGAAGGATCTAGTGGCTAGTTAGCCATAATAATGCTCTAAAATGACTGGCTTAAAATATAATCTATTTAGCAGCACTTAAGTAGGGCACAGCGTTAAAGTTAAGGGCCAGGTTTAGACGAGAAAAGACTTTTACAAGATGGATACGTAGGCATTCAAAATTTAACTTTCGAGATAAAAATTAAGAGAAGTAACGGTAACTAAATACTCTTTCTGCATCGATGGCCTTGCTCTCGGCTAAAGTCGATCCATATTAAGATCTGCAAGTGCACACATGCTCAAATGGAGCGTGTGATTAGAACCCACACGAAAGGCCCTTTGCTTCCTAGCCAGACCCACCGGCTACACAAAATAATTAGTACTAGTAACTTGGGGCACCCCCATTCATTTATCTGATTAATTGTGTAGCTCGTCTGGTCTATACAATGAACCATGTACGAAGTCAACTTTTCATCTTCTTTCACTCTTTTTGGGAGTCAAATGTTAGTATTTGGGAAGTTACCTTATTGGGAAACATATAACATTATACATAATCCATTTCTTCACCTGCATGAGCTCGCATCTTCTTTCTTGGGTCTTTGCTATATTTAGGTTTCTCTTTTCCCGTACGCAATTCTGAATACATCAGATCGGTCAGCCTTGGACCCAAAAGATCAAGTATGGGGCAAGTAATTAGACCAATTAGTGTAATCTAATGTGTTAAAGATCACCATCTACCTTGTGTATTCCTATGCATTGCAAAATTGTAGGAAATAAAATGGATGAAAAAGAAGCGTGTGCGGGTATGTGTGCGCGCGCGCGCTGGAGGGAGAGAGAGAGAGAGAGAGAGATAAGTTAATTTAGATTGGACGGTCCACTATTTAGAGGTGAGCGAAGTTCGAGTCTTAGCAATTGAAACGGTTTTGGTTCAACCCCCTTCCCCAAACCTCTGGTAAAAAATATTCATGACTGTAGAGAACTCCTTGGGCGACCTTAACGGACGTTCGTGTCATTCACGTATATAAGAAAATCAATTATTGTACGAACTTCATGACGAAGCAGTCGGGTTATCAGCACATTTGCTTATAGGATGATGCGTCGATATTCTTTAAATCCTATTGCAAAATGATCGGCGTGGGAGCGTCGCCCTGAATTGCAAAATGATCAATGTGGGTAAGTCACCCCGTGTTGTATGACTCAAAAAACTATTGAAGAAATGAAACAATACCTGCTGTCTAAAAAAGGAAAATCGAAACGATTTTAAGCAAATGGTGCACATTTTGTCATCGTCATCATGTTTGTCTAGAGGGTCGACTCTACATGGATCATTTTTTTTTAATTTAATTCTAATTAATCAATTCTCACAATCAGCTAAGTGACCTCAACGAACCAAGCACAGCGAGCCCACTAATTAGTTTATCCATGCAGTTCGATAGGTCCCAGTTCTAACAGGTCTAATTTTTGTCGCTTCGACAGACATCAATAACCCAAATTAAGAAAGAGACTGAAAACCATTCTCATAACACGTAGAAGAAGAGTAATTGTGCTTACAAATTAGATTATGTCATTTCAATTACAATCAGAATTTTGTACTATTTCCAGCTTTAAAAAAGCAAAAAGTCCCTTTGAGATGGTTAATGGTGAAACGGAATCCATGTGCAAGCCACACGTGCACCGATTTGTAAAAGAAATGAAGGGATTAAAAGGATAATGCTAGTGACATCATGTTGTTTTACTAATCATGATTACTACATTAATCTTTTTATCTTCACCAACATTATAATGATCTCTTTTGACCAAACCCCTTTTTCTTGCTAAGCTTATCTCTTATGAAATGGCCAATATGATTGTGTTATTAGCATTATAAATTTCAATTATTAACTTTTGCACAATCAACTAATAAGTTACTCCATTCATAGGAAGGGAAGTACTACCCTTAAAGATATTCATAGTTTCACAAAAAATGTACTTGTGGGCAGAAGGTAAAGGCAAAATTAATAGGGCCTACCCCCACCCAAATGGAAGAGAAAGAGAGAGAAGGAATAAAAGGGAAGCTTTTGAAAAATAAAAAAATAAAAAAGGATCTTGAGCTCTCTCAAGGCATAAACATTACCAAGTCCATTTTACTTCAATTGCAGCTCCAATGATTATATTCGACAAACGGATGGTTTTCAGAGATACCTTGTTTTGTTATCGTTCGATGTAAAAATTCAGATTTGAAAGGAAATGTGAGCATGTAGGACTGTATCGAATTTAAGTGTGAAATGCCGAAAACTTATTTATAAGAATATCCTTAATATATATATATATATATATATATATATATATATTCATCATAAGAATGTTCTCCCTTAATAATAGTTTAGATAACCGTCTAAACAACGCCATTAAGTGAATTTTTATACGTGATCGAGACACATCCGAAAATAAAACTACAGGTGCAAGCAATTATACAAATAACCTTCTTTTCTAGTGACACGGTTATTAATCATTAGCGAGTTCACCGCTACACGTCAATACTTTGCACATCATGCCACATTAAGTGAGTTCTCCCTTAATAATAGTTTAGATAACCGTCTAAACAACGTCATTAAGTAGGTTCTTTTTGTCCACTTTTTACCTTGTCGACTTAAAACTCGTCATTATGTGCCCGGAACCTT
The DNA here is from genome assembly GCA_033065855.1 of Escallonia rubra. Classification (NCBI taxonomy): domain Eukaryota; kingdom Viridiplantae; phylum Streptophyta; class Magnoliopsida; order Escalloniales; family Escalloniaceae; genus Escallonia; species Escallonia rubra. The sequence goes on along the minus strand of JAVXUO010000464.1, from coordinate 62,372 downwards.
TTGCGTTCCCATGATATATCTTGACTATTACAACGTCGCGACAAACGTATAACGAATCAAGTAGCAATTCTTACTTGAGTAAAAAGGGAAGCCAGATGTTGGGTAAGCCATCCTTTGTCCCGGAGTAATCTTTCTTATGCACTGTCCTTTTAAGTTGAGTAAAGTGCAAGACTGTGATTCGTGGAGAGTCTTTCGGTAAGAAGCTTATGATTTTACTGGATAATGGCACGCACAGTTGCAGCGTCATTAGTGCCAAATTTTGATTGATTTGTTTAAGAACCAATGGGTACTTGCGTTCTAGGTTTAGCTGGATCTTTACTTTGGGTGAAGAGATTTGGCTGTTGGACTTGAATCATTTGCAGTGTTCTGATCTAGCAACTTAGGATTCCCAGCATCCTGATCATGTCCTTAATTTTCCCATGCAGCATATAATGCAATCTTTGGGTGTTTGTCTCTTGGTTTTCTTAATGGAATGTCTCCTGTCAAGAATGAAGAATTAGGTAAAGTGGCTTCTAAGCTAACTTATTATGGAATAGATGACTTATCCAAAACAAGTTGAACTGGTCTCGTAGTCATTGATTGTAATGGTGATCATATGGCAAGAGTCACATCTTCTAAGATTCCTTCTATGGTATAACATCAAATGTAGTAACTTATTTTTTCCAAGTCTCCCTTGCTTCCTAGCAGGGAGATTAGCAGACGTAGTAACTTTGAGGCATATGTGCAAGTTCCAGTTTGATCAGCAAGTAGGCAGCGCGATGCACCGGTGGGTACGTTGCCCACCTACCCTCTTGCAAGTCATCACAACTTGCAAGTCATCACTTAGTTGTGATGACTTGCACAACGAAATAGCGGATCATGTAATTAATAGATTTCTCTAAAAGTTTAAATTGTTAAAGCATGTGCTCAACAATTTTATCATGTTTTTTTGTAACAACACGATATCATGTTATTAGAAAATGCTCCAAGGCCTTACACCACCAATTATTTTTCTCAATCTCCCTTGCTTCCTAATGGATGTTATATGACACATATTTACAACTTGGGCATTGGACTCTTCGAGCATCGAGGCGTATGCACAGGCTCCTAGCGTGCTTGATATTTAGGAAGATCTTCGCAGTGTCATGCGGTCTTTGTGTCACCTGAAGTAGAATCTACTGCTGTGAGCTTGACATTTCAAGTTGTTGGAACAACATTTTGCTCTTCGTAGAAAGTTAACGCCCTGAGTTTGACCTCTGCAGTGGCGTGATACTGACTTCCTTCCACAGAGCAACGGTTCTTGCAAGAATATGTTGGTTCTTGAAGTGTAAAGTTTTTCATTCTGAACTGACGTAATCTCGCTTTTGGTAAATGAGATAACGATATCAATAAAGTAAAAAAAGTTACAAAATTTTATTAGATCAACCTCACTTTAGATTCACATTTCTCAAACAAGAAAAATAAACACAGTCATGGCATATCATGACTCTTAACTTACAAACTATTACGATTATAATAACAATCATGATTACAAGAGATAAGAGACACTTAGAAAAACCCGCACGAAACAAGAGTGTTCCCACTTCAAAAAAAGCAATATACATGATCTAATTAAGATCTACAATGAATGTCCCCGACGGAAAAAGAGAGAGGGTTAGAATCAACCTGGGAACTGTCCCCACCCGCGCAGAGAGACGCGCCCGTGGGACAGGACTTGCAGAGGGAGACAGTGGAGTTACAGCAAAAAGGGCAGGAAGAAAGTGAAAAAGCAGAGCTGGCTGGAAGGGGTTGGGCCGGGGGAAGAGGGAAAGCGTTTGGCTGTTTGCAGAGAAGAGAGGACTGAAGACCCTCGACTTTTACGCGAGAGAGAGAGAGAGAGAGAGAGGGCTGTGTGGGGGACTCTTTGTCTTTCTGGCCTCTGCTGAAACAATGCTGACCTGACTGACCCCTCTCTGCCATCTGCACGCAGCAGAGGCAGAGCACTGTGTTTTCTACTTTGCTGGCCGCCCTCCTCCCCCGCTCCAGCCTTTCTCATCGTACTTTAGTCACGTCAGTCCCCTCCCCCCACCTTCCCTTTCACAACCCCTAACCCCCAAACACCATGCACAGTTTTCCATGTCTGTACTTGTTAGCAAAGGATAGCCCCATTGTGTGTCGCATTCCTGACCGTCCACGTGTTGGTATCCTGACCGTGGTTGATTAAATTAAACACAAAGGATGAAGTCAAAGGTTTTTCTTTTTGCTATTTGACTTGGTCAACTCGAAGTATATAAGGTTTTGGAAAAATTGGTTGATGTCACTAATTCCTCTCACTTTGTTAGTGTTTTTCTAGCGAACCTGGTCTTTTAAGGACTTTTGAATATCCCCTGTTTCGAGCATGGATGTATGTTTTCTGTTCGTTTGAAAATGTTACTAGTACAATGTTCGTGAGTTGGATGTAAATGACAATCCGGTTAATAGTGTTCGAGGAGATTCAAATTTATTGTGATCAAAAGTACATTACTAGCAATACTCTCAACTTTAAAGAATAAAGAATTAACGAAGGAACGTGGATGTCGGGGCAAACCAAACCCACCGCCTGTAGTTTCGACGGTCGTTTACACCCATTAGTTAATTTAAATACTGCACAAATGAGGAAATTATAGCAGTTTGTCGAAATTGTAAATCTATAATCTCGTACCATTCAATATTCAAATTCCCATATCAACATAAAGTAACAATGATATCCTAAAAATAAAAAGTGCAAAGAAGATTAAACATTGATGTCAAAGAAGTGGGTTCACAGTCGACGTGGAGGTGCCACAAAAAATGCAATTCGAATCAAATACCAAATGTGCTGATTTGGGACAGAGCAAGGGGAAGTAAGGACAGAGAACAAGAGCATCTCAGACAGAGCCTGAAGAGTGGCAGTGCTACGATGGCGATGGCACTGGACGAATACACGACGACAGTCATATTCCGATGTTTAGGTCTGGATTCAATGTCCTGTATGTTTCTCTCTCTAAAAGTCTAGAGTAAGAAAATAAATGTGAGAATAACTTATGTTCTTCTATCTCCAAAATGGATTCTCAAGTTCCATATTCTTAGGGTTGGGATGATGATGTCATCAAGTGACACGTGGCGCTCCCCCGAAGTGACACGTCACTGAGGAGGCCACAGGTGTCGGTGCTCTGCTGACTGTCGAATCACATATTCACCGACCTGCCCAACACAACGCTGCTCTATCTGTCTTAAAAATACTGGCTCACACAGCGTTGTTGTGGCCAGAGGACCCCCTTGATCTAGCCACCAGTCCTAAGCCCTTGCAGAGTCCCACAGGGAGTCGAGAAATGTCAAATACTTGGCAGCAGTGGGAAAGCCCGAAGCCCCTACTGTTAGATAGACTAGGCGCAATACTCTCCGGAGACTTACTCCCGTCTCAGAGTGACCCCGTGGTCATAATCCGTAAGGGTGTCGATGAAAAGCCCCCCATGCCAAAGCACATAGACTAGTCACACAGACACCTTCGTGAAGTTAATGTCTTAGAGAGCGAGCTTATCCAGCGGTTAAGTCCTCGTCTTAGAGCGTGCTAAGGTAGTGTCATGGAGGAGTCGCCTACCCGACGGGCCGAGATAGCGTCCCGAAATAGTCGTCTACTGGGCGGAAGGGGAGCATTCATGCTGGAGTGCTTGGATCTCCCTGGCAGAGATAGTGTCTAGGAGAAATCGTCTATCGACGGGCCAGGATAGCATCCTGGACGAGTCGTCTATCTAACGTAAGGAGAGTCTTCATGCGGAAACACTTGGAGCCTCCTGGTGCAGATAGTGTCTCAGAGGAGTCGCCTATCCCCGCGAGATGCTGCACACTCTGGAAAGTGGATCGAAGCATGTTCCACGACCTAGGAAGGTGTGCATGGAGTGGTGAAAGGATGGACCAACGCGGGGGGGGGTGGGGGGGGTCGTAGTGTGATAGAATGCCAGGAACATGAATTTATAAGCAGCGCGGTACATGGACGCGACGGAAAATTTGTAAAGTGCCGAGGGCACGTGACATTAAACCGACGCACGGGCGCGGCTACGAGTGTCGTGGAGTGGGGCGTTTTGCCGAGGGCACGTGGCGCAGAGACGGGCGTTGTGTCAGGGGCACGTATGCGGAGAAAGGGCACAGTGACTGGTGTCGCGAAGACGTGCGTCGTGTCTGAGGCCCGTGACGCAAAGACGACGCTCGGGCACGGCGATCCACATATGCGTAACCGGATTGAGATAACGGCGGTCCAACTATGCGCGGTCGAGTTGGGATAGCAACGGTCCACATGTGTGCACCGGGTTGGGATATCAGCGGTCCAAGTATGTGCAGCCGGATTGGGCCAGCACGCGGGGGCAGATAGATTGAGATAGCAGAGGAACAAGTATGATCACGATGGGATAACAACAAACATATATTTGCACTAAAAGTATAAGAAAGAAAGGGTGAATATACATGGTGAACTGATCGGACTTTTATGGATTCTTTATTCTCTTTTCAGTAACTTCTAAGGTTCAAGTATATATGGCTTTGTTTACTATGTGTATGTATAGATATTGAATGTATATAAATGACAATAAACTAAAATATATAGCATAGGTCAGTTATGTTCGAATCGCGTTAGGTTTCAAAAAATTACTATGTATTGAACGAAGCCGATAGAGGCTGGTTTGAGAATTGTTAAACAAGATCCTTACAATTATTTGGTAGTTTGAATTGGATCAATTCATTTAAATTAATTATAACACGTATCCTTTTAAGCATAAAATTATCCCGCTAGTTTAAAGTCGTGAGAATAAGTACCGTAGAACATATGGGTGATGAACGAGTTAAACAAAATTTAGGAATGAACTTCAATGCCAACTTCTTCTGTAGTTTCTATTTTCTTAAAATATTAGCAAAATTTTATTCTTTTTTCCTATACTTTCCTTTATTTGTAGTTACTATTTTCTTAAAATGTTAGCAAAATTTTATTCTTTTTTCCTATGCTTTCCTTTATTTTTTCCGTCAAAACACAACCTAAGAAAGTCGTTTTTGTTTGAAATCTATAAATTCGACAAATTTTCTTTTCTACCAACAAACGAATGAGTTTAGTTTGTTTCTACAGTCTCGATGAAAAAATATGTCTATTTCAACATTGGTAAATTTTTATTAAACATACTTTTAAGCGACAAAAAAAGCAGAAAAGCAACAAATATGACATAAAAAAATAGACGTTGCTTTCAGGCCTCAGAGCAATAAATCAAATGTCAAGTAAATCTCTGTCTGATTGCATGAGTAACAATAGCGAGGGGGGACAGGTGGCAGAAGTTGAATGGGTGTCAGTGGGCCCACTCATGACTTTGCCAAAAGGAACTAGATCGGTCCTTGTCTGGGCAGAGGGTTGTCGGCAACCGATAAGGTCAGATCCCGCTTGGAACGTGGGGATCGTACGGTCATGAACCGCCAAAAGACATTCCAATAATAAAAAAATATATAGAATTAATATTTCTAAATTTTTTGAATTTTGAGTAAATTACGGTCGAGAAATATAGTTTACGTAATATCACTCGTGTTTGTCGACTAGACAGAGAATAATTATGGTGTTTAATTTTTTGTAAGAAGATTAGATTAACCTCCACCATCCAGATTTCTCACTGTTAAAGAATACAAACCAATGACACCAACCTCTGTCTCTACCACCGTCATTAGGTCAAGCATCCATACCTTCTCCTAAATTCTCTTGATTTGCTCCCTCCAACTCTAACACCACCACCGCGGTCCTACCTCAACTTCAACACCACTAGCAAGGCACCACCTCAAGATTATCAATTATCAACCACGACACCACCCCAAAACCATCAACCACAACTGCACCACACAGTTGACGCCACTATCGCCACCAAATGTTGCACACATATAAATCTGCACCTAGACAATAGATCTGTGTGGTACACACTCATACATTATACAATACACACTCGTCCATTGCAAATGCGGGCTTCAATTCATCGTAAACCCATCCAAAAGTTGCACAACACACACTCGCACACGCATAGGTACAAAGTAGCAAAAAGAAAAGATATACACAATTAGTAAGGCTCAAAGGGGTGCAAGTGTGTGAGTTGGATACGAAGCAACAAAAATTGATAATTTCCTTTCTTTTCATTTAGCACTTACGGAGATACAAATATTTTCAAACACACACACACACACACACACACACAACACACATATATATATATATATATATATATATATATATATATATATATATGCTATAAAAATTGTTAAATTTTGAGTAACAAATGAGGAAGTGAAAATTCACATGAAGAGATGGAAATAGCCTCTCCTAATCTGTGTTCAGCGAAAAAAATCAAGTTCACGAGTCTCAGTTGGACCCGCCGAAATTGAAGACTTGTATTTATTGTGAAAGAACGTACGTCTGAGTCGCCCTACGAACACTTAAATCTGGCCAAGGTTACCACCATACTTAGACAGCATCGACAAAGACATCACATCCACACCAACGTTCCCTCTTTTCTTATTTCTTCTACCAGGTTACTGTGAAGTCACAACAATATCTGCTCATTGAACTTCTCAGTACTGATTTAGAGATGGTACACTGCTCAACTGTTCAATCGTTCAGGAAAATTATTTTCCGAAAGTAAATGGAAAAGTGAAACTTTAGCTGCAAAGAAAAGGCCATGACAATAATAATGATTCTGCACCCAACTTGTACTTCTATTTAGGTAAAGCTTCTTTGCTAGATTTTATGTGCATGGTGGCAACTCATTAAATGCGCATTATATGCAAGGCAGGAAGGAATTTGTAGTACTCTCTATTTGAAAGGTGTAATTCTAGTCCCAGAGATTAGGGGTGACCATGGTCATCCAAGGCCTGCGAGGTCCGCCTCTGCACCTTACGCTAACTTGTTGAATTCAACTCTGACCAATTTTTTGTAAAAATTGATAGGGGTAACTAATTATCAAGCTACATACGAAAATGAATACCTTTCAGTTTTGCTCTGAAAACTTTAGCAAAACCAGATAAAACGTTATAAACTCATGATATTACTCTGTCTATCCAGTTTTTTGGCATCAAATTTTTTTTTTTTCCTTTCAATTCTCGGTTGCGATTGGGACTCAAAGTCTCCATGCTTACAATTCTATGTAGTTGTATTGGATGCAAAAAATGGAGTAGACAAAGTGACTGGAAAACAAAAGTCTGCCATGAAACAACCCAAGAAAAGAGAAATATAACAAGGGGTCATCCAAAGTTTCTTTCTTTTCTAAACATGTTTCCCAAGGAACAATCAAGCAGAGGGGCAACCTTGAAGACGTGCTTAAAAGGGCAAATCTTTGATACCAGATACTGACTTTCGAAGTAAAAGCACTGTTTGAGCCATTGCGGTCTGTTTGGATGGCAGCATTTATAAGCGACCAAGAAGATGAAAAGGATCACTTTTTATAGTGTCTCTCTTGCCTGACATCTCTGCTGCCAAAATAAATCCATTATGATCTCTTTTTTGCTGCCTTAGCTGTCTGCTACTTTGGAGGGCCTTTTATGGCTATGGCTATGGCTTGCCAGTGGTAACACAGGAGAACATTATGGTGCAACCCTAGTTGTTGGGCATCCATTGTATATATCTGAGTTTGGCCTCTTGGCACTGAAATTTCAAATCAAAAAGTTACAAATGAATGGTTGGATATGGGACTTTTAATGGCCTCCCAAGTTATCAACAAGAGTTTTGCCTTTCTTTCTTTCAAAAAAAAGGGTCATTTGAGGAAAGGGAACAAGCACAAAAATCTTCCTCCTTTACCTTCTATTTCGATTTCGTCTTTTGCTCTTTTGATTTATTTTAAATCGCCCTGGTAAGAAGATCCCGTGTTCCAGTAGATTCTTTCATCAATTTCATATGCTTAATCTAATTGGAATGGCAAAAAAGTAACTTTCATGGTGAGTTATGGGACACATCCGGTGAAACCTAAATCTCTCACTACTAACGAACATAATCGTTTGGAACATGAAATCTTTTTACGAGGACGGACGTTATCAAAGCCAAATATATCCTACGTAGGATGTGCACTTCAATACGTACGCATCATGTTACTAGAATATTCTAACAGCTTAACTAGCTTGATGACCGCGTGCCACATAGAAGTTTCGAATAACAAAAGTCCCTTACCCTTATCTCGTCTCAACGGAAACTCAAATTTGAGACCTTGCACAAGGGGAAAAAAAAAACTATTATCATTAGGTTGTCACATTGATCCCGCGAAGAATTCTGTAACCGAATATTTCCATCTTTTATGCATTTCCAAATTTTGGCTCTCGGTCACCAGTATTGATTCTTGCGGCCCATATAAATAAATACCCGAACAACTACATGACTAACGGAGCCCAAATTGAGTTAGACCAGGCCCAGGCCCAGGCCCAGGCTACTAAGAGTACAAAGAAGTAAAAATACCCAGTAAATGTGGATACTGAAAATAGCCATTGTTATTATGATGGATGGGCCAGATCAGCAAACCAGACCTACACAAAGATGCCGAAAGCAAAGATAATCTGACCCAGCCCACGATTTTAGTTGGACTAACATATAAGCTTAGGCCTAAACCGATCCAGCTCAAGCTGATGGGCCTGATCATAGACCGATCGGCCCAAGTTTGCTGGAAGTCTTGAGCCCAGCAGGGTTTTAATAGCTCCTACGAGGCTTGGTGGTTCAGTTTACCCTTTTGCTTCGCGTCTTACGGTGAGTTCAATTTCATGAAAACAAAATGACTTATAAGTTCAAGAACAAACTTTGGTTCCTACTCGGATCGTAGGAATCTTCCTCAAATCTCGTGTATAGTGACAATTGATTCTAGTGACTTTTCTTCTAACACTTTCAGTGACAATTATTAACAGCACTTTTTTAGGGTTACTAAATAAAAGTCACTAGAAACATTTAAAGACAATTGATTGTCGCTATATAGGGGGTAGGGGAAGATTCCTCCAACTGGGATAACAGTCAAATTTTTTCCTAAGTTCAATTTTTGTCCCGCTAACGGTGACAGATGAGACGGGATGTAATTATCAGATAAGGTATATAACAATAAAAATATTGACTTCATGTTGTCTGGTTCCTTCATCTCGATAGATCTCACCCACCTGTTCTACTGCGATCTATCACCATTCAGTCGAGATTTCTTTTGAACTTAGGATTTGCCACTGAATAGACGACATAAGTTATTCTAATGAGCAATAATCAACTTAATTGTATCAACCGCGAGACCAGAGACATTTGGACTCGTCCAAACATCAACCCAGTGTAAATTACAACATTATCAACAAAAATAATTGTTTCTCAAATTCACCTTGTATTGATCTAAGCATTCATTTGGGGCAATTCAAAGTTCACAAGTTGCGATGTAGCCAGATTAGGCCTGCCATAATCCTCAAAATCCGTAGCCGCACTGGCTCGGTGTTCATCGTCGGCCCTTTTCACCGGTCGCTTCCCCAGTGTCCGATGTCGGTGTAACGGCGTTGTGTTCGTGTCGAGGTGATGAAGGAGTCCAACCATGGCCAATGAGGTAGCAAACATGGGTATCGGACCAAAAAACCATAGCAACAAGCAGAGTGCAAAATAAAGTGCTCTAAGCCCAATTGACCAGAAATCCCCTCCCCTTATGACTTGCAATTCCACATTCCGGACGGGAATGCTGCTGTCAGGCGTGCTGATAAGGTAGTTTGCATGAATCAAACATCTTGCTGATTGAACAAAACATGAAAATGCCAGGAGGAAGCATATGATCAGGCTCATGTACTTGATTGACATGGTTGATGGGCTCGTGTCACCGTAGATCAACTCGCTCCGGAAAATGTTCGAATCGTTTGCGATCCAAGCGCCGATCAAAGAACTGAGAGCTAATGACACCGATCCTAAGGATGTTGCTGCTGATATGTTGGTTGATAGCACATTCAGAGCTACACCGATATCCTTCTTATCCATCTGCAAATAGCCACCCAGTGTAAGCAAACTTCAATGTACTTGTTCCTAAGCCAAGAACTGCATATCATTTTCATTTCTGAGACTTCAATCTAGGCTATTTTAATCTAATTGTAAGCATAGTAGGTCAAAAGTAAGCTGACTTGAGCAGATTTCATTTGCCTCATTGAAAGATATATTTGATGGTCTTGGACTATAGTCACGCGACGCTCATAACCATTAAATTCGCTACTACATACATTATTTCCTTGTATGCATAGACCGTGCCCCTAACCTAATGGAATGGTCCCAAAGCATTGAGACAATTGTAGCGCTGAAGCCAATGATGATTCTCCCTAGTTCAGTGTCGTTTCTGTTTTCAGTTTTCGTTCGTTTTTCCGCATAGAAAATTTAGCAAGTCTTTTTGGATCATAGAAAATTTAGAAAATTGTATCAAGTCTTTTTGGATCTGGGTGGATTAGCTGTGAGATTCTTTCCAAGAAAGACATAAAGTAAGAGGAAAATAAGAGGGAGGAGGAGCAGAGAGAGAGAGGCTTGCCTGCATAACTCTCTCAACCCAAGCTTTCTTGTCATTGTTCTCAAAGCCAATGACTGTTGTGTGGGGAAGGTGAAGGCATCTGTAGAGCAGGAAGAGATGGTAACCAAACATGATGAGCAACCCACTGGGTACCAACACCAGATCAAGATGTTCCTTCTGCAGGTTCATTCCTGCTGTCCAACGGATTGATTGTGATGAACCTTTTGAGGAAAGTCACTTTTAGAAGAAACTTAGGTGGTATTTAATTAAGATTTGTTTAAGGAAGAGTACACTCTTGGACTTTTTTTTGATTGGGCACCTCTTACAATGTTGAATTTTCAATACAGATATGGGTCTAGTGGACTTTAAGGTAATAATTACGAAAAAAATGGATTAACAATACAGTTGACCGAATGCTAAAAAAATACAGGTTAAATACTTGCTAAGTTGGATTGTTTCCAGAAGACTATCCAAAGACTGCTTGCTTCTTTGAAACACAATATTTTAAATGCAAATCAAATTGGCCTTGGCCTAGGCTACCTTGATTACGGGTGAGCACGGTTCGGTTGGTTCGGTTTGGAGGTTAAATACCAAACAAAACCGACCAACCTCGGTTTGAAAAAAAAAAATCGAACCGTGGTTGAACGGTTTGGTTTCTGCGGATTGAAAAGATCGGTTTGGGTCAAACTCAATTTCGAGAAAGTTTGGCCTAAAAATTAATAATTTATACATGCTAATAAACTCCAAAAATTAATTTTTTAATCATAATTAATAGCACTTAGTGAGATGTAGGTGGCGAGTGACAATGTGTGTTGCGTCGAGGGATTTAGGGTTTATTCTATTTTATATGAGTTGTTAGATAACTAGCGTTAGTAAAAAATAACTAAGATTAGATAAAAATATAGATATGTTATATTATATACGATTCATTCGGTTTCAAAAAAAATCGAACCAACCGAACCGAAGGCATGGTTTGGGGGGGGAAAAACCAAACCGATTGATTTTTAAATTAGTTTGGAAATAGATAGATTGGCTGGTTCGGTTTTCACGTTTGAATCGATTTCAACGGTTTAAATGCTCACTCCTAACGCTGGTCCATAAAGCAATCATTAATTGTCGCTAAATATTACTATTAATTATTTTCATTTTTAAAAATATCTTTAGCGATGATTCTTAGTAACATTTTTTTGTGTTACTAATTAAATACCACTAAACATATTTAATGACAATCACTTGTTGTATGAAGGGCTTGTAGGCTCTTCCTAATACTCGGTTCGCAGCGAAACTTTTTTCACATTGTTGTGATAAACATTTATGTTGCATCAAATACTTCGTACCGATAAACACATCATACATGACTTCAGCTTGAACACGAGATCAGAAACAATTTTCTACGGTCATTCAATGATTACAATAACGTAAAAAGATTTATTATTTTCATATCCAAATATATATGCCGATCCACCCCCTCATGCGTCACTAAAGATTGAACACATGTCACTAAAATCTTTTTTAGCGACGAAAAGAGAGTGAAAAACATGTAGGGGGATAGAAATAGCATTGCCGAACATAAATCAGAAACTACTTATTGCTGTTTAAACCTAACCTTTGTACGAGTTTAAGCATTATTTTTGGACAATTCAACAACCCCAAGTTACACTGTAGCGCCACTAGGCCCGATGACATCTTCAGCATCCGTCACTGCGGCAACTCGTCCCGAACCAGCGCTTCCGACTCGCTGCATTCCGGGCAGCCGATGACGGTGTAGCGGGGTTGTGTTGGTGTCGAGGTAATGGAGGATTCCCACCATGGCCAGGGTGGTAGCAAACATTGGTATTGGACCAAAGAGCCAGAGTAACATGCAAAGAGCAAAATGAAGTGCTCTGTGCCCCAAAGTCCAGAAATTCCCTCCCCTTATCACCTGCACTTCTACGTTTTTGACAGGGATATCTGTGCCTGGGGCACTGATGAGATAATTTGCATGAAGAAAGCATCTTGCTGACTGAAGGAAGCTTGCAAAGGCCAGAAGGAAGAAGATGATGAGACTGATGAACTTGAGTGACATGGTTAATGGCCTGGTGTCACCGTAGATTAGTCCACTTTGGAAGATTGTTGGGTTGTTGGCTATCCAGGCGCCGATCAGAGAACTGAGAGTTAGAGAGACTGATCCCAAGAATGTTGCCGCCGATATGCTGGTTGATATCACTGTTAGGGCTGTCCCAGTATCCTTTGAATTAACCTGCAAATACCACTTAAAGGTAATTAAACACCCTTTTCATTGCCATGTGTTTAATTATTGTTTTTGTTTTTTTTATTTGTTGGGTTTTCGTTCTATTTTCTAGAATAACCTTATGCAAAATATGTAAAAACTAAGCTGAACGTGAGCGCATTCTCTTGCTTGATTAGATATCGTTTGTGTTGCGATTGGATAAATGTTGGCTGCTAGGTAGATAGGTATTTTTCTCCACATAGAGACAATTGACGGTCATTAAATAGAGTTAGTGTCATTCTTGTTAACATCTTTTAGCAACAACGCTTAATAGTACTTTTGTAGCGTCTCTAAATGAAAGTCATCAACAGTATTTAGCCACGATCAATTGGTATATATATGTGGAGGGTTGGAGCTATCTTCCTACAACTTAGATAGTTAGTAGGAGCCAAAATTTTATTCTGTGATTTTTTTTTTTTGTTTTCTAGAAAGTGACATTTTCTATTTTAGTCCAATTAACTAGATTCCCTTTTTGAAAATACTGTGAAAGACATACATCACGTCTTCTCGGACTTTGGGTGTCCAAGAGCCGAGCTACATGTTACTATGTTAAGGAAGGAAGGAATAATTTCTAGCAGTCTAAGTACATATATTTCATGAAAAAATGATTATCAAGTGTATTGAAACATACCTTTGTTCATCTTAATTTTTTTGTTCGGATCAAATTTTACCGATCTTGTCTCTTAATTCTTCGTTCATTCAGCTAGTTGTGTGTCTTAAAAGTTATCTTTACGAAAGTGAAAACAGAAAATACGAGAGTGGGGGGGGAGAGAGAGAGATTTGCCTGCATAATTCTCTCGACCCAAGCTCTCTTGTCATTGTTCTCGAGGCCAATGACTGTGGTGTGAGGAAGGCGAAGGCATCTATAGAGCAGGAAGAGATGGTAACCTAGCAAGAGCAGCAGCCCAGTTGGGACTAGCACTGTATCAAGGTTCTCCTTTCTGAAACTCATGCTTCTTTAATCTCTCTTCTTTGCTCTCCATTCCCATTTATAACAAAAGATCTTAAGCTTATGCTTGATGAAATGTGCCTTAGAAGGCATTTAGCTGGTATTTGTTCTTTGTTTAAGGAAGAGTAATTAGACTGTTCTTGCATTGTCAAAATTCCGAAACATGTAGTGTACATATTGGACCTGGTTTTGTTTAACCGGGAACAAAACCACGTAGGAAGCTCTTGCTAACTTAAAACTTATTACAATGCTCCTTTCGTCCCACGATGAAATTTTTGCGTACGTTTCAAAATGATCGTTGCAAAAACCTATTCAACGTACTCAAATCATCAAAAGTACGTTTTGCAAGGTTTTAAGGACTCAATTTTGAATTGATGTTTGAGATCTATCGAATTTTATACCAGATTAATACTCCTGATTTGAGGAAGATAACATAGTCACTTATTTTAGAAGTCAATATTTATTAGATGAATTAAGAGAAAAATGTTAGGATTCTAGTGTGGCTAAAAAGGGGAAATCAAGCTAAATACATATAATATGATATGGAAATTGAAGCATTCGTACTACGTATAATATGAAATTTGAAGCATCCAAAAAAAATCTAAATATTCAAATTGAACAGAACTTACAATAAAATAAAAAATGAAAAATTTTGCTTTAGTAGCCACACAAAAAAAAATATAGTTTCGGGCTACAGTTTCAATCCTCCCCCTTCCCCCTAACTTGGTGCCCTTTCTTTTTTATTTATGATGTCTTATTTGGTTTGGTTGCTGGAAGCAAGCGAGGCGTAGTTTCAGGAAACATGCTGGGGTTCTATCATCCCCTTTCTCTCTAACTTGGTGTCCTCGAAGTCCTCCTTTGAGAGAGGGTAAAAGTGAATTTCAATTCAAGCACTAACTACTGTAAAAGCATCCAACTCAAAAGGCAATTGAAAAATGAGGAGAGATGCCTACAAGACTTGTATAATGTAATATTAGTCATTATTATTTGGTGCCCTACAAGACTTGTATAATGTAATAGTAGTCATTATTATTCGATGTAAGATCGAACACGTGAATGAATTAAACTTGATGACAGATTGACAGTAGATTTAATTTTGAGCTGTCCACTGGGCTTAGATCGATCCGCTCCAATGCACCCAAGTCAAAACTAATTGATAATGAGAAAAGAGGTTCACAAAACTTATATAACGTAATATTTTCGATGTAGCAGACATGGAACATAAGTATTAACGGGTGCTTTCAAGGAGCATTAACTCGTTGTTTTTAAGAAGCTGATAGTCAAGAAGGAGGCTATTATTTTAGAACAGAGAGAGTACAATTTCAGAACAACTGCCACTGAAGCTACATCAGAAAACAATTGGCGTCAGTGATTTCTAGGAAATTGGTTAAGAAGTCCATAAGACTCAAACGTGCTTTGAACCGGGAAGTGTAAACTGGAATATATAGAAATGTGTAGCATTGACCCTTAGAAATTAAGCAAGCACGTAGGTGTTTACACCCTAGAAAATGAATTTTGGAACCAGTCAAACTACGTCCAAGATTCAGCGTGTGACGGTTTGCCAGACTTCAGTCTTATATTACTAATTACAAGTCCTGGATCATACGCTAAGAGCTATATAAGGAATGGTTACATTCTTTCTAAGGGATATCATCGGAAGAAAGTTTATATAAGAGTTGTAAATTTGTAATGCAACTTCTTTCCTTTTGAAGAAATGTCATGAAAAACGCGATTGTCTATCACGATTTAGTATAATTTATAAGTGTCCTAAAGAATACGGATATGCTATGATATAACTCAAATATAAACTCTTAAACATTAGGGGACACTCAGCATTCCCAGTGAATTATGATTCTAAATGAATCCTCAAGGATCGTAACGTGATACTCAAGGATCCTAACGCGATCCTAACATATCTGACCCAAGGCCCAATCGTCAGAATCTTAGACATACTAAGATTTCCCTACCTACAGCTATATAAAGAGAACTATCCCCAGGTATGCAAACAATACATACAGAGACATGTCTTTTCCTGCTTTTCAGAATTTTACCGTGTAACTGGGCTCTGACTTAAGTATCGAAGAGTATTCTTTCAGGTACCCCACCCAGCGGTCACTCGTTTTGTCTTGTAGGTCACCGTTCTGGGCTAAGGTTCCGGAGCATATTTTTAACTGCAAATGCTAAAAAGCTGGAATGTGACTGAAGGTGATACCTACTCTTTCTGCTTGCATATTTATGTAACTAAGGAATTTTTGTTCTATTCTTGTACCCATAACTCTCAACTTTTGAAAAACGTTCTTCAAAACCTTCTAATAGCTCGATTTGCTAGTCGGTGGCAGGTTTGTACACTTGGTTCTTGCCCAATTTAGAGGAAAAAGCATTCGAGCAAAATTTTGTATGCTGGTTTTGCTAAAACTTGTACCGTATATGGCTTGAAAGAAAGTGCAATTTGCGAGACACCCGAAGCTGCGTTGAAGGAAATCACCTGCCTAATCAGAAGTGATGCTAACGGGGGGCTCCGGTGGGCCAGTGCCCACCTGCTTCTCCATGAACTTTTTTTTTAATATAGTATATTTGACATCCAATAATAAAAATGTTCACCTAAAAAATTTAAAAATAGTTTAAAGAGATGTCTTTTTAATCAGTTTATGTGTTAAAATACTTAAATTCTTAAAAAATAGTATAAAGGCTATCTTTTTAGTCATTTGAAATACTAAGTTACACCCAAATGTACAAAGATCAAACACAAAAAATCAACAGATTAAAAAGGACGAGATTAGAGGTTGTTTATGATTAATTCTCAAAAGTTGATTTGATTTAATTTATTTTAAGCTTATATGTTGAAGGTGTTTGGATAAAAGGGAGTTAAAGTATGTTTAGTATGATAAAATTACCATATAGTGTATTAAAATTGAAGAGAGTATTTAATCTCTGTTTATATGTGAGGATATTTTGGTAATTCTCTTGATCAAACCTGATTCTCAAAAACTGATTAAATCATAATCCAATTATGAATTTAACCAGTTTTGAGCACATTGAGGCAGATTTAATCAGTTTATTTATTTATTTTTTTGCCAAACACTTCAAACATAATTTAATTTAAATTTAATCAGATTTGACAATTCTGGAATCAATCGTTCGGGATTGATTTTGGGATGGTCAAACCTGATTTAATTTAGATTAAATCAGTCTTGTGGGCATTTGGCAAAACAGATTAAGAGATTTAATCTGTTTCAAAAAGCTCAAAACTGATTAAATCCACAATCCTGAAAAGTGAGGATTATGAAATAATTATTTTTCGTAATTATTTTTTATCTTTTGATTTACCATATTATCCTCATACTTCTCACAAAAGGACATCTTATACCATTTAACTAATTTGCGAAAGTTATTATAAGCACTAATGAGAGATTGTGAGTGTTTTTAATTTAAAGTAAAAAATAAACAACTTTTATAGGTGGATGAAAATAACTTTGTGATAATTTATTTGTGTAGTATAGTTATTTCTAAACGAAAGTTATCTTAACATCACCTCTCTAAAAAGACATTAGAAATTTATTTATTAAGTGTCCTCTATAGTCATTTTGTCATGATAGAATTGATTTAAGTACTTTTTATCCAAATACTTTTATAGCTTTAAGATAGTTTAAAATTACTTTTGCCGAACAGTAAAGTGATTTTGTTTAAAATAGATTAAATCTAATTTTGAATAAGAATTCTACTTTTTAGAATTAATAATTCAAAACAGCCTAGCCTCTTTAGTCTCCCTCTCTCTCACTATTGCTTTCGCTTCCCAAGGCCACTAACCAGTAAAAAAATCTCTCTCACGATCTTCCAACAGAGAGACGGTGGAAGTCGGCGACGGATAAATCGAGAACGGGAGCTCAGTCCTTTCACTAGCTTCACGGGCCAAGCCGGCACGCCGCCACGGTGTCGACGGTTAGACCTGTCAACCGCGTCTGCTTCTCTCCTCCAATTGACCAATTCTCCTCTCCCTCCTCAGTCCTCTAGCCGGCCGGCCGGTCCACCCCCGGTGCAGTCTGTGTCGAGCACTAGAGCTAATCAGTTGAGATTTGAGACACGACTCAGTTGTCACGGCCCACGGCCTCACCGGAGTCACCCTGCAGTCGCTCACGGCACAACGGCAATTGCCAGTCGGCGTCAAAGAAAGGTAAGATTCGTTTTGATTGAATTTTTTTTATTCATTCAACAATTGAATCTTTTCTCAATTCTCAGTCGTCAATACTAGATTGGATTATTGTTTCAGCTCTATATTTGACATTTGGGAATTTGGCAAATATTGCCTCGTGGGATTTATAGTTTAGATTGAGTTTTGTAGTTGGGATTTGTGGCAATTTCTGCCGGTCATTGTGAATTGAGAATGGTGGGATTGTTTATTTGAGATTGAGAGTTTTACTTGGGATTTTTAATTTCAGACTTCTTTTTGTGATAATTTTTCTCTTATATATTTTGTGCCCACCTTGATTAATAATCCTAGCTCCGCCACTGCACCTAATCGAACTGAAAAGTCCTGAGTCGAACGAAAGCCACTAAAGAGTGCAATAACCGGCTCCTTTGTAAGAATCAGAACATCCCTGAATCGGTATTAATTGCTTATAGCTATTCTTATCCCACCAGAGTATGTCCCTAATAGGCTCGATTGTTTGAACTTTACTGGAATAAAGGAAGTTTGACCTCAATAAAAAAGAAGTTAGTGTCGCGTAACACCATTATCTATTTCAGCACAGTGATGTATCTCTTCCAAGAAATTGATGCTGCAATGTGCATCAGGCCATTAGAGCTGCTGATCCAGAGCTTCCTTTCCCTTGGTTGAACCAACAAGCAACAATGAATAACCTACTGGCTCTCTCCCTTTTTCTCCTCTTTTGGGATAACCTACTGATGCTCTCTAATTTGTTAATTCACATTGCATGGGAGTGGCCAGGCTCTGGCAGATTTGTTACAACAATTGCATGATATTCATCTTCAAATAAAGAGCTAAGAATCTGCAAGAGGTCATTTCATTAACATTCTATAAGGTTCTTGTATGTACAATCCCAACCCAATCCCCATACCAGAAGAAGAAATGAATTTAAGGAAAACAATCAACAAAAAAAAGAAAGTAAAACCCTGAAACAAATTTTCCATGAATTTAGCCATTCCTGGAAGAACCAGGGACATGGTATCTAGAATTAGGAGCCTATGTATTCATTTACAAACAAAAGCAACATGCACATAGCTAATTGAACTCGTACAGAACCCAATGTTTGTCACTGGAAGGATACATTGTACCCCTTGGAATTTGCTCTTTTCAGATATGGACCTCTGGCAATGTTTTGCTCCTTGGATGTGGATGAAGGGGAATTCTGCATAGCAGGAGGAGGAGATAGACTGCAACCTTCCAAACCTGAAGATGGACATTTTAGGATCCCTTTCAAGGGCTTCTTCGACCAACGAGTCGTGCCCTTGCCAGAATCATCACCCGGTGAAGAACAATCTGTGTCTTTGGTATGGACAGAATGATCAGCCGAGTTTGCCTCTTTTCTACCCATGACTTGAATGCGGACCTCCTTCCCGGCCTCGAAGACTGGTTCCTTGTGACTGTCTTTCTTACCTTTGGGTAACTTGAACCATCCCTCATTCAACAGTGGCAGCGAATTCAAGTTCTTCAAGAATGAGCCTTTCTTGGGAGGATCCGCTAATTTCTTCTTGTTTTCTTGCCCCAAAAGGGTCATCGCGATCACGCTTGATATGAAAAGTTGGCAGATAGCGCATTTGATTTGTTCGTGTCTCTCGAATGAAGAAGCTTCCGTCAATCCAATCATTTTCTTGATTCCAAGGACTTTACGCGCTAGCTCAGCCAATTCACACCTCTTAAACTTGGGATCGTTGAGGATCTTGGCGCCCAGGTAACCTATATCAACCTTACTTTTCGACAACCCCAGGTCTTCAAATGGGAACAAATCTTTCTTCTCGGGGATTCCAAATCCGACGAACCGAATTCGCTCGTCCGTAAGGAACTTGCGGATTGGTTCCGGGACCGCTTCCCCAGAGAGAAATCGGAGGATCACGCATCCTACACCAAAGCACAAAAGCACTAGAACAATGGTTGGGTCTCGCGGGTGGCGCATAACGTCGAGGCCAACGACCGGCGGTCGCAGCCAAATCTTGCCCTCGGGGAACAGAAAATCCATCATGCACAGGGACTCGAAATCCCTCGCTTTGAACGTAATGCCCTCGAGTTTCACCTCGAATCGGTTGGTTCTCAAGAACACTGTCCCGGCCATTGTGTTTGGGAATTCTTGGTTTGATGGAAGGCAGTGGGGATGTTGTTGGCTTGCTACGAAGGTTGTGGGAGAAAACACACCTCAATTCTTGCATCTCATGGACAAGAAAGTTATTAAACTACACCACCATGATGACAAATATTCACCACAAAGCTGCATGCAACCTCCCTTATTTCTTGGGATGAAGCAACAATTATGACCACTCCCCCATTCTTGTAATGTCAAGTCCTCCTTAATTTCGGCCGAAGTTGTCTGCATACCAATCAATTGGGCTGAACATACCGTAAATACCAAAAGATAGATAAAATAGCAGTGTCTCTTGGGTTGAATTTGAGATGAGTGTCGACTGATATATCTCACAGGATATATCACTATAAACACTATCTTATAGTGTTCCAGTTAATGATAAGTTCTCAATTATTATCATTTGTCTCACATAAAACACTATTTCACATAGGAAACTACTAAAACATAATAATAAATATGAACAATTTGCCGTTGTCTTGTGTTTTAAAAATTAGACTAATCCGACAATTGAACACATATCCGACCCGGACACTCGTACCGAGTCCATATAACACAGCATAAACCCTAACATAGCCATGTGCAGAAACTACCGACATTTTCGAGCATGCTTTGCCACTAGTAGAGTAATTAAAGATCTAGGGAAAGCAGTACATCAACAAAACATAACACACAGGATACAACATTTGCAGAAATACTAGTAGGATGGTTTATCCGAAGAAACTAGGCAAATCAATGAGCAATGCAACTAACTGAAAGACAAATCTACGCAGATTTCATAAAGATGGACTTCCATTACAGCGTAAGCAAGTGAAACACAGGAAACAAACTGAAACACATAAACCCTAAAACAGCCACATGAATACAAAACTACCCAACGCTTTCAACCTCGCTTGCCCCTAAATCCTAATACAGTGAGCAAGCTGGATATCCTCAGGCATAATCATCCCAGGCTTTGTGTGCATCACACCCAGATTAGTATCCTGAAGCAGCAACCATCAAATTAACCGGCACAAGATTGAAAGACCAAACAAAAAGCAATCAATCATAAGCTAAAGTAACGTGCTCAAATTTCATCCATTAGTAGCACTTCTATTACAAAAGAACAAAGCAATGACCAAAACAGAATGCAGTACAAACCCTAGACCAAGCTATATACACCAACAATTCAAGTACAAGCACACTCTCCCCGAGTGAGGCAAGCAATCTAGATATCTAGGCAAAATCGTTACACGCTTCACATAAATCAAACAAAGTTTCATGCATAGATCTGTTGAAAGCAGCACATCATGCTTAAAGACCTAGAGAAAATAGACAAAAATCAACAAGTAAATTAATTAAAAGAAAAAAATGCCCAATTTCATCGAAATAGACTTCCATTACATCAAATTGAAAGCACAGCATAAACCTTATAACAGCCATATACACTAACTGACGAATAGTGACACAGATCTTGAAAAAATAAAAGAGCACACAAACAACACACAGAGGATACAAAGTCACACAAAAACAGGCAAATCAACAAAGAAGGTAATTGATTGAAGGACTCACCGCCCAAATTTCATTGAGGCAGACCCACCCATCACATCAAATTGAAGCACAGCATAAACCTTAGAACTGCAAATCAACCATATACACAGACTCTCAAACATTTTCAAGCACGACCATTCCTAATACAGCAAGCAAGCTGGGTACTCCTTAGGCATAATCGTCACACTTGGCATGAATCGCACCCAAATTTGAATTCTTAAACATCCCACCAACAAATTAAGCCACGCAAATTCATAGAGCAAACAAACGGAACAAAAGGTCATCAAGAGAAAGCTTGAAATGCCAAATTTTTCCATTCATTGATAAGTGCTTCCATAACACACACTGACTACTGAGTAACGAAAAAGGCACCAAACTGAAGCACAGTACAAACTACAAACCCTAGAATAAGCCATATACACTAGTGATTCAAGCTCAGGCACGCTCGCCTCTAATGCGGCGTGCGAGCTGGATATCCTTGGGCATTATCGTCACGCGCTTGGCGTGGATGGCACACAGATTCGTGTCCTCGAACAGTCCAACGAGGTAAGCCTCCGCCGCCTCCTGTAGGGCGGCCACGGCGGAGCTCTGGAACCGGAGGTCGGTCTTGAAATCCTGAGCGATCTCACGGACGAGGCGCTGGAAGGGGAGCTTGCGGATGAGGAGCTCGGTGGACTTCTGGTACTTGCGGATCTCGCGGAGGGCGACGGTGCCGGGGCGGAAGCGGTGGGGCTTCTTGACCCCACCGGTTGCCGGGGCTGACTTGCGCGCCGCCTTGGTAGCGAGCTGCTTGCGCGGGGCCTTGCCGCCGGTGGACTTACGGGCGGTCTGTTTGGTCCGGGCCATGTGTATCGTGTCGGATCGGGTCGGTTTTGGGAGAACTTTTGTTTGGCTGATTGTGAGGGCTGTTTTCTGGGAGGGATTTATAAGGAAATTTGGAAGCGCAGTGGCGGGAGTGGGAGAGATCGTGACCGTTGGATTGGAAATTTTAATGGAGGGCTGGGGATGAAATTGACGCTAATCGATGACGTGGACGGTTCTGTTAAGGTCAGGGGATGATATTAGACCGTTGATGGAGCTGTTTGATTTAGGTGTTATCGACGGTTATGCGCTTGTTTTGAAGGGTTGAGTGCGGATCGATGACATGGCTTGCGGAGTAATACTACAGTATGCTATTCAGCTTTTGGTCCCGGATCGATGATATGGCTTCCATACAGTCAGTTGACTTCTTTTGGTTTCAAGCAAAATTGATTTATACCTTTTTGTCATGTCCTCCAACCAATTGACACCCCATAGTAAAGAGAGGCAGAAGGGGAGAACTTAAGGGTACAAAAGTTCTATTTACCATGACTACATGTTTCTAATTACAAAGGGATTATCATTTTATATTCTTCATATGGTTTACAAGTCAAATTTCTCTGAGACCCTTTTTGCATAAGTTGTAGGCTACGAGATGACATGTGACAAATCGTTCGGCATATCTATTTGGGAAAATTAGAAAAAAGGTGGGTTTTGGGATAAAACTTTTGGGGGTGGTGGGTTTTTTTTTTAAACTTGTGAAAAAGTGGGACAACTTTTAGAAATTTCTGAAAAAGGGGATTAGTTGGGAAAAAAATGTTTTTTTTTTAAAAGCTGACTTTTCCATTTCCCAAATTACCCCGCCCTTTGTTTGTCTCCGCATACAACACTTTTAGAAATCGCGATTTGAAACCGTGACTTTAAAGTAGAAATCGCGGTTTTAAACAACGTTTTTAGTGTATATATATATATATATATATATATATATATATATATATATATATATATATATATATGTTTTTCCTTTTAAATTACGCAGAAATGAAAACGTGGTTCTGAACCACGTTTTCTATTTAAAATCGTGATTCTGAACCACGTTTTCTACTAAATCGCGATTTTCACTTTAAAGTCGCGGTTTCAAACCGCGATTTTCAAAAGTGTTGTATGGGAGGACAAACAGAGAAGGGATAATTTGGGAAATGGAAAGTCATCATTGGAAAAAAAACCATTTTTTCACAAGTTATTCCCTTTTTCAGAAATTTCTAAAAGTTGCTCCACTTTTTCACAAGTTTAAAAAAAAAACCCACCACCCCCAAAAGTTTTATCCCAAAACCCACCTTTTTTCTAATTTTCCCTATCTATTTAGCAACAACAACGTCGAGATCATATAATCTTAAACTTATTCAACAGTATCTTCAAATGAACATACTGAATTCTCATGTCCATTTTTTTTTTGTACAAAAAAGGCTGGACCGTAAGGCTTTAATTCAACCGGCAAGGAGTATTGCGCCTCAGGGACCTACAAGGCCGCCACATACATCTGAACCCCCGATTCCCGCACCTATGTCGGGGCCGAAGCGCACAAGTACCCGTGTGTGGAGCACAAGTAGGGCGAGAACGTAAGTTTGCCACCAACAAATGCGGCGGGCAGGATTCGAACCCAGGTGAGAAACCTGGATTGAGATCCTGGGGACCGCTGAATTCTCATGTCCACTTTCCTCAACATAAAAAAGGTTAGTGAAGTTTAACATTAGAATCATCATCTAGCAGTCTAAAATTAAAAAAAATAGCCAAAACGACATAACATATAACCATATGACGCGGAAAATAATGCATAGCGTGTGCACAATAGGCCAGGATATGTCGTATTAGTATAATTGTATGAAACTTGCAAAAATTCCATATTCTCTTGTCTAATTATACCATTTTACCTGTTGTAAGTAAATATCTTCCCGAAGCCACTGTCGAGAAGTGCCATTGATTTCATTTTCAGCGATGAGACTGTTCATAACAAGTGCCCCCGTACAATTATGCCCAGATAGCCACCTCACTTCGGGATAGAACACAAAATGAGTCACCGAGGATAAAGAAAATTGCTACTCAAAAGAGTTTTCTTCTTAAATTTTTATTTTTATTTTTTGGAAACACCCTTTCTAGAAGAAAAACCAACTATGATCTCAATAACGGGCAAAAACCAACACTTAACACATGGGTTTAACCTACCTGGCCATATCAGGCTAACAAAATTAGATGCAAGCACCTTCAAAAATTTTAGTATAGTCAATACCGTACTTGGAGTGACTTTTGCTGCAAACATAACCTTGGCCATTTTTTTTTTCTTTCCGTCTTTCTTCAAACCATTTGCCTTCCTGCAGTAAACCCATTTTTTCCGAGGCACTTTTAAGATTGTAATAATAGGAAAGAAGGGTTACTCGAGTTCGTCTCATATGCGGCTCCCTTGAAACATAATCGGAATTGGTTCATAAAGCAAATGCTCAATTTGGGACAAGTTAACCCGACTCAATTCAATTAGTCAACCGTATCTCGTGTTTAGTCGCAGCGCTAATGCTAATCTTAAACTGTTTACGATGTAAGACGTAGTGTACAAACATGGGTCGACGATAATTAATAATTCAAAGAGTACCGATCAGTACAATATTACATCCACTGCTGAGGCCCAACAGCCCTTAGGGTCCGATTGGATCACGGAATTAGTCTTGGAATTGAGATAGATTTTGGAATTGGACCTTAAGAATTATAATTTTGTTGATTGGACCGCTTATTTAGAATTAGAATTACAATTCAAGCCCAATTCTAAGGAATTTAAAATGCACTATAACAATTCTTAAGACCCAGTGTCATAATTAGAATTCCAGCCCATTAGCCCATTATACAGCCTCTGCCCGACTCTGCCTGTCCGAGCCATCTTCCTCCTCTCTTTTCTTTGATCAACCCCGCCATGGCAACCAAAGCAACGACAATCTATTATACAAACGGTGGCGGCTAGCATCTACAATTTTGACGGCGGCGAAGGCAACGTGTTATCGACGACGGCAGTAACTACGCTTTTTCGCAACAACAATCGCTATCTAGGTTAGTCAAACATCATTTTGCTTTGGTTTTTAGGTTGGTTTGTCTCGGTTTACTTTGTTATTGATTCTGATTTTAATTTTCAAAAGGAAGTTTGCTTTGCATTTCAATTTCAAATGGATTTAACCTGGAGATAATTTTCAGCATTTCTTCTCTTGCTTGTTCATGATTATAATGCCAGTCTTGGGAAGATGTTCTGTGATCTTCGCTCCTTTAGAACACAGTTGTCATACCTAACCAAGCTCCAACCCTGAATCCGTTCTTCAATAACTCTTTTTCGCCGCCAAATTAGGATGCTCTAAAAATGCACACCAACTGTTCGACGAAATGCCTGACAAATATTTTGTCTCCTGGAATTCGCTGATTTTCGAATTTTTGCGAAAATGGGTGTTTTAATAATAGCTTGGATGCATTTTTTCGAAATGGGTGTTTTAGTAACGGATGGCGATTTCTGAAGAGCACGATACTGGCCATCGTTAAAAGCCCATGTCTCCATTGAAGTTTGAATCTACAAATTAGCTAGTGACTGGGGTCATTAGATTAACTGACTTGCTTTAGCGATTGACTGGTGATTTCATTGTGCATACCAAGAAATTATGGTGTAACAACTACAGTTCATGTGATTGTCGGTTCACTTTGGTGTTCAAAGAAATAGTATGATAGAAGATATAAGAAGAGTGAATGAAAGACCAAACCTAAAGTGGGTGTTGTGCTTCCAGTACTTTCTGATTGTTGGACTTGGCATAAATTGGGTGGATATAGGATGTTGTTTTAACTTTTAAAAAGTTTTTAATTGAATTTTGATATTTAAAACTTCTTTTTACTATTTTAATTTTGATTTTCTCAACTGAACCGAGTCGGCAAACTACATCAAAATTCTGCTGTGAGAGCTTTCTCCCATGGCTACTTTGCTTCTCTGTCTCGCTTTCACTATCGACAATTACAGGTTCCCCTTTACGCTTCTTTCTCTGTGTGTGTCTTATACGCATATATGTTTTCAGCCCCTCGTATTTATGGGGTTTATCTATGTTCAGAAACATTATTTTTGGGCTGCATTTCTTGGAATGCCATGTGGGTTTCTGAATGCTTCGTTTTAGTGGGTCTGACACTTTGTTTGATTCTTTTGAGTGTTTCCTACTGGGTTTTTACACGTTGAAATTCAACTTAAGAACTGGATGGGTCAGCAGGGATGTCAATTGAGCTACCAATTCTGAATTTTATTTGAAAAACGGTGGAAACAGGGGGTGAATTCCACAAAAATGTCATGTAGATAGTAGGTAGGAAAGTTCCAGATCGTTTCTGGTCACTTATTCGTTGCTGAAAGTGCAGATATAAGGAAAAAGTGGAAGCTTTGCACATTTCTCCATCGTCTACATATATCTGAACAAGGTCACACAAGGTGAAGTACCAATTTTAGCTGCAAAGCATATTCAGCATTTCTTGTCAATTGGCCTTACTTTTAAACCTTATAATCTAACAACACCAGGTTAATTAGCAATAAATGAATATTCTTAACAAACTTAACCTGCACTATTAAGTGTTTCTTAGGCACACTGCACCTGAACTTTTCTAGTTCAGAATTCGGACCCGATCGAATGTAGTCTAGTAGACACCTTTTATTTCAAGCTCAATTTTCTAGTTAAGATGATTAGTTAAATGCAGTACTATTTTGGTGGGTTTAATTCTTTACATGTTGGCTGTTGGGGGTGCCATTGACCATTTGATGAATGATAGTGAGTACTGAGAGAGTGAGAGTATACAGAGAGTGATGATGAGGCCTTTTTTGTTGATGGTACTTTTTCAATTTCTTGAGCAGTGAATGATCCACATGTCCTTAAAGAGAATGGAGGAAACAAACTTGACTTTTGACCATAATATACTAGCACTAGCATAAACCATTCTTGGGAAACCGATGAGTTTTGATAAATTTGTAGATTCATAGCATGGTGGACAGAGGCCTTCTTTGTTTTTATTATGCAAGCACCTTTCCTAAAGTACTAGCTTCATTATTCATTCAGTTACTGACATGCTTTCATTTTCAGTAATCTCTTCATTCTCAACTCCCTCCACTTATGAGTAATGCTACTAATTTTATTGCTTTTGGTGTTTTAAATAGATGAGTACCGATAGCAATGCCTCGCAAGTTAGTCTTTCTAGTAAAAGAAAGAATGTCGGTGATTCGAAGACAAAATCATACCTTAGATGTACTGTGGAAATGGACCGTGTTCTTAATACTGTCTTACTTGATCAACTTAATATTGGGAACAAAGTTCCTAATGGATGGAAACCAAGTGCGTACAATGCTGTGATAGATGCGATAAGTGATCCATGTAATATGAAAGTTACAAAAGAGAATATTGTTGGTCATCTAAAAACATGGGACAAGCATTATGAGGTAGTGTCTAAGTTGTTGACCCAAAGTGGCTTTTCGTGGGATTGCTATTCCAATACGATTAACATTTATAGTGAAGCTGCATGGAACGCGTATGTTCAGGTAAAAAGCATATTAATCTTTCTTATTTTTTAAACAATTGGAACACTACTTATATAGTTTTATATTTACTTTTTGTAGGATCATCCCGATGCAAAGCCATATAGAAGAAAGGTAATTGAAAATTGGGAAGATTTATCAGCTATATGTGGACAAGATCGAGCAACAGGGGAAGGAGCTGAGACTAGTGTTGAAGGTTAAAATGAGCTGGCATCTAATTCTAACATAGAGGAGGCTAGTGAAGATCTTGATAACACGAACCGTCAAAAGGCAACCTCTACAACTAAGTTACAACCATCGAGAAAGAGAAGTCGGACTAGTGATGCACTTGCTACAGCCGTTACTTCAATGGCTAGTGCCATTGACAAAGTATATGCATCAGAAGCTACAATTGCAAGTGCGGATTTTATTTATGAGAAGTTAGCAGAGGTGCCAGATTTGGATCAAGTTGAGTTGCTCAAAGCTTATGATGTGCTGACTGGCAACGCGAGAAAGTTTGAGTCATTCATGTCTCTTCCGTTTCACTTGAGGAAGCCATGGTTAATGATGCAAATTAGCACTTATAAGACTTAAGATATGGAGCCTACAAAGAATTTATGAACTTTGAATTGTTTTCAAGCTTAGTTTTTTAGGAGCTATTATCTTATTTACTGGTAGATATCTAACTTGTAATCGCTTGCTACGTTTGAGAGCCATTTCATTTTTTTAAGTCTAAGCACGTTTTTATTTTTGAGAATATTTTCTTGTTGTCAAGTACTAGCATGTCATTATAATTATAATATTCAGCTGTTAGGTTACAAATTCAAGTTTTTTTATCAATTAATTGAATTCTCAATTCCAATTTCAATTCCGTTTGCCAATCGGACCTTAGAGTTCTCTTTTCGGCCGCCTGGAAAGTGTAAATTAGGACAGTCAACCAATCCGCTCAAAGCCAGAGATCAACCTTTGTTTTTGTTGGTCAATATTGGCACAGATCAAACTCAAAGCCGTCGATTTCACACACATACTGAGTTGTACATTTCGTTTACCACTTCCGTCTTCCTCTGACCTTCCCCGTTTCTCTCCACCCCACGCATTTTGTCTTCCTTGCCAAGAAACCCATCATCCAAAACCTCTCCAAAACGTCCGTAAAACTATATTTGTGGATTTCTCAGACTCTGAGAGGCAAAAGATCGAACATCTGGGGTGCGTATAATTTTAAAGATCACAGGTTATTGGATTGGAAAAGAGTGATGGTCCTCCCCCTTTTAAAGCTTGGGACGCTCGCATTGAAGACTCTTAGCAAGCCCATAGCTGGCAGACTCAAGAAACAGGCCGGTTCACATCCCAGGTTCCGCCAGCACATCATTAACATAGCCCAGGTGCTTTATACTTGTGATTCTATATTTATTGTTATGCACTTGTATCTTAAGAAAGCCGGTGTTTGGTTTGCTTGTTGTATTAGTGAAAATTAGATAATGGGTTAGTTGAGAATGGATTATGAAACTTCACTGGGGGTGGGGGTAACAGAATTACCAAACAAGATTATGAAAAAAAGGGTGTATCGAGAAAGTTAAATGCACTTGAATGAATATGGTTTCGTATCCAACTTTGGGTTTCTTGAAATGGATGTACTCGTTAGTTGGATGAATAATATTAAGTTGGCTTCAACCAATTTTTCATTTGGTATAAGGCAAGAAAAGAAGCAGATGCAAGCTTTCAGCAATGAGAATAAAGGAAACTTTCTAATTGCTGTCGTGCTGAGTGTACTGGAAGCACATTGCAAGTAAAGCTTCATGCACTTAATTTCATTCTTCAGACTCAAGTCTGTTCTTGACTCTTCAGTCTGTGGGTTTTATTCGCTTGAAGGGTTTATGTGGTTGTTTCCCATAGATCGTAGGTGGGTGGATTGTTGCCTACTCAAGACTAGTACGAGAAAAAGTAAGAATGCTGCAGTCTCACCACTGACTTTTACATGGTATTCATCTGTATTGAGTTACCATAGAGCACTAGTAAAAGTAGATAGAAAACAGATGGTGAGAAATATATGCAACTTTTCATTCTGGAAATTAGAGTATACCTACCTAATAGTAGAGTTCAAATACTTATTAATCACCGTACTTCGAGTAGTATATTATCTGGCTAGAGATGAAAAAGATATGGTGAAAAGTTTTTGCAACTAGGAGTAGCTGTTGGAAGAGGATATGAAATATGTCGATCTTGCTGTCTTTGGCATCGTGGGCCTTTTACTGATGATTTCCTAGGCTGCTACTCCACATGCAATAAACTTGTTTCCGCTCTTCTACTGTTTCTTCACTTCTTGAATTTCCTTTTCTTCTTCATAGATTTTTATGCAGCTTTTGGTACTGTTGTAGACTTAGTGTTCGGCTATCATATGTATATTCCATAATCTACATGCTATACTGAGTATGAGTTCCAGAGCAACTTCTTTTGCCTGCTTGGTTGTTATTTCATCTGTATCTGTATTTGTTGCTTCCTTACACTTTTGGTTAATGGAACCAGGCAAACCATCGGCTAACAACAAGATTGCAACGACGCATCTATGGTCATGCAACTGATGTTGAGATTAGGCCTCTAAATGAGGAGAAAGCTGTTCAAGCTGCAGCAGACCTTATTGGGGAAGTCTTCGTCTTCTCAGTAAGCATGATTCTGAAGCCACCAGCTGTTTTCCTTTAATAGATCGCAAAAATTCACACATCTATACATTATCAGGCAAATAAATAGACTTGTCATTAGTAACAAGAATGTTCAGGTAACAATGTATGTCTTACAAAATCAAAAAGGAGAAAAGAGAGTAAGAAGAAAGAGTACAATGCTATATGCATATATATATAGCTCATTACCAAGGTGAATTAGGGGCATGTAAAACCTGTGCTTTCTGTTCAATCAGTGGCGCACAAATTGAGCAAAATGAGATGTCTGCTAGGTTAATAATTTCACTCAATGGTCCCAGATCTTCTGGTAACCTAAGAATTTATCTACCAACTCCTGCTTTAATCATTACTTTCTAACCTGAGCGCACCATAGATGATTGGATGATCCTAATAAATTTGGCAAACTTGATGGTATATTCATAGTTATGGCCTTTGATACAGAAACTATCACAATTTGTTGCCTTGCACCAATTGCATGAAATCTCCTTCGTCCTGGATTACTTCTCATGCCAAAGATTCTAGAAAACAGGATTTGCTACTTTAACTCCTATACTGAAAATACTTGGGAGGTTTAGGCTATTCTTATTCCTAAATATATGGTTTGCTTTACTACAATCAGGAACATTCTGGTTGTGCAATATTTTTCATCCTTTTTAAGATTAAACATAGTAGAAGAAAGAGGAGGAACTTCTGCTCCCATCGGCCTTCCTTTATGTGAAGGGAAATTCTTTCTGTTTGCCTCACACTATCACCAACTTGGAAGCGTGTCAACCTATATCTCTATACCCCCTTAAGACAAGGATGGACAGCACTAATTTGACCTTTTGCTTATATCTTTCTTTCTTCCTTATTATTTCATATGCTTTTGTTCTTCTTCTTCTTCTTCATGTCAAATAAAAATATGCCCGACTTCTTCACCCAGTAGATTGTGTAGCTCCTGGCTCAAGGGATAGGGGGGTTAAGGATATTGTACTATTTGTGCTCGCGTGTTGCTCTTCCCTTCCCTGTTATAATCTTCCTTTGGGAATGGCTTACTTCAGTCAATTATGTACCATATCGCTTCTTTCGCAGATTTATCCTCACCATCACA
Organism: Escallonia rubra; assembly: GCA_033065855.1. Taxonomy (NCBI): domain Eukaryota; kingdom Viridiplantae; phylum Streptophyta; class Magnoliopsida; order Escalloniales; family Escalloniaceae; genus Escallonia; species Escallonia rubra. The sequence goes on along the minus strand of JAVXUO010000464.1, from coordinate 30,721 downwards.
AGGGTTATTAGCTTTGTATACGTAAAGTAGACACTGCCTTCGCTAGTGACTGAGGAGACTGTATTAGTACAGAAAGATGCAGTAAGTTTTGGAATGAAGATCTGAAAGAAGAGAAACGTACGAGAAAGATTTTTCCTTTTCTAAAGAAGAGACAAAAGAATACATCTGCACATGTTTGAAGAAACTAGACTCTTAGCAATTTAAGTGATTAAAATTTATTGACTGAACAGGCCTAGAAAATGGAAGAACACCAATTAATGTGAGCAAGAGCAGAAATAGGCTAGATCCTGATGTTAAGTGAATAGGTAGTGGTTTACTAGGGGCAATAAGCAAATGATAAGAACAAGGAAACAGATCATAGTAAAAATAACGCAAACGAAGCCCCGAAGTTCCAACTGGTCATTACATTCCCTTATGAAGCAAGGAGAATGTGAAGTCTGGCTCCTATCTATTTTTTTACTATTTACATGGAGAGAGCAGATTAGGAGGTGCTTCGAGAGTGATGAGACTCCAGAGCTCCGGGTTTTAGCCTTTTCTTCTTTTGGATCCACAAGAGATCTTCGGAATTGACCGGCTCCTTTGTGGAGTCTCCATGATTTTTATGCGGGAGCTGTCTTCTAGTTATCTGTTATGCCCCAAAATTTTGTTGTGCTTTGTTGTTCCTTCTACATGGGGTTTTGTCCCCCTTGGGACTTCTTTGTGTTCATAATACATTTACTTATCTGAAAAATTAAGAGCGGCCATTTCGTCATCAGTTCGGTAATCACCTGCTTATATCACAAAATAATATATCAGCATAAGCATGATTGTCTCAATGATGCTTTTTCTCCATAATTGATGGGAAGAAGGAAAAAGAAAAGTGTAAAATTGGTATGAATAGCATAAGGAAGATCGAATGGATCAACTGCTTTTGTTGCTAACATCAACCTTTAATTCTATTATTTTAAAGGCAATAGAAAGATGGAAAAAATAAAGAAAATGGATAAGGTTCACGTGGTTTGGACGTAGCTTGCTCTACATGATAGAGAATGCTTTCACCATCTTGTTACTTAATTGCAAATGAGATGCATTGCAGTAGAGGTTCATTATTGAACAGATAAGGACTCTTATGTCGATCTAATCCCTAATTTAATCCAAATCTCCGTTCTTGTAACTTTTTATAAACAGGGAATATTGGTGAAATATTAAAGGAAGGTATTTTAGTTCATAAAAAGGCGGATAGATTTCTTAAAGCAGACCTAAGCTGTTAGGACATGCACAAAATAATTTTTCCATTTTCAGGATTCATGTCAGTCTGGACTCTGGATGACCAATGGACAGTGCAATCTAACCCCACTCTTGCATGCACTATATGCAGGGAGGTGGGGTAGAAAGGGGTGGTTTGGTTGTCGCTTCTGAGACGAGGGCTTAGACGATGATGATGATTAAAGCTTTAATATTTGAACTAACTCTTGCATCTCAAAACCAAGTGCCTAATTATCCGCTTGCTACTTGTCCTCAATTTTATGTTAAGGTTGGAGTAGTTGCTCTTATCTTTGAGGTGCAAAGAAGTGCTAGATCAGAAGCTAAAAAGGAGGAACTTCGTAAGCAAGAAATGGAGGTAATACATCAAAATCTTTGTTTCTGCTTCATTTGGTCCATTTTCGCTATATGATAACCTTGAAGTATTGCATTGTTCTTATATCTTGATGGCAATGAAACCTTAGATCTATATGCTAATTCTTCAATGTTTTCCCAATGAGGTGGCATAGGTCCCTGTTTGATACAATGAGTAGGGTAGTCAGAAATTTTCATATCTTCAAAAAAGGAAAAAAGAGAAACAGAGAGAGAGAGAGAGAGAGTTGGGTAATGTTTTTCTCAAATTTGTTTCAATTATGGTTTGGGTACAAATCATTTTCTAAAATTTTGGAAATACAACAACTAGTCAACTACGTTAGTAGGCATTTTGGGAAGATGAAACACTGTAACATTACAAAGTGGACAGGACTTTTATTTTTTGGGAGAAGGAAAATGAATGTGGTTGTTGCTATGGTGGTAACTAACTTTCTCAAAACAACTCTTGGGGTGTCTGGAACAGATATGAGAAAGGGTAAAGAATGCAATATCTCTTAAAATGCAAAAAGAAATATGGTGTAAGGTGTAGTCTAACAGTATGTCAGCAAGTATGCCCCAGTTCTTCTTGAATGTCGTAAAAAATACACATTTAGTTAGCACAGACTCTTCCTGTATATCCATTAGGCCTGGTGCATTATTTTCCCATTTTCGCGTTGTGATACATATTCTCAACTGATTGTCTTGAACTGAATTTTTGAATTTGTATGTTTGCAAGTGAGAGGCTTTTCCACCCCCTAATATACTAATCCACCTGTTTGTTTGCCGCTAAAAGGTCGGAGCTTGTCACTAAAGTACATTTTTAAAGACTAGAAGGGTGGAAAAGCATACAAGGGGGTGAAAAACAGCATTTCTCTATTCTATATATATGTTTAAGATTACAACAATATTTTGAATAAGGATGCAGTTTTTCAAGCATTCTACTTCTGTTTTAAAAAATTTCCAGTTTCTCCTCAATTAATTTAAGCGACAACCAGCCTTAAACTTTATGCGTGCATAGACTGGAATTTGCTTCTTGTAATAGTAGTTTCGATTTCTGGACCCGAATTCTGTCCTTAAATCTTCTTAACATGGCTTCTTCCTTCTTTTTCTGCTACCCTTGATATGTGAAATTGGGTCATGCAAAACTATCGGTCGAGGTTTATAGGGATTTTCCTTCGTATATGACCCGAAGTACATAGTAAAATAATTGCTAATGCTTCTCAGGAAGTGCCTCTACCTTTTCAGTTCTTATTCCTCTGCATTCATGATTTCTAGGCCATGAGACATCGGGACGCAGAGTTAGAAAAAGAATTGGAGCTTCTTAAACACAAATTTCAGGAGCTTGAGCAGATTGCCAAGGGACAAGGTCTTGCTGGTGTTTTCAAATTCAAACATGCTCAAACTGAAGATGATATGTCTGTAAAACCATCTTGATCGGGGCACTGAGATTTTTGACTGCAAATAATGCATTTGGAGATAATGCAAATCCTTAGTGATTCTTCAATATTGATCGGCTACAGCCCCCTGCAAAGAAAGGCTGCTTCTGTCTCTTCTTTTGACCCTGTGCTGTCATTGGCCATTGAGTTCTGACCAACCTGTTGCATCTGCAAATCAACATTCTATGTGGAAAATAAAATAAGCTGATAGACGCAGCAAAGCTGCTGAGTGAGGTGTGTACCAATTTGATAACAATGATAAAAATGAGGAGGGCTGCAGTTTTACTTTTACCTTGGAATTGGCTATGAATTTTAACTACCATTCACTTCACCTTCATCCCATATCTGTTGCATGTTTGAACCTTGCAACTATTGTCAGCAGGTAGGAAAATACTTGGTTGCAAAGCAGTCTCAGCTGCATCTGTTCTTTCATAGCTGAACAGGGCAAAACATCCCCCTAAGGTATACCTAGGAAAGCAGTTAAATTACTTTGACATGTACTTAGGTAGTCTTTGAAACAGTTTTTGTTTTCAATTTTTCGTTCAGCTTTAAAAACTTAGAAAAATATCAGACGTTTGATAGAAGGTTCTAGGCTACTGTTTTTAAAAACTCCATTTTAGAGTTTTCAAATTTGTTTTGTTTTTTAAAGATCCACCTTTCAACCTTTATTGGTAGCATAATATGTCTCTTCAATTTTCATCGCCAACGCCTATCACCCAAGAACACCAAACCACCAACATTGCCAACCACGATACCCATTGACCACCACCACCACTGAGCAACACTTCCGAACACCAAACTACAAATACTGTTAATGACCACAACAGTTGATCGGCAATTTGCCCCCATCACTGATCAACACATCCAAACAACAAAATTGCCAACACCGTCAACCACTGCAGCAATTGAAAGCCGCCGCCACCAGTGGCCAACACCCACGAACACCGCCAACCATCATAGCTACCGATAACCACAACCACCACCACTGGCCAAAACCGTCGAACACCAAACCTTCTAAGATCGGTCACCACCACAGCACCATCTCTCCTTTAAATCCAAATCCATCATCATATTGACCACCATTGTCCCCGCAAGAAACATTACCACAAGATTTCACCCATCAATTAGCCCTAGCGTCTTCTATCTACGTAGGTAAATTCCAAGCTATGCAAACCCACTCACCCAATCAAACCCAATGAAGCCCTAATTCACAAGTTAGTATGTTAATGCCATAGCGGTATTTGGACGTGGCAGATGAGATGTGTTGTTCGTGATGGGACCGCTTCTGGTTGTTGAACATAGGAACTCAAAAGAGAAGAGAAGAAAAAAGAAAAAGAAAACCAATTATATGAAAATGCTATCAAACAACCCATCAGTTCTATTATAAAAAAAAAACTCAAAGAAGGTTTGATTTTGGTCTTATTAAAAATAAAAATTGGGGCAAATCCCAAAACTGTACCTTCCAACTTTACATTTAATAAAACTTTAGTACCCAACTTTAAAGTTGCGCCAAAGACGTACCTAACTTTTGAAAAACGTAACAAATCAGTACCTCGACTGATGGACGATGAATGCCGTTAAAAAGTCTGCGGGACAAGACCGTTATTATGAAAAATATATATATAAACCCTGTCCATATGGTACTATCACAACCATTTGATTTTTTGTCTTCCTTAATTTAATCAAAACAAAAAAAAAGCTCTCTCTCTCTCTCTCCCCCACCCCCTCGACCAATTTATACTTGTCACCTATGACCCCCATTACCCACCAAAACCACCAGACCACCACCACCACCACTGATGTCACCGACCACCACGTGTCACCACTATCGTCACAAAACCAACATAGCCATCACAAACCCAACGTCGCCATCACAAATCCAATACATGTTACCCATCATCCCCATTACCACCATCACTTAACAAAACCACTGGATCCCCACCACCACCACCACCACTGCTGTCGCCTAACACCGCCGTCGACCATCGTCGTCACAAACCCAACACATGTTACCCATCATCCCCATTACCGCCATCACCCACCAAAACCACCAGACTAGCATCACCAACACCACCATTGTTGTCGCCTAACACTGTCGCCGACCACTGCGTGTCAATGGAGCACTCACCTTTAGTGCTCAATTTCTCTCTCTAGAAGCACTTGATGCCTGAAAAGAAGAACCTCTGGTTAAATCTGCCTGAAAAGGCAGTCTAATCTTATTGTCAACGACGATTTGCCGGTAGAGACAACGACGAGGATCGTCTTCTCTGGCCGTTTATTTATTTTTTTTGTCTGGCGGTCTTTTGTTCTTCGTCTCCGACGCAGTCTCGTCGCCGATCTTCCCCTCCTCTCCCTTTCCCCCTTCCCCCTCTCGTCCGTCTATGCCAGTGCGTGTGTGTGGGTTGTAAGCATGCGTGACTCTTTGTGTTTGGGGGGGGGGGGGGTGTTTGTGTGAATTAAATAAGAAGAGAGAGAAAGAGAGAGAGAGAGAGAGGAAAAAAAGTGTAATTCTGTCATAAGGACGGCCCACATGGCATTTTTTTTAGTAACGGCGGTCTTGCTCTCAGACTTTTTAACGGCATCTGTCGTCTGTCGGCCGAGATACTAATTTGATAGGTTTTTTCAAAGTTAAGTACTTATTTGGCGCACTTTCAAAATTGAGTACTAAAGTTGCACAAAATGTAAAGTTGATGGTACAATTTTTGAGATTTGTCCTAAAAGTTGAAAACTGAAATGAGTATCAAACACACCCTTAATTTCATTTTTGCTAGTTTTTGTTTAATAGTTATCTGAACTTTTTGAAAAGAATAAAAATTTGGACACAAGATGCTCATTATCTGCATAGATTATTCTGCTCTGGTCATATAATAGCTCCTTTAAGACACGTCTATCACAAAAGGGCATCAAAGAATTGACAACAGGAATCTGCTGAATGACAGTGGAGTGTGCTCTTTATGCCTTCCTTGCCCTGCTCATGTTCACTCCCCTTTACTAGTCCATGTACATAGCCAATCCCAGTTTGCCATATGAACATCAAGAAAAGATGTCCATGGTGGGTGGTATGAAGTCTATGGATGCAGGAAAGCCAGTGCTTTAAGGCAAGCTAATGATTTGAGTTATTCTACACTCATATTTAGCTTTAAACAAACAATTACAGTAATTTATGCAAATTGTAAAGAGTGTTGTCCCTTCAGCATAACCTGTAATCTGATCTTTTTCATGGACCAAAGCTTAGGTTATGCTTACAACATGCGCGTAGGTCTGGCCTTTTCGCTTAACCAGAGGTCTCGTGTTCGAACCCTGGGAATGCAGCTGCGTTAAAACTTGGTAGGGAGAGCTTTTCCGCCCATGTGGTCCTGCCCGGCTCGAACCCGGATTAGTCGGCTCTCAATGTGGTGTCCGGAAACCGGGTGGTCTAACCAACAAAAAAAGCTTAGGTTATGCTCATCACTTTTCCAAGATTGAACAGATAAAAAGGAGCTTTTACAACATGGCAGTTCTTCATGATTTTTCTTTCTGTGCCTTTTCATTTTGATTTCTTCTAGCCTAAGATTTTCATTTTGATTTCTTCTAGCCTAAGATTTTCATTTTGATTTCTTCTAGACTAAGATTTTCATTTTGATTTCTTCTAGCCTAAGATCTTGAAAAACTCCTATTAAAAGTGATTTTTTTGTGTGGTTTTATAGTGGTATGGTTGTAATATTATTTATTCTTCCGATTGTAGCCGAAAGTTGCGGTCATGACTTTTCAATTGTTACGTCCGTAAGTAATAAAGGAAACAAAGGTCGTCTGGAGTCTAGGCGCGAGGTTTCAAGCACGTGCCTTTTCAAAGTAAGGTTCACAGTAGGTAAAGTATACAAATTAATTCCTATAGTATCAAAATCATATGTGTAAAGCATTAAAATTGTGGCATCTTGTAGTAAATTTTACCAATTCATTTGTCCAAATCATTAACTTGTCCAAAAAGAAATCTCCATTGTTTTGCATCTTATTCAAATTTCAGAAATCAGATCTGCTAAAAGTTAGTTGATGCATTTGGAGCCTTCTTTTTCGAACACTTTGGTATTTACCTATTTCTTTTATGACTTACCGTCTTTTTAATCAAGATCGTATGAGATCACTTAATCAATACTACTTATCTACAAAATCCACCTCAAAGAATCCATTTAAGTCATGAGTTTTAAATAAAATGAATGAAGCGCTGGGTCTAGTAGATAGGCGCACAAGGCGTGCCTCTTTCTGAAGGGGCTTGCCTAGGGTTGGGCAAGGCGCAAACCTTACGCCTGGTTGCGCCTTGTGGCTAGGCGCCCCTTTAATGACTGTGGTTACGTCTTAAGAGTGATATTAAGTTTTTCAAATTTGTATTTAATATTTTGACTCCAATATAATATTACTAACCACAAGCCAAATATTTCAAACACTAGACCCGATGCTTTTAAATGCTAAAAAAAATTGAGAAAAAGGATTGTAAATACGTTCTTAATTTCATCCGCAAAATCGTGCATAACGGAAGTTCAAGTGTTATAAAAGATGAAAACTCTATCATAATCATCTCGCCTCTATCGGCGAATTGTCACAGAGTCCACGGGTATGTAATAAAATCTTCGCTATACATGCTTTTAGCGACAAATAACTTCGCCCTAAAACAAAAAATCCAAGGACCTTGTACAAAAACCTAGAAACCAGATTTATTCCCCTCCAAAGTCTTTCTTTTGCCGCGTAGACACTGTAATACCAAAAGCAAATTCTTCTCTCTCCAAACTCCAAAGCTTTTCAATTTTACGAATATTTCACTTTTGCACTTTAGCCTCACGATTGCGCGATTTATATCGCGAGGCTTAGGGTTTGTACTTTGGTATCTCGGCTCTGAGAATTTGGGGCTGTTTGGCGACCGGATATTTGCAGGCTAGGGTTCTTCTGATGGGGAAGGGTTCGAAGAGCGGTGGATCGCACCGGCTCTTCAAGGACAGGGCGAAGAACCGGGTGGACGATCTGCAGGGGATCTTCACGGATCTGCAGTCGGCGCGCAAGGAGAGCAGGTCGGGCGATGTGTCGGTGCTCGAGGAGCAGGTCCACCAGATGCTCCGCGAGTGGAAGGCCGAGCTCAGCGAGCCCTCTCCCGCCTCGTCCGGCCAGGTTCGCGCTGCCTGCGTTGTTTCCGCTCGTGTTTTTATGAGTGTGTGTGCGTGTTTAAGTGTGGATAGTAGATGTCTGCGGACATAAACCGTTAGTGTGGTGCTGTTGTCGTGGATAATTTATGTAAACCGAGATAGTGTGTGTGTGTGTGCGGGGGCACGCGAGAGTTATTGTGGATGTTTATGAAGAATATTTTTAGTGAGTGTGAATAGTGGAGATAATGTGCGCGCCTGTGTATACTCGTCGACGATTCATGTTTGTGCACATAAAGTGTATGTGGTGTGTGTGCATGTGTTATGTATAGCTAATGGGAATGCAGATAATGTGTGTGCGCGTGTTGTAGTTGTGGATATTAACGTAAATGGAGATAGTTTGTATCTGTGTGTGTGTGGATAGTGGTGATTCAAGGAAATGGACATGATGTGTGCGTGCGTAGTTGTTACAAGTGTGATAGTAAGTTCTGCTACGCTGGATAACTAATGCGAATGGGCTTAATGTATGCGTGTGTGTCTATGCATAATTGTGCATAGTTGTGTAGAAGTGACTTTTGTTATTTTGGTTTGTGGATAATTAATGTAGATGCACATAGTGTGTGTGTGTGTGCGTGCATGCATCTGGCACATAGTGTGTGTGCGTGCATGCATCTGGCACATAGTGTGTGTGCGTGTATGCATCTACATTGTGGATGTCCACATATAGAAAATTTTTGAGAAATTGTGGATAGTGTAATTGGACATGATGTGTGTGTGCGTGTGTTTCTCCCTGTGTATAAGTTACTTGGCAGTTATGTAGGGTATAGGCTGGATTATTGATGTAAAATTCACATAATGCGTGTGCCTATACGTTTAGATGTGTGTACTGTTAGTGAAAAAAGATATAATGTTCGTGTTGTGTGTAAATGTGGGTAATTTATGTGATGGTGATAAATTGTTCGTGTGTTGCTTCTCTTAGTGTGTAAGTGTAAGGTATTTATGTCTATGTGGATGATGTGGTCCAGGGTGGGAGTTTAGGTCTATTTTCAGATTTTTCTGAAATTTATAGACAGCTGCCGCTTGCTGAGGAGCAAGATGATGCCACGAGTGCATTAGCTGCACCCAAGCCCGAGCCAGATGCACAAAAAGTTGGTGATAGTGCTGTATTTCAAGAGGTATATCTTTTGTTCATATTGTTGATTTTATATTTGTGCTTTGTTTAAAATTAGCAGGCAGAGTCACAAACTCATGAGGTGAAATGCTTAGGCACGCGCAGAGAGTTGCACAAAATAAATTAATTACACACGATGAGAGGATCCAATTATAGTGTGTAATGTTGAAATCATAGGCTATGGAAATTGAGTTGTCTGTCTAGTCTTACATATTATGGGTGTTTTTTGATGAGATATTTCGACTGGGATTTCCCTTTTGCAGAGTATTTAAAAGTACCTCGAATGAAATTCATTGCTTGGTAAGTGGGGATTAATGAAATTCTTGGGGGTATTGAAGAGGGGATATGAAGGCCCCAAATATCCAGCTGAAACAACTACTCCAGATTAATTTGTGTCAATCCCCGATTAAATTAGGGAAACATATATAATTTCGAGGCGGAGTCGTTGTTGTTCAGATGGTTATGTTAGAAGACAAGATGCAACTCACCGCCAAGGCTGCCTTTTCCTTCATTGTATTTGTCTTCATTACAGTAACGTAACTTCGTACATTTTATTGAGAATATACATAGTCTATCGTTCTAAATTTCTAATCTACCATAGATGAGCGAAGTTTGGAAAAGAGAAAAGAAAAAGTTGTATATATAGCGAGTTATGACAGATTTATGACAATGAGATGTATGTAGGCAATTGGGTTCCATTGTCAGCCAACACTACTTGTGTGTGAATTTTGCAGTCTTCCCATGCTAGACCTTTTGGAATGGCACTCCCAAATTACTAGTTCTTAGTTTCCATTCCTCGTCCAAAAGTAAATCATCAGACAACATTTGCCAACAAAATGACAAAGCCATGGAAAGAAAGCCTCGTGTTTGAAGATTATCGGTTTTTCATCTTGTTATACTCATTCTGTACTATTAGATGACCATTTCAATCCTTATGTTTAGTACTAATCTCTTTTCCAAAACTGACCTGGTTAGCTGGTTCATCCTTGCTATTTTAAGTCAGTAATACTAGGTCGTTTTCATTATTATTTTAGCATCAGCGGGTTTACATAGCTTTAATTATTGGCAAAATTTAGCTCTGGATATATTAAAGTATGTTTTACACCATTTGGCCTCCCTTTAATAGAATGAAGTGCATTATATGATGGCAAGGTGCATTATTGATAAATTTAGCTATATACCTAGTAAAGTATGTTTTACCCTGTTTGGCCTCCATTTGATTTGGAGTGAAGTGACGGGTGTAATGGTTAAATTCCAACTCTCTTTCTTTATCATGGCCTAGTTTGAGCCCACGAGTATTCAACCCTCTTTCTTTCTCTTATCCTTTTGTCTTAAATGCTAGGTGGAGTTTCATATTTTCCCAATGTCAACCTTGAGCCGACGAGCATTTGATCTGTACAATTTGTTGTAAAATTTCTTCTTTTCATCTAGTTTCATGTTTGCACTTTGCGGTATTCTATCTGTGGCCCATGGCTTCCTATCCGACTATTTGGATATTGGCAAGCACAATAAAATGTAACTTGGATCTATTTCAAAATTTTTTACTACGGATACTTAATTAAATAGGATCAATATCAACCAAGAGTTAAAACGATGTTATTGAGGCTACTTCATGAATTTCTTGGTCCAGATAGTCCTGCAGGACCTGTCAGAAGTTGAATAGTATGCTGATATCATGATGACTACCATAAGGCTAATAGCATTTCTCTCCGTCTAAGTTGAGCTGGCTGCACCTCACTGTGTCAACTCAAAAGACTTGCAGTAGACTTTCTTGTACTTGAGAAAGCCATGTGATAATGCCACTTGATATTCAGAAAAACGTCATTATTTGTTAAACATAGTGACACTTGGACGGAAATTGTCAGCTTTCCTCAAGTAGAGCGAGGCAATGTGCTATAAACTTCAGGCTATACAAGAATCTCATTCATGATCATTCCATCAATTTATGCTCATTCTGTTATTACGTATGCAATTTCTTCATGCTTCTACCTTTTCTTCTCAAATAACCTTTTTTTGCTGTCTTTCCACGTATGAAGTTTTTCTTTTCGTTCTATGTGCAGTTTGCGAGTGTTACAGATGGAATTTTACTTACACTGTGTTCTGATTTTGCTGCAGGTGTTTAATGTGGCTCAGGGTCCTCAGGAACATGACTTCCAGTTGGCTGACCAATGCAAAGGATCCCCGTCAGGAGTTAATTTTATGGGATTCAATAACATGGGTCTTGCATCTCAGCTAGACTATCATTCTTTTGACTTGCCTGAAGAGTTTGACCCAGAATTCTTTGCCGGAATTGATGGTTTGGGTCTCTGTGGAGAAGATACCTTTCATCCGAATCCTGGCTTTTTGCAGAACATTTGCCCTCCACCTTCTGCTTACTTGGGACCAATATGTGCGCTTTGGGATTGTCTCAGGCCTGCTCTTGGGTGGTCTCAAGACTATTGCAATAGCGTGCATGCTGCGCTTGCACCTGCGGAAGGCCAACCTGGTAGGATTCCTGTTCTACGACCTGGGGGCATTAACTTGAAGGATAGTTCACTTTTTTCTGCTCTTAGTGCGAAAGCACAAGGAAAAGAGGTGGGTGTACCAGAATGTGAGGGGGCTGCTACTACAAAATCACCATGGAATGCTCAAGGTGTCTTTCTTTTGCCACTTAAAATCTCGAATATTTTTCTGCTTGTATTCTCCAGTAAGATGCAGACTGTCTCAAACATCTACGTTTGATTATGGCATTGATTTTGATCAAGTTTGTTCCATTGTGTTACTGCAGAGCTCTTTGATCTTAATCTATTTGAAGGTGAAACAATTAGGGAGTGGCTCTTCTTTGATAAGCCTAGAAGAGCATTTGAGAGTGGAAACAGAAAGCAGAGGTCACTGCCAGATTATAGTGGGCGGGGCTGGCACGAGTCAAGGAAGCAAGTGATGAATGAGTTTGGAGGACTGAAGAGATCTTACTACATGGATCCACAACCAATTAAAAATTATGAATGGCATCTATATGAGTATGAGATCAATAAATATGATGTTTGTGCCTTGTACAGACTGGAACTCAAGCTTGTCAGTGGGAAGAAGAGTCCCAAGGGAAAGGTCGGTAATGATTCAGTTGCTGATCTGCAAAAGCAAATGGGAAGGCTCACTGCCGAGTTTCCTTCGGACAACAAGCGCTCCTTTAAGGTGAGGGCAAATGCCAATTCGAAGGATGGATCTGCAAACTTCAGTTCTTCTTTAAATCGCGTGGTACCTACAAATGATGGGCTTGATTTTGGAACAAGTGCGGCGTATGATTATCTCGTTGACACTCCGAGTGGCTACTACTGAAGTAACGGAAGAAACTCAGATACATGTCGAATAACAACTCCTCCTAGGTGTGGTGTACGTCAGTGATAAGCACTGGGGCTCAAGTATTTTTCTGTCCATGTCACTTGGTCTTCACTCTCTCCTCAAACCAGACCTTGCTGGTTAAAGTAGGATATGTCAATAGTTCATTGTCAACTGAAGTGCTATGTCCCGACTGTTTTTTGGTGTGGCAGCACATTCTTACTGCTGGTAGATGGGCTATGACGGGCAATACTGGCTGTTCTTACTAGTGTCACTTCGATAACCCTTTCCGCTACGGCTAACCCCAAAAACCATGTAGCGCCAACCGAAGTAGATGTCTGATGCATTATACATAATACTTGTTTTATGCTAATTGTCTAGGGAGCAGACTTAATGGTGGTATATATTAGCAGCAGAATGTGACTTCCTGTTGCTTGGTACATAAATTGCATTGTCTTGGAGTTGTCCGTATGTCCAACTTCGCACAAGTTTGTGTGCATGGTGAATATCAATTGTAACAAATCATGCGTGTTCTTCGCCTTGGGTCGTGATATTTTGCTCTTTTCTATGAAGAGAGTAAGTTTGAGCATGATCGTGATGTAGTGTTACTAGTTGAAGGATTTGGATCCTCTGCTTGTAACCATGGGTTATGGGTTACAATATGGGTGCTGTCCCCATTGCTGAGAGAGAGGGAGGAGAGAGAGAGGGAAGAGGGAGAGAGAGAGGGATCCATACAACAAGGGATCGGGATCCCCTATGGGGCTCGAATAGGTATTGCTCGCACCATTTATTAGATAACGGATGCCCGAAGTAACTACTGAGCCCACCACAACTTTTAAGGAGTAAATATTGCACGGTTCTTAATTATTGTTCTTAGTATTTAGTACAGTTGGATCTGATGGGCCGATGGGACATAAGAAGGGGTTAATGGAATATGAATTTATGTATTTGTGCATTTAGGAATCTTAAATGGTCGAAATCATTAGTATTGACTGCCAAATATCTTTACATATGAACTTCAAAGTTTGAAGGCACGGTGTTGTGACATCTACATTGGTCTGCATGACAAGAGTGCCCTTTGGAAGTGCCAAAACTTTGATATCCCATCAAATTGCATGGTTGATGCTTGGACGTCTTCCACTAGTCCATAAAGGAGCTGAATGGTATTTAGTCAGAATTAGTTTGCCCTCCCATTATAAATTTTATCTCACTAAAATCACACGTCCATCGTAGAATAATCCTTCCTCCATTTTTAAAAAATTGATCACTTTTCAAATTAAGAAAGATTTGATAGGTATTTTTTCATGTTTACCCTTATACTTTTTTTTTCTTTTATTTCTCTCTCCAGATTTAATTCTCGACCAACCCATTTTTCTCTCCCTTAGATACAATGAAAAAATTATAAAATATAACTCGTATCCTAAATAAACGTGCAAGTCAAACACGATCAATTAATTATGGTTGAAGGGAGTACATAAATTTTTTTTTTTTTTTTGTGTTTATTTAAAAGATAATTCATACACCATAAGATCGTTAATTTCATGGCCTCAAGGATGAGATTGCAACCAAGTAAAAACCAACCTGAAAACTAAAGAGAGAAACATACAACAAAGTTAAAGGATTTTTGTCTGTGTTTGTGTGTGTTGGGGTTGGGGGCGGAGCCTTGGGGAAAAGGGGTGGGTTATGGGTTCACTAGGTTTTAGCTTTAGGTTTGTATTGGGGTTTTGGGGGTTGTATTTTAGATTAGCCCGTCGATGCTTCGTTGCCGGTCTTGACGGTAACGTTTGGGATTAGAAATGCTGGTAGAAAAGAGTGAACCATGTGGTGTTGATGGATCATTCGCCTCTTGTATTTGTGTTGTGGTTCCGTAGATGATCGAGTACATCTTTGTTTGGCGGTTTCGATTGTCCTTCTCTCGGTAATATGTGTTGTATTTTTTTATGTATTTTGCTGTATTTGGTGTTAATTGTAACCTTACGCCTCGGCAAGTTACGAAAAGTTAGGCTGAAGTGTAGGATATGCTTTGCTTCAGTCTAATTGTAATTTGTATCAGGTATATAGGTTAGTTGTTAATGTGTAGTGTTATTGATAGCAATTAATGCTGTCTTTTATGTCTATAAAATACATGATCTGGGCGGGACGACTTGTAAAACCTTTTACATATAATATAGGACTAATTACACATATGTCCATGATGTTAGGGTATAATTACAGTCAATGACATTAAGTTTAAAAATGTAACATACCGTGACAAAAAACGTTAAAAATGTAACATTTATGTCCATCTGTTAGAATTCCGTCCACAAAAGTGAATTTTTTTGATGATGTCATGATTACGTATTTTCAAAATGGCAATAATGCCCTTATACCGTATAATTTTTAAACATTTTAAATTAAGATTTTAAAATTTAGGGTTTTTATAAGAGAGCTAAACAGTAAGTGTAATTTGTTTGAATTTTCATTCAGTGCCAAAGATTAAATTTTCTAACCTTAGTTTGAAAATTAGGAGTTTCAAAATCCTAATTTGAAAATTAGGGTTTCAAAACCCTAATTCGCACCCTCCCATCTCGCCGCTACCCCCTCTCCCGCCGCCCAACTCTGTCTTACCCAACCCTGTTACCCCCAATTGATTTATTTTACTCCCAAGTGCATTCGGCACCAAGGCCATTCAATTCAATTCAGTATTTTTCTCAACGGTTCAGTCTATAGTCTTCTAATTCAGAGGTGATGGGGAAGGGGGAGGAGTGGTCGTCATCATGGAGGAGCATCTTCTTGGGTGTTTTGATGATGACGTGGTGGGAGGAAGCGAGGGCGGCAGAGACCGGGGAGGAAGGGATATGGACTTGATGAATGGGTCTTGGAGCGATGATTGGCGTCCAACTCGAGGAGAGGAGAGAAAGCTGTGCGGCGACGGGGGAGGGTGGGGGCGGCTACCGGGGAAGAGGGAGGGTGTTGCGACGAAGGGGAAAGGGGAGGGTGATTGCGGCGACGAGGAAGGGCGGAGGCAGACGGGGTAGGTGGGGGGTGACGGGGAAGGGGGTGGGGGGCGACGAAGGGGGTTGCAACGGTTGTTGGGACTTTAAGAGACAGAAATGGGGTTTGCTGGGGGAGGGGGGGGGGGGGTTAGAGTAAACAATAAATCACTTTTTCTGTTATGTTTTTTTAAGATAAAGTAATGACATGTGAAAGAAAACAACCTTCAATTTAAGGGTAACAATGTCATTTTCTTAAAACCGTTAGGTTTTTTAAGATTCCGTTTGGTCAACGGACATAACTGTAATTTGTCAAAACTATTGTTCTTACCTGTAATTATACTCTAACCTCAGGGACATAGGTGTAATTAGCCCTATAATATATTTTTTCTCGTAACAAAAAAATAAAAAAAAAACTCCTGGGCCTACAAAGAACAAAAACACAAGCACTAAAGTGAAAATTAAAACACAAACGGACAAAACTTAAACCCTTTAAGTGGACTTCCCTAGTCGACCTGAAGACACCGTCGAAAAATCGAATCATCACCATCAGCTAAACCACAACACATAGCACGTAACCACAACACATTACCGTCAAACCTATCAGATTCACCAAACTAGAGCCAACCCACCTACCAAACCACCACACAACAACTTACTACTATGTGCAGTACCACTAGATCACCACCCACCCAATACCAAAATACAGAGGCCTCTTCATCCAACACCACCACCACACGAGACGATGAAAAGTTACCCCAACACCTAATAAACCGAGACCGCCACCACTGAGACCACAAACCACCAAACAAAACTCAACACACAACAAACTAAAATAGAAAGGGTATTGAGCTAGGAGGGAGGGGGAGGACTAAAATCCTAGCATGGAACTATACCCCTCCACCAAGTACCAAATAACGCTCAAACGACGTCGTCGCCTGCATTGGCGCTGTCGCAATGCCCGCCCACCCACCACACCCTGAAACATCACCGACAAGAAGCACCTCCACCACCAAACCCACCATCAACTATTGTCGCCATGCCCAGACCTGACTCACTTACCCACCTTGCAAACCACTCTGAGACACCTGAGATGGTTGGATCGCATACTGAATCTCCAAGCCTACCACTGACCCATGATCGAATCTCAAAAGCATCGCCAAGCCATCAAACGAGAAATCATGCCAAGGGGAAGATCTAGCAAATAGAAACGTTAAAAAAGAAAAGAAAGGAAGTACCAAGCCACCAACAACCAGCAGTGGCGGCGGAGTATGTGAGATAAAGGTTCTCTTTTTTTTTTTGGGCTAAAAGCTCAACCTCCCACTAAATATGCAAGAGCAAGGTCAAACAAAAGGGCGGACAAAGCCGTTACTTAATCCAGCAGAGCCTGTAAGTATTAGTTAGAAGATGTTTCTGCCACCCCCAAAGATGCTAAGATGCATAGAATAAGATGTTGCTCTTATCATCATAAAATTCTTAATGTCGGGGAATATTACCCTGTAAAAGGTTTGCTCTCCACCTAATTCCCTCGAACTCCACACATTCATTGATGGCCGTCTCATATATATTGATAGGGAAACAGTTCCATGCATTGCTTCACAACTCCATTGGTTCAATGGAGAGAGATTAATCTAGAGCAGCAATCAACACCTACCAAAAGTATTATGAACTTCCGTTAAGAAATCACCATACAAAGTCGAGAATAACATTATTATGAAACAACACTAGTATGAAACAACATTGCACATCAAGTTGCGCGCTTATGAAACAAGATACCAACACTAATATGAAACAAGATACCATTGCACATCAAGTTGCACATATACTGGATACACCCATTACAGTACTTGAATGTCGGGATACCCATATGCCATATTGGTTTTGTACGGAAGTGACTATAATTCCACACGACTGAACTTATTGCTCTCCCTAGAATTGACCAAAGTTCAAGCTTGAACAATTTCTAGCCATTCCATCAGGTAGCGAAGCATGATTGCCTACTCAGCACCATCATCTTCATAGTTGTTCACTCTTTCGCATTCATCGATCCATTCACTGTATCTGCAAGATTTCAAAATTCAAAAGTGAGAGTGGGGGGTGGGGGGTTGGTTGGGGTTGAGGGAGAGGGAGAGAGGGAGAAACTTACACATCTATTGGCTCGGTCAAAGCTGCAAACAATGGGATAAAGGGAGGATTAGTAACATAACATGAGCTAACAGATATGAGAAAATTGGCGAACCGTGTGATTCGACAAATACTATCGTTTTCCAAACGCTATTCACAGAGTTATCAAGAGCAACTGCCCAAGAACAAACAAAGTGAAGTGAGGACAAATATAGTTTCCTAAGCATCATATTTCATCAGAACACATAATTGTGGGCAAGACTGAACCACAGCAAAGTACATTCTCCACGTTTTCCCCCTTAGTCATCTCTGCCTCATCCCAACAAGTTATTGGAATCAAAGCCAATGACAATCGCACTTATCTTGTTACTAAGCTTCATGAAATAATTTTAAGGTACTTCAAGGTATCAACAATCTCTGCGATAGTAATGAGGTCTAAAACAGACCTGTGACAGTAGTGCTGAAGCTCTCTTGGCAAATACCACATGTGGCCTCGCCAATCAAGTTCTTCATATCACTGAAAGCAGAAATATGCCACATATAAGCATAACTGTAAGCATAATACTAGGTGATGGCAGCCTTAACATAAAGAATAGCATCTACCACTTGCACAAAATCAGCAAAAACCTTCCAAAATTTATGCAACGAAACAAAAGATAATTATAGCTTAACGTTCAGCACATCAGTAAGCTTGCTAGAAAATGGATTGTTAAATATAATGCAGGATATTCACCCCCAATTCAAAGTAATGAATAAAGTTAGGGGAGAAAGTCCGGTTGATCAACTTGCAAAAAACGGCAAGTACGTACAAACCAAGCACAAAAGATTGACCGGAACTCTTACATGCGGCATTCAACACTGGTGCCATGGTTGCAGAAGGGACAGCTAAAAACAGTGTCGAGCTTGTCATTGCGCTTCTTAGGAGCTGGCTTTGCTCTGGACTTCCTCTTCCCCATCGTTAACGTGATTCTCTTCAGCACTGAGTATAAAGAATAAGTCAAACCTAAAAAAATGTAAGCACGTAATTGCAGCGAAACAAAAACTTTACACAGCATAGTATTAACCAAATCCTGCTACGAAAAGGATTATTGGTTTAACCTACACCCATTTTCTCCCATTGTTCACTGATATGGGTTGGAAACAATATGGGTCTGTGTTACATGAACTTGACACTTGGGGGCAAAGTATCGTGTCGAGACACGGATTCGGGTATGGGGTCCGTACCGGACACGCCATGTGCCGGACGGACACGCCACGTTGCCGATTGGAGAGGCATCTGTCGCCATAGACAGTGGATGATGAAGGTCTGAGGAAGAAGAAGGCGCAGAGACCAGATCTGGGTAGGAGAGGAAGAGAGAGTAGAGAACGCCGTGGACGATGGAAGATGAAGGTTGAAGGAAGAAGAAGACGAAGATCAGATCTGGGTAGCGGGGAGAGAGAGAGAGAGAAGGAAGGAGGGGAGAGAGAAGCATACCTCGCGTGTGTCTGACTTGTGGACAGGCGTGTGAGTCATAATAAACTAACTAGCGGCACACGCGCGCAATTAACTAATAATGTATGTAAACCTAATTTATACGGAGTACAAATTAATATAAAAGTAAACTGAGTTTAATTACGAGAAAAAAGAGAAGTAAAAATGGAATAAAAACATTAACGGTTAGATATCTGGATGGAACGGTTCAAATAATGAAGATGAAGAAACTATTTTAATTATAATAGAATGGAGCGGTTTGTATATAATGACAAAAAACACTTAAAAATTTTAAACAGCTTCACCAGAGGAGTGCTCTCCTCCCTTTTTCATTTTCACCGCACAACACAACACAACACGAACACGAACACGAACACGAACTCGAGAGCATAGCGAGAATAAAGCCAAAAACTTCTTCAAAATTCCATTTGTAATACCTATGTTGCATCTTCGTTATTCACGAGAGATGATGTAAGTTATTGCTTACTGACATGTGACATCAAACTAGAAACATTAACCAACATAATCAATATTTGAATCCTGGATATCATCTTCAGTAAAATTGCTAAGGAGATAAAAGATCAATCTTTGGAGGTGGGTTTCTTGTTGGATTGAAAACCGAAAGGTTTGCAGCAACATCAAAGGCTTACCTTAAGGACCAATCTGCAGGACTCTTGTTCAAACAAGAGAAGCACTGTATAATCAAACCATGATTTTATGAAATTCAAATCAAAGTGTGCACAAGACTGTAACTGAATTGAGTCAAGCTGCTAGTCTTGATCTGGGTATAGACTTACAAAGACGAGTGGTTTGCCATGGGGCATCTCACAGCATTTCTCCATATTTCAAACAAACTTGCAGCAAGAGGCCATAAAATCTCTTTCTTCTTACCCACCAAGACTGTACCCAAGTTAGAGCATTTCATTCTCCACCCGAATCTCATCGATTTCATTCCTGTCACTGTTCCAGACATAGAAGGCCTAAACCTCAGGTGTTCCTCTTCCTTTGCATTAATTGCTCATATCATGACTGCCATGGATCTTACAAGGCCATTTATCGAGTCGTCTCTCCAAGCACTCAAATCGCATTTTGTGTTTTATGATTAATTCCAGCCTTGGCTGCCTTCTGTGGCGTGGAGTTTTCGGTTTGAAATCTATTATCTCTGGCAGAATAAACCCTTCAACCGTGGGATGCTTAAGCTTGTTTAGCCCAGGTCGTAAGCCCCATGAAAAGATCATAACAGAAGCCGACTTGGTGGAGCCTCCACGGGGTTTCCCACCTTCATCCATAAAGCTATATGCAAGGGACACTCGTGGACTTGCTGCAGCTCTAAATGATTATGGAGCGGCATATAATTCATGGAACGGTTATTCAACTCCTTTGCCGGGTGCGATGCCTTGATCGAGTTTCAGAACTTACAGAGAAACGGAAGGGCCTTATTGCGATTACCTCGGAAGCCAATTCAAGAAGCCTGGTTTTTTTGGGGACCAGTTGTGCCGGTTCCACCAACTTCAACGCTTGAAGAACGATGGACAAAGTGGCTAAATAAATTCAAATCCAAATCCAAAACGATGATCAATATTTGCGCATTTGGAAGTCAGTGTTTACTTGAAAAGGATCATTTCCAAGAGCTGGTCTTAGGTCTTCAGACCACCTCTATTGAGTAGAGACACTTGAATCAGCAGTGCCAGAGGGTTTTGAAGAGAGAACTAGGGGAAACTGTATCGTTTATGGAAGTTGGGTTCAACAAAACTCATTTTGGCACACACCCTTCTGTTGGTACTACTGCCCCAAATGGGTGATCAACTCATCAATGCAAGACGGATGAGCGAAGCCTTTAAATTGAAGCGGAGGTTCAGAAAGCATAAAAAGATTGCATGTTCCAAATCAAGGAACGCGAAAGCATTCGACTCAAAAATCGATCGGTAACGAAAGGAGAAGCCTACAAAACTTATGTATTGAAATAGTATTTATTATTTATCCGACGACGTGTGATAAAATTTTTAGCCTCTTGAAAAATACTACATTTTTAGAATAAATCTTACGAGTATGTTCAAGAAATTCGGTGGAAGACAAAAATTACGAAACGGACCATAATAGTTTTCACAAATTCGAGAAAAAAGAATTCCTCACTTCAGAGCTTTTGGTAGAGTTGCATCAATGGCGTTCCTGCACTCTCTTCACCTTCGAACTCCTCTCTTTCCCTCCCACCGCCGGTCCCTCCCCTTAACAAGCTTCCGTTCATTCCACAAAGTACCTCTCAGCCCCTCAAGGAATCCCCTCCGCACCCTCGCCACCTCATCGCCGGACTCCCGCCCCACCGCCTACCAGAACATCCTAGAGTCCGTCGCTGGCGCGGACGACGGCGACACGTCACTCCCAGCCGTCAGGGCCTACGAGAACGACTCGGCTCGGCTCTCGCTCGTCGGCGCCGTCGGCTTCGAGCAGGCCCTCACCGCCGCGGCCGCCGACGGCGGCGAGGCCGCCGCCGGGCACGTCGCCTCCGGCTTGGCCGCGATGGTCGTTGAGACCGTCTTTCCCGGCGGTTCGGATGAGCACAGCACGGTCAGTACAAGATTGGTGAGTTCGTTTTACTGGTTTTCTGCTTCTTCAGGTGTGCTCTTCTTGTTTTTAGTTTTTTGCAAATTTGACGTTTAATCACAAACTTTAGTCATTATCTCGACTTGTGAAACAATAATTTGATCTGTATTTACTACTCCTATTTTATAATTTTTGTTTACTTTGACTTTTTTGAATTCCTATATTATAACTCGCCAATCATTACTTATTTGATCTGTAATAATCATTTGAGCTCATTTGAATGTTTAGATCTTTGAGTTCCGTTCTAGGAATTTACAGGAAGTTGATGGGGACAAAAAATAATGAAACGGAGGGAGTATCTGATCGAAAAATAATGAAATGGAGGGAGTATCTGATTCGAGGCGGTGCTTAGAGTTTGAACTTATCTTTGAAAGTAGTGGAAAAGGAAAATAACTTATATGACGGAGGCGGGCAGCATACCTAAATACATTCTCAATGTGCAAAACTGAACTTGCTAGATGCTTTTACACTTCTTACTTTGATTATGATTATAGTATGGCGAGAAAATGGAGGCAGACAACGAGATTAAAGAAAAAACGTATATATTTTGGTTTGAGTATTGCTACTCTTCCCATTTATGTACGCAAATTTGATGCCCGAATGAGGCGACAGATTTTGGTTCAAGTATTTGACACCAATGGTCTCTAGTGTGTTAAAACAGCTGGCTCACACTTGCCACGAGTAAAAGAACACCTGGCTCACTGCTTGCCAGTTGCCACTAGTAAAATTTGGTAGCCTTACTCTCTTGATTTGTAGATAGTAATTATAGTTCTACACGAGTTTGCTTCCTAGCCTGCAACATAGTGGTTTGCACACGTGCAATTTACTCAGGTTGCCATTTAGTATGGCCTGGGAGATGATTGGTCGACTCTTACTCCGTTTCTATGCGCATATTAGTTGGCTCGCTTACCGCATTTTAGCAGCTGTCTGCTTCGTATGTGTGAATCTTATACCATGTGTTTTAGCTGGTTTTAGAAGTTAAAAAATGCACCTATATATATATATATATATATATATATATATATATGAGTTTTTTCATTGGTTGAGTTAATTATTACAGTTTTCTATTACTTGGATGAATGCAATAAGACATAAAATCAACTTCCGCGTGAGTTCCTAGTGGTGGCTATTAACTGTTTTCCTAAGACCTTACATTCCCTGGGCATCAACTAAGAATTGATAAATTTGTTTGGCCATATCTTTCCAGCATTGTCAAATTTTATTGAACTCGTGTTAGTGACATCTTCGTGGGTGGTTTTGTATATAGTACACTGTGATTGATCTCGGTTAGGACTCTCACGCTCTTACTTTGGGTAGAGATCATATGCTCTCGTTAGTTATTTTTAGTTGATAAATTCAACTTTGAAAAGCTCAAACTATACTTCCTGTTGCCGTTATCCCCTCCTCCTAATAAATGGCATTGCTGTTTTGTCAGTTTTTACCAGCTAAGAAGGTTTGTGAGAAGGCAAGAAGACTGAAGAATGTTTTAACAAAAGATATGCTGTCGAGCACAACATCGAAAAATATTCTTGCCATGACATTTAGACAAGTAGTTCTGCAACAGCTTTGGAATTTTGAACTGGTATTATTTAGACCTGGAACAGAAAGAAATATGGAGGATCTTGAAGATCCAAGAGAGGTTGGATATGCTCTTCTTTTCTGCTTTCCTTTCTTCCCCCTATTATCCAGTAGTTGCTTTCTCCTTTATGATGTCACGTGGATTATGTCTGTCATGCAGGTGTGACGTGATACTGATTAGGTTGAGTTCTCTTATTCCTTTCCCATCGGCAGGTTCCCACGTCATTCACTCTCAGCTCATCGGATGAACAAGTCATTTCTGTGCTTGCAGAAGTTTTTTGCCTTTCTGCTTTTGAAAGCACCGAAAGAGATTTCCTTGATAACTTGTCAGGCAGAGCATCAAACAATCTCTTCCGTTTGTTTCACAAGCCTAAAAGAATTTCATCAAAAGATAAGTCAGTTATTTTAGACAAGTTTTTCGAAGAGGAGGTAATTGGGAATGCCACAAGTTTGCTTGAAGAGTTCAATTCCAAAAAGCCAAAATATAAGCCTACCATAACAAAATCAAAGTACAACTGGTGGATATCCCCAGCATACTCTAAATTGGAAAAGATTGGCGGTCCTGAATTTCGTAATTGGGTGAGCGAGTATATACCTGCCTACAGGCTACACATAGACAGTGATATTCTTGACAATGTAAAGCTTGAAGGTTGGAAAAATTCTGCAGAGAATAGGTGGGAAGTTCTTTTGACCCACTCCCAAATGGTACTGCAATCTTCTCTTCCTCCTTTGACTTGCAATGTAAAATATCAAATAGGTGCCTATATTTTAAAGCTAGGTGTTTTGTATTATTTATGTGCTCTTCTTTTTTGCCAAATGGTACTGTTCCCTTCCAATTGTAGTTGGGCTTATTTTTCTACAATCTCTATACATGTGGCCCTGTTGGGTTTCTAATCGGAAGGCTTAAGTGGTGGTGGGTCCTGATTTTAGGTTAATAATGTTGCTGTATCAACGTGGGGTGAAGAAAAGGAAGAGATGCCAGACTTAATGAAACTTTAGGGTTAATAAAGAATGAGGTTACAAAAGGACTTTTGGGTGGGGGGGAGGGGGTATAGCCCTTAACTTCTTCCCCCTGGTCTGTCCCACGACGTAATCTATCATCTAAGAATGCCACCTAACTTTCACTTAAAGCCCATTACAAGCATAAACTCAATTAAGAGCAAAGTTGAAAGTTGAAACCTCTCACAATTAGAAACTCAATGTACTGTTTGAAGTACCTTGTGATATAACTCTTGCTCAAAATCAAAGTTGTTGTCTAAAGAGTTAATGCTCTCTTTGTCATCAAGTTTCTTAGTCAATGCTTTTGCAGGTTGGTTTGGCCAGCATTTTTGATATGTACTTCGAGGATTTGTACACACTGCCTAATAAACAGCTGCAATGTGGTGCGCTTGCAAATTCTACCAAATTGCCCATTAGGAAGGTATTCGAATGTATGTTGCATCAGAATGCTCTTTCACGTGTTATTTTTAGTCAAACCTTTGTTGTATGCTTTACCTTCGAACGTTATGTTTGGGCTTTTGGAAGGTCAAATTGCTGACTTTAACCTTAAAAGTTATCATGAGCGTAGGGTGTTCTGTTTGATAGTGCAAGAGACCAAGTGGTTAATCCATTGAAAAGGCCATGATAGTCTCATAGTAGCCACACTGTATTGAGAAATTCTTAGATCGGCCTATGTCCCTTTAATCCATCAACATAGACAGATCGTAAAACCCTAAGAGCAACTGGTACCAGAGCGATTTTTATGCTTTTACATGATCCATGCAATACGTATATGATAGATAAAGGTCTTCAAAACTGCTGCTCTTAGGGTTTTATGATCTTTCTATGTTGATGGATCAAACAAACACATCTCATCATGTTCTCTTCCATGTTTATATGTACCCAGAATGTCACAGTGATCCATCTTCTTTAGCTCTCCATTTCTATGATGGGATGATCGGCCAGCCTGGCAAATTCGTCCGCTGGGTCGAGTGTGCCAAGAACCCTAGAAAATGAAATTGCATTGATGGCCCCATCGGCTCTCTTCTACTTTCTTTGACTAATTATCGGTGTTGCGCGCATAACCTTAATAAAGATTCTAAAAGCGTGAGGATTTATGTTTTATGTCGGTATAACATCAGAAAAGCTTATGAGAAATGTGTGAGCCGTAGTTTATGTTAGTATTACTGATAACCACAGGATTATAAAGTTTCCAGAATTACTTATTGTGTTATTTGAGGCAGAGAGTTGTACAGGAGGAAAGTAAGAAGTTACTAGTTTGGGAACTATCGGCAGCTTCTGTACTTGTTAATTGTTCATGTTAATTATTTGTCTTTTATATGCAGTTATTAAATAACTTTTGGAATGTCGAAATTGTAGCAGAAACTGAAGCTTCTCACCTTCCCCTTTCCTTCTGGGAGATATACAAAAATAGCTCATGAAGTTGCATGCTTTGAAATGACATGCCTTCTTCGTCTTCCTTAAATGACCTGTCTTAGTTACTTGGATTGAATTGTACAGTGGACTTATTGAGTCACATGTATGAACTTTATATGCCCTTACTAATTAAGTTTTCAAATGTCAAAATTTTAGTAGAAACTGAATCTCTCACCTCCCCTTTCTCATTTGGGAGATACAAATATAGCTCATAAGTTTCCTGACGATGACATGTCTTAGTTACTTGGGTCGAGCTTTCATAGGCCTTTTTGAATCAAGTGTATTAATTCTATGTTGATTGCTTCTATATTTTACAGAGAAGCGTTTCTTGGTTAAAATTGCTATCGACCGTCATCGCAAGTGGGCTATTTCTTGTTATCATCAGCATTCTGCGTCAACTTTATTTGCCCCAACTGCATAATGGAGCAAAGTACCCTCGAGAAAATCGTTCCCTTCAGTCATCTACTATTGACTGCATAAACCATCATCCTGGGGAGTCTAAAAAGGTACTGATGCATTGACTATATATCGGTCTTCCACTTTACACTAACTGTCATTTAACTATAGGCTTTAAGCAGAGATAAGTAGATCAATTTTCCACAATGGAAGACTACTTCATCTTAACTATAGGAGTATGATCTTTTACTGAATATAAGGTTGGAATTTTTGAGTAATGAATGACTGTTGCCTCTAGGGTAGGACTTGATCATTCATCCTCTTTTGTCCTCCAAGCAGCAATTTGCTAAGTGTTTTAGCGTGGGTTGCCCATTCCTGAAATCCCAGTAGCTGAGTTGATTTTGCTGTCAGGGTATTATTTTTTTACTGCCCATATGTGTAGCATATGCCTGCCATGGTGGGTGGCAAGAAGAAGTTTTTTGCTGTTACTTATTTGGGCCTGCCTTTTTGGTGCTACTTTCAATCATAAGCTATTTGGGATGTAGTGATCAATGTTTCGAAGAAAGGTTGGCTGGGGAAGCTTCAGTTTCTATATGTGGGGGTGGGGGGCTCAACTTTGTTGTTATCTTCTCAGACTGGCCAGAATTGCAAACGTGAGTTTTTGTGGGGTGGTATAAGGTTTGAGTTTAAATATTCTCTTGTTTAATGGAAGAAAGTGGGTACTCCAATTCAAGTTGGTTGTTTAGGGATCAGAAACTTAGAAATTTACTATAAAGTGTTACTTGGTGAATGGTTGTGGAGCTTGGGTATGAGATGAGTACGCTCTGGAAAGAGGCCATTGCTTGTAAATTCGGGGACTATTCAAGGTGACTGGACTTCTAATGAAGTGAATATGACCTATAGCACTTGTTTATGGAAGAGTATCAGGAATGTTTGGCACGGCTTTTCGTATGACATATTGTCTTTCGGTTGCTCCTGGAGTTCGTTTCAGTCTTTGGCACGATCCTTGGTGTGATGAGTCTCCTCCTAAAGACTTCTCTCTCTTCTGAAGTCAGTTGTCACTGTCTCTGGGAGTGGTGTTTCATGGACGCCCCTTTCGGTACGCACTTTCTAGATTGGGAAAGCAGAGCTGGTAATTCAATTTATAAGTGTTTCTTGACGCGCATCATCTTCATATTGGTTCTCAGAGTGGATACTTTCCTACAGGGGTTCTTTGAGGTTACTTCCTATTAACATTTTCTGGTTACGTGGGGCTGGGCTCTGCATTTTCATTTGGAAGGCAGCTTGGAAGACCGTGTGCTTCTTCAAATAAGATTCTGACAAAAAAAATAATTTGAAGAAACGAACGTTGGTCATCTTAATGTTAGCTGCATGTGTGTCCAGTGTCTCGCAATAGAAAAGTCCGTAAATCACCTCCTTTTTGTACTGCCCCCTTTTGCCCAAGAAATCTGGTCCTTCCTCCTCTCTTTTTTTTGGTATTCATTGGGGTATGCCTAGATGGATCATAGGTGTCGTTCGCAGCTGGTCGCAAGTTTTTATTGGGAAGGATTTGAATAATTGCTGGATAATGGCCCCTCTCTGCCTTTTATGGTGTTTATGCTTGGAATGGAGCAATCGTACTTTTGAAGGCTTGTCTTCCTTGATTTTAGATGCGAAGCGTCACTTTTTGACTATCTTGTGCTCCTGGTCTTTTGGTTTTTGGGTTGAGAAGTGATGTATTTTGATTCTTTGTTAAGTTTTTATTTATAGATAATTTTGGTACTTTTATTGAGCTTGGGGGCTATTTTTTCTCAGCTGTTTTTTTCCGCATACTTGCTGTGTACATGGTTCTTTTCTTTGGCCTTTGGCGGCTTTATAATATGCTTTTAGTTATAGAAAATTGATGTAAGGAAAAAGAAATGACGCAAGAGTTCTAAATGGAATCTTTCATGTTATGAGGTCAGTTATTTGTGTATATATTCACCTAAACTTGTTTTAAAGACACTGGACAGGACAATTCCCCAAAAAATTAAATCTCGGACTCCGCAGGACACTGCAAAACTGCAGATATATTTCTATATATACATGCTTTACAAATGTTAGTAGCTACGTAGACTAAATTCAACCATGTATAGAATGAAAAGATAAATGCTATGATTGCTGAATTAGAAGAAGAAGAAAGACAAAGCAGGAAAATAAGAAGAAAGAGAATAGTCATACACCTCATAGAGGTTTCCGACACGACTCTCAGGGGTGTCGGGATTCTGTGGGTTCGGACACTGACACCTATGAGGGGTCCTTGCTTAATAGCCTAAAACTCAGGACGGCAGTTATAATTTTTTGGGTGGAACATACTGAGCCATCCTTGTCCAAAAAAAATCAGAATAAAAACCTTGTGTTAGAGATTTTAAGAGGGCCGATGAAGATATGCAAAAAGACAAAGAGGGATCATTCAAGAGGGTAGCTCTTAATAGATTAGTAGTTTTACTTGAACTATCATTTCAGTATATGTTTAGAGGTTAAGACTTCACATGTTTGTGTTTTACATTACCCACTTGAATCTAATGCTCTCTTCATACTGGTAGATGGAGGGGTTCTGCATATCAGTGGTTGAAAAAATCAAAAGTTCTTTTGGCTGGCCTGGAGAAATAACAAAGGAAAGTGGCGGTGGTGCATGGACTGGGAAACTCCCAGAATACTTGAGGTTGGTGGAATCTGATTCAAGTAATGTAGACATGTCATCAGTTTCTGCCCCTTCAGAAAAGAGTGACGAAGAGATTAAAGTGACGGGGCAAGATATTGCAAGTTATCAGGTATTGTTACAATGATCTATAGTTGCTACATATCTTAGCTTCCTTTCGCTTGAACTAACTTGGTATATTACCTCCGTCACTAAATAACCATCCTCCTTCCTATTGCTAGCTGTTCCAAAATAGCTGGTCACTTTAAAAATTATGCAGTCATTGATGCCATTTTTAAAAATATACGTCTTTATGATAAACATTAAGTTATTGGTAACAACTAACAACACATAGGTATTGCAACTAACATCCTTAATAGGGTAGCAAAGGAAGTATAACTAGTTGTGACTGTCTTTTGTTGCAGTCATTTAGTTCTCCAGAAACTGTGTTAAAGTCAAAGAGGAAACTTGTTTAGGGACCTAGGGAGTATATATTAGATAATAGGAAGAAAATATCAAGGCAAAAGATCAGATTGATTGAAAAGATAATCTGGGTTAGCATGCAGGGACATTCTGAGCCTAGATAAGATTGAGAGCAGACTCTCAGCTACTGTAATACACCTACACGACGGAGCTTTGAGAATGCTGCCACCCCCCCCCAACCCACCCCCACCCCCACCCCACACCCCAACCCCAACACCCAAAAACAAAAACACACCCCCCCCACCCCCACAGACACCCACCTGCATGTACACAAACTATATCATGAATGCATTCAGAGGCATTGGCTCTCACTGATTGGCATTTCTTCCTTTCACTTCATATGTAAGGTTGTTTTATCGGCTGATGGAGATATCGTTGGGTTCCAACCTACAAGTCGTGTCGCTGTTAATCATTGGGCAGCAAATCCCTTGGCAAAAGAGCTGTATGGTGGGAAGAAAATTTCCCCTGGCAAGTAGCAATGCAATCTCGTAATTAGATGTCTGTTGTCAATGCTTATGACGGGGTTTTATGATATACTTTTTTCAAAAACTTCAATGCAGGTTTTATAGAACCGGGCCTGAAGATCAGCCGTCCAAATGAAATAGCTGTTGTGGAGTTATTGATGTCAGTAAATCCCGACTCCTATTTTGCATTGGCCCGACCAGTGGAATTATGACAGCCATGGACTGTTAGTGAGACTTGTACATTCAGCTTGTGGAAGCTACCTTGTCGAAGTTTTGATCGGAACAAGCATGAGGTTTCACCATCCTCACATTAGATGCCCTTTTGATCAATTCCTAGATGCAGCTTCTGAAAGCCAACCTTGTCCAAGTTTTGGCAGGGTTTGAGCAGGAGGATCTTTATCCCCATTTCAAGTCCCCGATGCACTTTATACGCAACTTACATCGATACCTGGCCATTGTTCTTGCGCACCGCCATTTGAAGGCGCAGCATGAGCAAAGCATGTTCCTGTTGCTCGTAAAATTCTCGTCATCTGAGCAACTTAGGTTCTTACCATGATAGTTCACATCAGTTTTGTACTTGTAAACTACAACCTGTATAGTTTCTTGCTGTTTAATCTCCACAAGCTGAACAAGTTTTAGGCGAGCAAGTAGGAATGGAACATATAGTGCAAGTGCTTCAATCAGCTGACTTTTGTGGAAAATTTGCTTATTGTAATCCAAGTTTTTATAACCCGTGTAAGCAACAGTCAACTTAAATGGTCATTCATGTATTATCAATGATAGAAACTTGTTCCTAAGGTTGGCGATATTGGCATGTAAAATACTGCTGACGTAGAACGACATTGCTGTTCATCTTGTGACAGCCGCTAGTCAAGTAGGTGTATATGAGATATTTGACGGGATCTTAAAATACTTTGTTTCTTACTTTAGAATTG